>CAUYUJ010018942.1:94911-109911 GCA_963575745.1 Prorocentrum cordatum
TCCTCCTCCTCCTCCTCCTCCTCCTCCTCCTCCTCCTCGTCATCCTCATCCTCATCCTCCTCCTCCTCCTCCTCCACCTCCTCCTCCGCCTCTCCTCCTCCTCCTCCTCCTCCTCCTCCTCCTCCTCCTCCTCCTCCTCCTCCTCCTCCTCGTTGCCACGTGCTGGGGGAGGCTCCCGCGAGGAAGGCGTCCTCAAGCGACCTGGCACCCGATCCGCCAGCGCGCGAGTTCCCGCAGGTTCTCGCTCGGAGGCCTGTGCCGCGCCGCAGCACCTCGCAGCGCCGGGCGCCTCCCTCGCAAGCGCGCCGGCCGCGCTGCCGGCTCGTGCCGCACGTCCGCAGCCGCCATCGCTTGCTTTCTTGCCCGCAGGTGCGGGGTGCTGCGTCTACCCGCCGCCCCTGGCCAGGCCCAGGCTGGGCCCAGCCAGGGGCGGTCGGTGGACCTGCGCCGGCACCTCACCGCCCCGTGGCCGGCGGCCGCGCCGCGGGGCGCGCGCCGTGGCCGCCCGCAGCTGCTGGGCGACGCCCGCCCGCGTCCCGCCAGGCCCTGCGATCCGACGTCGCAGAAAGAGCGCAGCATCGGGAGCCGGCGGCGGGCCTGGGAGGGGGGGGGGGAAGTGCGAAGGGGCGGGCCTTCTCAGACGGCTCCGGTCGCCCTCGGCCTTCTGCGAAGTTTTCGGAGCTCTCCCCGAAGACGCGGACAGCCTTTCGGAATGCGCGAGGGCTTCTGAGAAGTCCCGCCGCCTTCTGAGAAGGCCTTCTCCTTTACACTCCCCCCCCCCGCGCTCGCCGTCGATTGAATGTCCCGACCCTTTCCCGGGGGACCGTTTTTCGTCCTGGATCCGTTTTGGATGCAGGCCCCAGAGGCCGAAGTCTGAGGACAGCGCCAGGGTAGGCAGAGACAGTTGGTCGGAGACTTGAGTCCCCTTGAGATCTGACGCCGCGGAAAAGATACGACGTCGTGAAAATCATGGCTGGGACCCTAGAACTAATGTTTCTGCGGGGATTTCTCCAGCGGGATCGATCTGTGGGAGTCCTGGGGTCAGAAAAACCAGGCCGAACCTCCAGGTGCGAAAAGATCCTGCAACGGTAGGAGGACCCCAGGGGAGGCTACGGCAGCCCGCCCTTCCCCATACCTCGACGCCAACAACAGCCTCCCGCCGTGATCCTCTCGCAGCGAGAGGAGGCCTGGCTCCCATGGGTGTCCCCGCCCTTCCTTGGCATCGCTCGGACGTGTGCATTTTTTCTCGGCGAGAACCATCGAGGACCATCCTGCACCATCGAGCCAAAAAAAACACGCACGAAACCGACAAATGCACGGGAAATGGACGTCCGAGCGACGGCAAGCTTCCCTTCAGGCCACTGGCTGGAGCTCTTCCTCCTCGCGCCGCCGTGCCTCTTCCTGAAAGTCATGGAGGCCGGGCGCCGGACCGGCTCGGGCCGGGCGGCCTCGGCCTGCGGGGGCGGGCGGCAGCAGGGCAGGCGGCGGCTCGATGTGCTCGAGAGGGGTACGAAAGGATGGGCACGAGGACCGACAGCAGCTCCTGCCCGTTTTGGCTAGGAACCGCTTGTCGGTGGTGCCGCGAACGGTGTGCACTTGAGGCACGGGCTCGCCTGCCCAACAGCGGCCGCTTCCGGTGTTGGGCAGCACTTGCTTGTTGTTGGGCATCGCGCTCACTTTTCCCGTCATTGCCAATGTCGGGCGTCCAGAGCGGTGCGCGCAAGGGTGTGGGGCGAGGCAGCTGGTCTTCCGAGAGGGCGGGGGGGCTTCTGAGAAGGCGGGAAAGGGGCTTTTCGGAAACCCTCCCGAAAGCTTCCAGGCCCTCCCGAGAAGGTTTTCGCCTCTTACAGAGGCCCATGCTATCTCAGAAGCCCCGCGCCGTCTCAGAAGGCCCCCCCCCTTCGCGCCAAGCTCCTTCGCACGCGCCGCCAACGGATTGGGGGGTACGCGCGCATGTCGGGGCCCGACGCCGCCGTCGAAGCGCGCTGCTGGGAGGGACCCGGACAGCCTCTCGTTGCGAAAAGCGCGCAATTGGCGGCCTCGGGGGGCCCTCGCCGGACCTGGGGACAGTCAAAAAACGACCTGGAGGAGAAGACGGGCCCAGGTAAGTGTTCCAGACCTCTGGCGGTCCACGCTGTGAAATTATTGTAAACGCTTCGCGTAACCCCAGCAGACCATCCAGAAACGATAACAATGCGACTTGCCCTGATCAGGGACGTGGATGAGCATGCAGTGGAATAAAGTTGCGGGGAAGCCGTCATACCCTTAGCGGGGGAGGATGGAGGAGGAATCGGAGGAACAGGAGGATGAGGAGGAGGAGCAGGAGAACGAGGAGGAGGAGGAGGAGGACCAGAGTAAAACCAAGAGTCCACGATGTTGGAACCAATCCTCCCTCCAAGCTCCCTCCTCATAGGCCGCTACAACGGGTCATTCCCACTGAGGGAACTGCCTCGTTGGAACACAACCGTCTGAAGACCCTGAAGCATGCCAAAACATTGTCCTCGGGATTCCAAAGCCACGGATCAACTTGAGCGTTGCGTCTTGACGATCCTGAACCGTGGCAGAACCCACTTCAACACCGCGAATCGATGTAACTGTTGCACCCTCATAATCCTGAATCCTTCCCAAACACCATTTCTGGTCAGCTGATCATGGGAATCCGTGAAACTCTTGCAAATGTTAAAAACGGATGTGCGCTGCGCTAAGGCGAGAATACACTTGTGAAAGAAAGAGCCACCCTCAATCCGTGAAGCACTTGTAATTTTTAGAACAAATGTGCGCGGCGCTAAGGCGAGAGCCACATTTTGAAAACGACCTGCCCTCCATCTGTCAAACTGTTGTCCATTTTTAAGCTTCAGGGTTACAAATGGCGAGGAAGTCTGAGGCGAAACGCCCGGTCCGCCCTGAAAAAATGGCTTCGCGGTGCGACAGGGAGAAGTTATGTAGAAGGCATCGGACTGGAGGAGGAGGATGAGGAGGAGGAGGAGGAGGGGGTGGAGGAGGAGGATGAGGAGGAGGAGGAGGAGGGGGAGGAGGAGGAGGGGGAGGAGGAGGAGGAGGAGGAGGAGGAGGAGGAGGATGATGAGCAGGATGATGATGATAATGATGATGATGATGATGATGATGATGATGATGATGATGATGATGATGATGATGATGATGATGATGATGCTGATGCTGATGCTGATGCTGATGCTGATGCTGATGCTGATGCTGATGAGGATGAGGATGAGGATGATGCTGCTGATGATGATGATGATGATGATGATGAGGAGGAGGAGGAGGAGGAGGAGGAGGAGGAGGATGGGGTGGGGAGGGTAGGCGTTTGGCCGAGGGGCGGGCGGAGGTGCAGCTACCTAACACATCCGCTTACCGTGCCAACCCAGCGCTGCCAAGTGAGGCCGCACAAATGTTGTTCTCTCCTCTCGCCCTCGTTCGCTGTCCATCAGGAGGATTCGTTCTAGGGGGGGCGAGCTTCCAAGGCACAGACGACGACGAACCCAGAGGACATTGCCACGGGTCATTCTTCGGAGTTGGAAGGCGAAGCGCACCCTCGTTTCTCATCGCGCCAGCCCAAGAGCAGACATATAACTTCCACGGCCAACAATACATGGTTATTCGCTGGTGAAGAACATGTAAACGCGTGCCATTGGTATTGCAGGTGATGCGAGTCGTACAGTCGGTGACGATTCTTCGCTCACTGTACGAGTCGCCACACTGAGATCTGTCCCTTCTTAGAAGGGACAGATCTCAGAGCGGCTCAGCTCGTGACCGCCTCGTCCAGAATCGCCGAACCTTGCAGTACCTCACCTGTACACAGAGTGCTGCGCAACCCACCGCAGAGGCCCGCGTAGACTGGAAAAGATGAAGACCGCCTACCCCAGAGGATCAGCATACACAGTACAAGGAGCGTGTAACAGACATGATGTTCAGTCTTGCCAAACATGCAAGTGCAGCAGAGTCGGCAGACAAATCGGATGTCCAGGAATCAGAAGAGACCGCTATGCTTGGATAGCCCTGTGCCCCTTATAAAAAAAAGCCAGACTCTCCTTTCACGATTGGGAGTTGATATATTCCAGGCCAATGCAGATTGGTCGGGGGAGCGGGGCGGCAAGGCCGAACCTCATTTTCGCGGGGGAAAATTGCGAATCGAAGTCGTTATCTTCTTATGTGGACTAGCAGCATGATCAAAAACGCGTGGCGTTGCAGTGAAGACCTCACCGTTTCAGCTCTCGCTCACGAGCGGGCGGCAGGGCTATGGGGCTCTCACAATTTCAGCTGTCTCAAATCGCGAGCGTGTGGTAGGGCTATGTTATTCTCGTTGTCTCAGCCTTTCCAAAGTCAGGAACGTGTTGCGGGGCCATGGCGACTGATTGGAGTTTGAAGTTCGCATGCGTTTTTTTTTCCCCCGCCGTCTCTAAACATAGGAAAGTCGCCATGTTGGCCTGAAGACTAGAGTGCGCCCTTAACGGTGACCAGCGGGATTTAGGGTGACACGCCAGCGCGTGTGTCACCCAATCGCGCGCGCGCGGACGCGCGCGTGGCGAGTTTTGCATTGTCCACAATGGAAAAGTCGCCACTGGAAACTAAAGTGAACCCTGAATGGTGGCTGACTGAATTGTGAAGTTAACAGGCGTCTTTTTTTTCGACGTTATCACCATGGCAGCTTTCCCAAATTACGAACGTGTGGCAGGGCTATGGGATCCTCACTTTCTCAGCCCATCTCGGGTCAGGAACGTGTGGCAGGACCGTGGGATTCCCACCAACTTTCCCAAGTCACGATGCTCCCGCTGTCTGCTCCTGCTCCTGCTCCTGCTCCCCCTTGTTCCTGCTCCTGCTGCTGCTGCTGCTCCTCGTCCTCCCCTTCTCCCTCCCCTCTCTTTTCCTCCTTTTCCGCAGCCGTGGCTCGAGCTTCCCCGAGCCGCGGAACTGCCGAGTCTCTCCCGCCCGAGGCCGCGGGCCCCCTCCGACCCGCCGAGCCGCCCGCCGCGAGCGTGGCCGCCTCCAAGCTCATCGAGGAGCAAGCCATTGAGGTCCTGCAGCAGATCGCCAAGCAGAACGAGAGGATCGCCGCCCGGAACCAGAAGGTGATCGAGAAACTCATTTTTATCACCGACACGGCGAGCGTCGCCGAGATGCGGCAATGCCAAACCAGCGCCCAAGGGGCCGACGCCGCGAGGATGATGGCGAGTTTCTTCAAGGCTGGGAACGCGCCCTGGTCCTCGAGCGCGCAGGAGGCCACCCCCGAGATTATTCACAGTGGTGGAGACCTCAAGGCGATCGAGTGCGCGGGTATTTTCAGCGAGAAAGAGAAGGGGTGCGCCGAGCTGGCGGTCGCCCCTTACTACGGGACGCACGTCGAGGGCGCCGAGTACTTGTGCGACATCGTCGAGAACCGCAGCGAGCCACCCGATAACGTCTTCTGGCTCATGCCGAGCTTCCGCTCGAAGGTGTTCGAGCTTGCCAGGAACAAGGGCATCGAGCTCGGCGCCGACAAGATTGGCCGCCTCAGCTTTGGCTCCTATGTCGAGCGCCTCAGCAAGGCCCTTCCCGATATCCCCGCAGCCCTCCAGCGCCTCCGCGAGCTGGTGCTGCCGCTCAACGAGGGCTTCGAGCCCGTCGAGAAGATCTTCGACGAAGGCGCTTCCGGCGCGGCCGACTTCTTCGAGCGCGTCCCCGAGCAGGTCAATCAGTGCGTGCAGTGGTGCCGCGGGGCCGACGTGGTGTCGAGCTCGGACGAGGCCCTGGCGGCGACCGAGTGCATCGTCGAGTGGTGCTGGCGCGTCGAGCGGACCGCCGACATGCCGTGCGAGCTCGGTCGCGGGGATTACATGAACTGACGAGGCAGAGAGCAAGAAGCGCGCCGAGGACGAGCAGGCGTTCTTCGAGGCCCGCGCCGAGGTGTACTTCCCAGAGATCCACGAGGCCCGCGCGCAGCGCGCCGAGCTGCTCGCCCAGCGCGCGGCCCAGAAGAGCGAGGCCGAGGCGAGGGGCGAGCCGGGGGCCGAGGGTCGACCGCGAAGGGCGCCCGAGCGGCGAGCGGCGGCCGAGCGAGGCCTGGCGCGCGGGCGCCCGGAGCGCGGGCGCCCCGAGCCGAGCGCTCCCGAGCCAGAGCCTTAAGCTGCTGGGATGCCGCGCGAGCGTCTCGGGGCGCGCGCTCGAGCCCGATCGAGGCGCGCGCGAGCGCGCCAGCAAGCCGCGCGCCTTCGAGACAGCAGTTTTTTCGAGAGGTGGCCCCAGCGATGTGCGCTTTTCGAGCCGCGCCCCCTCTCGCCGAGAAAGAAAATCGAGTGCGCCGCCAGCGACGCTCGATCCTCGTTCCTCGGATCGAAGGCCCTCGATCTTGGACCCGAGGATTCTCGAGCACCTTGGGTTCCTGATCCGAGGATCATCGTTCTTGGACTCGAGGATCTTGGGTCCTCGATCCGAGGATGGGGAGTCGAGCCTCGGCGATCGCCGATCGTCCTCGTCGCCGTCGTCGGGGCTGAGCCGCCATCAACGAGGTCGATCTTGGGTTCGAGCATCTTCGGGCACCTATTATCCTAGATCCGAGGATCATCGATCTTGGACTCGAGGATCTTGGGTCCTCGATCCGAGGATCGAGGATTGAGCCTCGGCGGTCGTCGATCGCGCATGTCGCCGTCGTGGGGGCTGGGCCGCCATCAACGAGGCTCGATCCTGGATCCGAGCATCTTCGAGCACCTTGGATATTAGATCCGAGGATCATCGATCTTGGGCTCGAGGGTCTTGGGTCCTCGATCCGAGGGTCGAGGATCGAGCCTCGGCGATCGTCGACCGCCGTCGTCGCCGTCGTCGGGCCCAGGCCACGGGGCCAGAGTGCCGTCGAGGCTCGACGTGGTGCAGTCTATGTGGTGCCATGTATGTGGTGGTGCCTATGTGGTGCAATCTATGTGGAACAATATATGTGGGGGCGCCTGTGTTGTGCAACGGCGACGGCGACGCCGAGTCGGCGACGGCGACGGCGCGTCGGCGATGGCGACGTCGAGCCGGCGACGTCGAGTTGGCGATGGCGACGGCGACGTCGACGTCGAGTCGCCGAGTCGGCGACGGCGACAGCGACGGCGACGAGAGCAGGAAGCAACAACAGCAACAGCAGCAACAACAGCAACAACGACGCCAACAGCTCCAGCAACCAGCACAACAGCTATCCGGAGCACCGTCAACCAACGCAGCAGCTGCGCGCAACAACAGCGCGCAATGACAGCAACAGCAACAGCAGCAACAGCAACAAAAACTGCGATACCGACAACAACACACCGACACCAACAACAACGCCAACCGTAACCGCAAGCAGCAACAATACCAACTACCACCCGTAGCCATTTAGGCCCAAGTATCGAGCCCCGAGCCGACGCGGAGTGAGCAGCCAGGCCCAGAGGGCCAATCCAGTGGACGTGCCGAGGCGCTTGCGCTCGAGATCAAGATCGAGAAGGGGCGAGAGAGCGCTCGAGCGGTGAGCGAGCAGCCGCGAGGGCGAACGCGAGGGCCCCCGGGCCTAGGTCCACGCCGAGCCTTCGGACATCCATACCGTCGATGACAACCGGGCCGTTGTGGACAGCGTGGCCGTCGAGGACAGCGTGGCCGTCGAGGGCGGCCAGGCCGTCGTGGGCAGCGCGGCCGCCGGGCCGTCGGGGTCAGCCAGGCCGTCGAGGAACAGCCCGGGGACGCCGAGCTCCAGGACATGCAGCTCCAGGACAACAGCAACGAGCTCAAGGAGAGCGTGGTCGAGGATAGCGAGCTCGAGGACAGACCCGAGGACAGCGAGTTCATGGGCGAGCCGCCCGCCAAGCAGCCCGAGAACAGCCGACCCGAGGACAAGATGATCGAGAACAGCCAGCCCGAGGACAGCCAGCTCCACGCCCTCGGGTCCAGGCTCCAAGTTTCCAGCCCCAGCTCGCTCGAGGCTGACCTGGCGCCGTCGAGTCAGGATTCGCTAGTGACCGTTCCCGACTCGGACGCCGAGGGCATGGCGCGGGTGTCTTTCCAGCGTTTGAGCCGTTGGGAGCTGTGACCGAGCGCTTTAGGTACATGGGCGGAGGCCGCGCCGTCGAAGACAAAAACTAGTACAGTACCAGCAGGCACAGCAGCAATCAACAGCATCACCAGCAACCAACAACACAACAGAAAGCAACAACAGCAACAGCAACACCACCAGCAACAGCAACATTAGCAGCAACTTCAACTGCGAGACAGGCAACAACAACAGCAACAACAACACCAATCACTTTACCCGAACGCTCAGTGTTCTCACCAGTGCCAGGGTTTTCATGCGACGCCAGCCAATACCCCCACTTTGTGGGGGGGCAGTGCAAGCTCTACCAAATATCCACACGACTCTTCGCCACCACCCACACCCAGCTTCCCGCCCTATGACGTTCGGACACTTCACTTCGTGGCCTGCGGACGACCGTGGCTACTACACTGGCGTGGAGTACACACCCACAGAAGTTGTTAGGACAGCGCGCGCGGGTAGAAATTTTGAAAAGTCGTGCAGGTGTTTTTCGAGGACCTACGGTGCGATTCGTGTGATTTTATGATGCGCGGTGCTAAAATTCTTAAGAAGCCCAATGGTTTTTGGAGATTTCGGCGTGCGCGCGCGAAGAAAAAACGAATGTGTCCCGCATGGTATTATTTGACAGGGATGATGGCCCTGGCAGGTGCGCAACCGTTGTCGCAGAAGTTCGAAAAAGTTGCTCGCAAAAGCCCGTTTGACAGAAATGTTTAAAAAGTGTTGGGTTTCCTACGAATCCGCAAGAGCGCGCGGGATGAGATTTTGACATTTTTTGTTGAAAAACCATTGGTTTTTTGATGTTTTTATGTTAAAATCGTTGCGAACACTAAGCTTTTGGAAGGATTTCGTCTTGCGCGCGCGAATGTCCACTTTACCTTATTTTTTGCAAGGGATTCTTGAAATTTGATTATATTAGAACAAGAAATGTCATTTTATAGTGTTTTTTGCAAGGGAAAACGGATTACAACAAAACAACCGGATCTGGATCACATCGTTTTACCTGAGGCTTCCTCACGAAAATGATGAAAATGTAGCTGCGGCCTAGGCGGCGCAGGGGGGGCGTGCACCAGGGGGCCCAACAATAATTATTCTTTAGAATAAATAATGTTCAATACCCACAATCACCATCAACAACAATAATCCAGCAGCAAGAAGCTAACCACGCCAACCATAGCAACACACAGAAGCAACAACATTAAGCTAATCACAATAATCAAGCGACATCGAGCTAACCGCAACCAGCTAACAACAGCAAGAAGCCAACAACGATCCGTAGCCGTGCTGGCTCAGGGATTCGAGCCTCGAGCCAGGGCGGCTTTGCGACGAGGCCTCGATGGGGAGAGGCCCGATCTGGGTCCCGACCGACCAGTCGAGTTTGTCGGCCCTCTGGTCTCTCTCTCTCTCTCTCTCTCTCTCTTTCTCTCTCTCGCTCTCCGCTCTTTTCGCTCTCCGCTCTTTTTCTTGCGCCCGTCCCGGACTCCTTATCGTGGGCGTGTCTCTCTCGCCAGAAACGGGCCGCCGTGGGCTCCTGCGCGCGTGATGTAGAGGACGAATAAGCACAATCGGGTTTTATGAATAAAGAACGTAAGGTCACGAATCCGATTTTCTGGGGAGGCTGGTCCTCGGGCCTTCCTCCCCCCGCCCCCCCCCCCTTCGCAATTATTCAATATGAATATACTCTCCCTCTTCCCCTGATGACGTCCGGTTGATGGCCGCGCACCCTCCGCGTAGTGTTTTTTACACAGGATGCCCGGGAAATCCCGGGAAACGACTCTCGCTGAGGCGCCGGCGTCATTTTTTCCCAAAATGCTGCTCTCGCGCCGGCGTCATTTTTTCCCAAAATGCTGCTCTCGTTCAGGTGCCGGCCTCATTTCTGCTCCCGAATCCTTCCCCTGATGGCGTCCGGGTGATGGCCGCGCACCCTCCGCGTATTATTTTTTAACACACAGGATGCCCGGGAAATCCCGGGGACGACTCTCGCTGAGGCGCCGGCGTCATTTTTTCCCAAAATGCTGCTCTCGTTGAGGCGCCGGCTTCATTTCTGCTCCCGAATCGTTCCGAATCGTGCTCCCGCTGCAGCGTGGGCCTCATTTTCGGATCGGTGCTTGGCCTCCGTCGTTCAGGATGGCGTTCTCGCCCCAGCGCGGGCCTTTTTCTCGCGCGCCCATCCGCCCGCCACCACCGCGCCGCACCGCCACCACCACCACCACCACCACCACCACCACCACCACCACCACCACCACCACCACCCACCACCACCACCCACACCACCACACCACACAGTACCACACCACCACTCACCCACCCACACCACCACCACACCACCACCACCGCCACCACCACCAGAACCACCACCACCACCATCACCACCACCACCACAAACACCATCACCACCACCACCGCCACCACCACCACCACCACCACGACAACCACGCACACACGCACGCGCGCACGCAAGTGCACCACCACCCACTACGCACGCGCGCGCGGAGCCACAGGTCCGCTACGACACGCGTCCGCGGATAGAGAAAATCAGCGCCATGGTAAGGGATGGGAGGGAGGGGTAGGACGTCAGACATGACGCGAGCGCAGCTAGCTTGTCCCCCCCCCCTCTTCTCGCGCCCCTCCCCGCCCCGGCGAGCGACGAGCGGCCGCGGCCGCGCTCCGAGAGCAGGCGAGTGCCGAGGGCAAGGCGACGGGCCCGTGGGACCTCGGGCGAGGTGTCGAGCGAGGCGCGGGCCATGACGGCAGACCTGTGGGGAAGCGCGCGAGCTGCGAGGGGGCGCGTGCGAGCCGCGAGCTGCCCCCGCGCCGCGACGAGACCCGCCGGCGCAGTCCGTGCTCCAGGTCGTCTCCGACTGGAGCAAGCGCGCCGACGAGCACCGCGTCGATGAGTTCTCCCGCCTGCCTGGCGCCGTCAAGGCTAAGCTGCGCGAGGAGCGGCGCTGGGGTCGCGATGCGGTCGCGAGGTGGCGCGGGCTTCGGGCGGCTCTAAGGAAGAAGGTTGGCGCGGCGAGGCTCGGCAAGAACGGCCTCCGAGCCAGCGGGTGCGTCTGCCCCGGCCGCGGCAGGCGCTGGAGCGAGGGCGCCATTGTCTCCCGCGACGTGCCTCGTCTGGTCACCGCCATTCGCCCGCTCGAGGGCGTCGTGCGCCGCGCCGAGTGCGGGCTCACTCGGGGGCGCGAGCGCGGCCGCGAGGTCAGGGGGGGGGGCGATCTTTGCGCGGGCGCGCAACGAGCTGGGACTCGAGCGGGACAAGCAGCTCCACCTGAGAGACTCCGGGCACCAGGGCTACAACGCCTAGGTCCTCGAGAAGGTGACCAAGCGCTTGGAGACCTTCCCGATCAACGGGAAGCGCCGCAGGGGCCAGAAGTGGGTCGACGAGTTCGCCTTGCCCGGGCCGCGCGCGAGCGGGCGCGAGGGCCAGCGCCTTTCCGACCAGAAGACGAAGGCGCTCTGCAAGGAGAAGGCCAAGCTTGCCTGTTCCACGGCCGACGGATCCCTGCGTCTGGCGGCGAGGGGCAGCCTCCAGGACCTCGGCCTCTTCGTCGGGGTCCCATAGACCTTCGCGAGCAGCGCGAGCGCGGTCTGCGTCGACGCCGCCGAGCTCTGGCTCCAGCCCGGGGGCGAGGTCCGCGAGAGCGAGATCTACGCCGCAGGCGCCAGGGGCCGCATCCAGAACCTCCGCCGCAAGCATCGCGAGACGCGGCGACGAGTGCAAGGCGGCCTTCGAGGCCGAGAGGGCCAAGTATTCCGCGGAGCACCCCGACCACGCGGAGCAAGTGGGCCAAGCCCATTCGGGCGCAGGGGGCGAGTGCAGGATCGCCCTCATTAGTATCTCCGCCGTCGAGGGCTGGGTCGACCCTGGCGGGCGGCCCAAGTCTGCCAAGAAGCGCGCGTGCAGGTGAACCGCGTGGGGCTGGACCCTCCTATCTCCCCTTCTGGGGTTTAGTACCTGGGGCGCGATTTCCCGAGTTTTTTTTGATTTTTTTTTCTTCGGCGGCGTCGGACTTCCGGGGGGCTCTCAATCCCGGCCCTAGACTGGATGCCTTTTGTCGCAGGCGGTCACCTGCAGCGTCCCAGCCTGTCCCGAAGGTAGGCCCTAATGGGCCGTAGACGGCGCAGAACCTCCGCCTCGACCCCTGCGCGCGCCTCGGGGGCCTGAGATCGCGCTTCCTTCTTTCCGCTGGCGACGGCGGCGGCGGCGACGGCGGCGAAGAGGCAGCGGCGGCGGCGGCGCCGACCCGACGACAACGATTTTCCGCGGCGACGACGGCGGCGGCTGCGACGACGACGACGACGACGATGACGACGAAAACGACGACGCTCAGGCGGCCCTGTCGTGGACGGAGCCCGCGATCGTGCAGCCGCGCCGTGCCGCCTGGCAGCAGGGCAAGCCGACCCGGTGGCGCTCCCCCCGCCCTGCGTGCGCGCCCTCGCCCTCGCCGTCGTCGCCGCCGCCGATGACTGCGGCGGCGTCAACGACGACGACGAGGACGACGACGTCGACGTCGACGTCGACGTCGACGTCGACGTCGACGTCGACGTCGACGTCGACGACGACGACGACGACGACGACGACGACGACGCCGGCCCCTGGCGGCCCCAGAGTTTTTAGAGGCGAGGCCCCCAGAGGCGCTCAGAGCACCCCATGCGGGGGCGGCGGCCATGTCCACGGCAGCGACGGCGTCGTCGCCGTCGACGACGGTGGCGAGGACCGAGGTCAGAGGATCTGCGGGCTTTTGGACCGACCTCGGCCCTTCTTGTGTCCTCTGGGGGAGGTCCTGGCGGGGGGCGGCCTTTTCAGAACCAGGGGGTCTCTTGAAAACCCTCCTCCCTTCGCGGTGGCCCTTGTGCAGGAGTTCCCAGGCCCTTCTGAGCAGGGCAGGTTGGCTTTCCCAGCGTGCCCTTTCTGGGTCGGATTGGGCGCCGCGAAACCCAAAGGAGAGCACCGTTGCCCACCTGTAGGGGGGGGGGTCGGTCTGCCAGCGGGGCCCAGGTTTCGCCATTGGGGGTGGGGATAGCTTTCTTGTCAGCCTTCTTCGTCGAGGTCGCCTGATTCGACGTCGCGAAACATTGCACATGAGGACGATGATGAGGTGTAGGAGGAGAGGGCGGAGGAGGAGGAGGATGAGGAGGAGGAGGATGAGGAGGAGGAGGAAGAGGAGGAGAAGGAGGAGGAGGAGGAGGAGTCGGACGATGGCGATACGATGGCGATGACGTTGACAATGACGATGAGACGATGACGTTGACGACGATGACGGTGACGATGATGATGACGATGACGATGACGATAACGATGACGATGTCGATGATGATGTTGATGATGATGATCATAATGCTGATGCTGATGCTCATGCTGATGCTGCTGATGATGATTTTGCCGATGATGACGATGAGGAGGGGGAGCAGGAGGATGAGGACGAGGAGGAGGAGGATAAGTTGGACGAGGAGCAGCAGCTGATGACGATACTGATGACGATGACAACGACAACGACGACGCTGACGATGACAATGACAATGACGATGGCGATCATGATGATGATGATGGTGATGATGATGCTGACTATTATGCTGCTGCTGATGATGCTGCTGCTGATGATGCTGATGCTGATGCTGATGCTGATGCTGATGCTGCTGGTGATGATGATGATGCTGATGGTAATGATGATGCTGATGATGATGCTGATGATGCGGCTCTCGTCGATGATGATGACGACGAGAATGACGATGACGATTACGACGACGACGATGACAACAATGAGTATGACGATGATGATGATGACGATGATGCTGCTGATGATGATGATGACGCTGAAAAGGAGATTGACGATACGGAGGAAGAGGGCGAGGAGGAGGAGAAGGAGGAGGAGGAGCAGCAGATGATGACGACGACGATGATGATGATGATGCTGCTGATGATGATGATGACTATGACTATGAAGATGGCGATGGTTATGAAGATGCTTCTGATGATGATGATGAGATTGACGGTGATGATGCTGTGATTGATGATTCTGCTGATGATGCTGATGATGGTGATGATGATGCTGACGTTTATGCTGATGATGATGATGATGCTGCTGATGATGATGCTGCTGATGATAATGATGAGTGTGATACTGCTGCTGCTGATGCTAATGATGAGTGTGATACTGCTGCTGCTCATGATGATGGTGATCGACGATGATGATGGTGATGATGAAGATGCTGCTGCTGCTGATGATGATGATGATGACGCTGATGAAGATAGTGATGATACTGATGATGATGACGATGATGATTATGATGTTGATGATGCTGATTGATGATGATTGTGTCGATGATGACGATGGTGATGCTTACGAGGATGATGATGACGATGATGACGATGATGCTGATGATGATGCTGATGATGGTGCTGAACATGCTGATGCTGCTGCTGATGATGACGATTCAGATGATGATGATGATGCTGATGATATTGATGATGCTGTCGAGGAGGGGGATGAGGATGATGATTAGGATGACCATGTTGCTGCTGATGATGATGCTGATGCTGATGATGATGGTGATGATGATGCTGATGATGATGATGCTGATGCTGATGATGATGCTGATTATGATGCTGCTGCAAATGAACCTGATGCTGATCATGATGCTGGAGCTGATGCTTCTGCGGATCCTGATAATGGTGATGATGATGCTGCTGATGATGATGATGCTGATGATGCTGATGCTGGTGATGATGCTGATGATGCTGATGATGCTGATGATGATGCTGATGCCGATGATGAGGATGATGATGGTGTTGATGATGATGCTGATGATGCTGATGATGGTGGTGGTGATGATGAGGCGGACGGCGATGCTGATGATGCTGCTGATGATGCTGATGATGATGCTGATGATGCTGATGATGATGCTGATGATGCTGATGCTGATGATGCTGCTGCTGATGATGCTGATGATGATGTTGCTGATTATGT
>CAUYUJ010018942.1:117411-140029 GCA_963575745.1 Prorocentrum cordatum
GCTCCTCTCCCTGAGAACTGGGCGCTGCAGCTCTCTCGTGCTCGTGGCCTCTTCGCGCCCGGCGTTGGACCCAAGGGCTGGCGCGTGTCCATCCGGCTCGAGAAATGCCGCCGCAAGATGGGGTCTACAACCCTCCGCGAAACTTCACGCGATGTTTACCGACCTCCCCTCGCCCCACGTTTCTGTGCTCCCTTGTGCGCGCGGCAGGTGCTTCAGCAGCAGCATTGGAATTTGGGGTCTGGGGGTGCCGACGCGGCGCGAGAAATACTTGCGTTGAGCTTCGTGGAGGGATGTAGGGGTCTGGTCCTGATTTCCCGCGATTCTGCTGCATCTCTTCCACCCCATCAGATTTCAGGGATTCGGAGATTGTCCGGCGCCTCCTGGTGCCAGAGGCGCCAGCGTGCCGAAGAAAGCGCTCTGCGGCGGGGCCGAAGCCAGCTGCATGCAGCAGGTTGTTCCCCTTTTTCCATTCCCTGAGCTCTGGTCGTGCTTTTCGCGATGCCGCACTTTTCGCGGCGCTGGATCTCAGGGCCCAGACCCCCAACGTCGTGATTTTCCGACAGCGAGGGGCCCCCAGAGGTCTGGACGCCTCCCCTGGGATTGGCTTCTCACCCCGAGTCATTTCTTGACGGCCCACGGGCCCGGTGAGGGCCAAGAGAGATGGAAGCAAGCAAAAACATTCCGTCGAGTTTGTTCTGCTGTCCAGCGGCGCGGAATAGTTGAGGGACCGTAGCAATCACGACCAGGGTCCTAGACACCATCTTTCTGCTACATTTTCCCATCGATCTGTGAGGGCCCCAGGACACGAAACCTGGCGAAAGCGCCCAGCGTGAAAAAATTGGGACGCCAGGATTCTGCGGCCTCGCGAACCCTACTCCTACGGGTCCTATCGACGCTTGGGTATCGGACTCCCCCGCTGAGGTTCACTTGGCTTTAGACATCCTTCGAATTCTGAACCCCAGCTGGCGTTTTTCAGAAACCTGACCTGCAGGGGTGTCCCCATGTCGCCGCGCCGTTTATTCCGACGCGCGGCCTTTCGTCTTGGAGAGGGCGCCTCGGCCACCTCGGACGCGGAGGGTTCGCCGTGGGTTTGCCGCGGTGCCGCCGTCGTCTGCTCCGGCGCGGAACGCAGGGCTTGCCGTGGGTTTTTGCCATGTTGCCGGCGTCGTCCATTTGGACGCGTCGAGAACAAACGGCGCGGTGACACGCCGTTTCCGGAGGACCTCGAGGTCTCATGACGCGAGCCCAGACATGCGACGTCCTGCATTTTGCAATCATTGGCCCCTGGAAGTCCCGACCCTTTCCCCAGCTCCCGTTCCTCGTGCCAGGTCGTCTCTTCACGGCCTCGAGAGGCCCGGCGAGGGCCCCCTCCCGAGGCCGAAGATGGCCCAAAGCCCCTCCCGTCCTGATCTGTTTTTTGGCGACGCGATCTTGTCTGGGGAGGAGGCGGAGGAGGAGGCAGGAGGAGGAGGAGGAGGAGGAGGAGGAGGAGGAGGAGGAGGAGGAGGAGGAGGAGGGGGAGGAGGAGGAGGAGGAGGAGGAGGAGGAGAGGAGGGGAGGAGGAGGAGGAGAGGAGAGAGGAGAAGGAGGAGGAGGGGAGGAGGAGAGGAGGAGGAGGAGGAGGAGGAGGAGCGCAGCCCCTCGTGTCTCGGGGCCTCACGGCGCGAGAGCGCCTGCGGACGGGGGCCTTGGCGCGCCCCCGGCAGGAGGCGCCCGAGCCCGGCGGCGCGCCCGAGCCCGGCGGCGCGCCCGCCGTGGAGCGGCCGCCCTCGGAGCGGCCGCGGCGGGAGCCCGGCGGCGGCGCCCAGCGCGCGGGGGGCAGCTGGCCGTGGGCCCCGCGGGGTGGGGCCGCCTCGCCGCGGGATGTGTTCCCAGAGGAGGAATATCACGACGGGTGTTTTTGCCATCTTCGGCCCAGGTCAGCCAAAAAACGGCCCTGGACGAAAAAGCGGTCCAGGGGAATGGGTCGAGGCTTCCAAGAGCCACCTCCAGACACAAGTCCGGGGGTCGGAGGAGGAGGGAGGAAGTGAATGAGGAAGTGAAGGGAGGAGGAGGAGGAGGAGGAGGAGGAGGAGGAGGAGGAGGAGGAGGAGGAGGAGGAGGAGGAGGAGGTGTGTGAAGTGTTCGAGGCTGTTGTTCATCTTTCTTAGGCGGGCATGTCCTGATGGGCTTGTTTTCCACACACCACCACCATCTGTTGGAGGGGGAGGGGGTCCTCCTCCTCCTCCTCCTCCTCCTCCTCCTCCTCCTCGTCCTCGTCCTCGTCCTCGTCCTCGTCCTCGTCCTCCTCCTTCCCCTCTCCAACTTATGGTGGTGGTGGTGGTGGTGGAAAACAGGCCCATCATTAAGTCAGGCATGTCCCCCTACAGGAGGGATGTTCAAAACTAGTCAAGACATAATTAGCTTGGGGACGATTTTTCATTTTTTCGGACTATTTCTGAATATGTTTGATGATCTTTAACTTTCCATCCCGAATCCCCCTGTAGGAGGACATGCCCGACCTAAACCCTCGCCCAGACCTAAAGCCCCAGACATGATCGGGTCGCCAAAAAATCAGGACGGGAGGTTTGTGGCCATTTCCGGCCTCGGGGGGCCCTCGCTGGGCCTCGGGGCCGTCAAACAGCAGCTCAGGATGAGGAACCGGTCCTGGGGAAAGGGTCGGGGCTTCCAGGGACCCCGTACCGAAAAAATCAGGACGTCGCATGTCTGGGCCCAGACCTCGAGCCTTGAGATCCGACGCGGGAAGAACGAATCGCAGCAGCACGAAAAATGAGGACCAGGGCCCCAGACCCCAGCTGGTGGCGCCGTTTTTTTCGAGCGAGATCGATCCGATGGGGGTCATCAGCGAAGTCGCCAGTCGCGAACAAAATTGCGACAGCCAGACCTCAAGGAGGTCCGAGGCTCATAACAAAAGTGCAGCGGCCAGTTTTCGGCTATTTCCAGCCTCAGGCAACCCCCGACGGGCCCCAGGATCGTCAAGAAACGACTCAGGATGAAGAACTGGCCCCAGGGAAGAGGTCCAGACCTCTGGGGGCCCGCGCATCGGAAAGATTGGAGCGCCGGATGTCTGGGCCGCTTCCCTGGGACCAGCCATTCATCCCGAGTCGTTCTGAGTTTCTTCTCATTCAGATTGCGGCAGGTTCGCTTTTCGGCCTCCGGGGGCCCTCAACGGGCCGCAGGACCGTCAAGAAACGACTCGGAATGAAGAACTGGTCCCAGGGAAGTGGTCCAGACCTCTTGGGGGCCCACGCATCGAACAGAATTGGAGCGCCAGACGTCTGGGGCGGCGGCTGCGGCTGTCCCTCCGAGGAAGACGCGGTGCCAGTGCCAGACGCACCGCCGCCCTCCCTGCGTCGCTGGTCCGCGGGCTCGCCCTCCAAGGATCGCGGGCGACAAACATATCCGTGGCCTCGTTAGCCTGGCCCCTGGGCAGCGACCCCGCGGACGCGGGGCATTTCTTCGCGGTTGCCCAGCGCGGAACGTACCCGTGCCACCGCGCATCTGCGGGCTCGCGCCCCAGAGTCCAGTCCGCTCAGGCGCGGATGCGGACATGGCCGCCGCTCGTGAAAGTCGCCGAGCGCGTTCCACTGCTCGCAAGGTGCCTACTCGCAAACGTCCGAAAAACCTATGTCTGCTTCGATGTAATTTACCGTAGATCCCCCGCGGGGGATTCAGGCCATTTGCGAGTAGCTACTTTGCGAGTTGTGGAACGCGCTCGTCGAGAAAGGACACCCCCCCGACGGCCACGCTGCGGGGGCCCCGCGGCGCGCCGCACGCGCCCGACGACGCGTTGGGCAGCCTGGCCTCGCCGCGGAGCCCGGCGCGGTGGGCGCCGCCGGCGGCGGCCGCCGGCGGCGGCGCCGCCGCGGCGGAGGGGCGGCGGCCGTGGAGCCAGCCGTGGCCACCGGGCGGCACGGCGCCCGGCGGCGGCGGCGTCGCTGCGGAGGGCGCGTGGCGGCCCCCCTCGGGCCGCGCGTGGCAGGAGGCGCATCTTCATGAGCGGCGAGCCCTCAAACAAGTAATGCATATGCATATGCATATGCACATGTGTATGTATGTATGTATGTATGCATGCATGCATGCATGCATGCATGCATGTATGTATGCATGTATGTATGTATGTAGGTAGGTAGGTAGGTAGGTAGGTAGGTAGGTAGGTAGGTATGTAGGTAGGTATGTAGGTGTGTAGGTGTGTAGGTATGTAGGTATGCATGTATGTAGGTATGTATGTATGTATGCATGCATGTGTGTACATATGTATGTGTGTGTAGGTAGGTCGGTCGGTCGGCTGGTCGGTCTGACTGTATGCATGCATGTATGTGTCAATTTAAGTATGTATGCATGCATGCACGTATGTATGCAATCATGTATGTATGCCTGCCTGTCTGTCGGTATGTCTGTCTGTCTGCAGGTGTATATGTATGTTGTATGGATGCATGTATGCATGCATATGCATGCATGTATGCATGCATGTATACATGTATGTATGTATGGCTATATCTACACATGCGCATACTTATACATACGTACATACATATTATATATATATATATATATTCAAGACTGCATTGGCGCTTCGCGCCATGCGCGTTGTTCCAGACCCTCCCCGGCAAAGCAATGAATTATCGCTTGCTTCAACGGGGGGACCTCGAAGCCTGGACGGGCGACCGGCCCAGTTTTCTGATATCCCTGGTGCCTGCTGACATCGATTTCACCCAATGCGCTTACACGTTTATGCGCAGGAGTAATAAACGAATGGTGTTTTTTCACGCGCGAAGGTCCTTTCAGGAAGTAAGGAACGTTCCCATGACACACCGAAGAAGTCGCAGTAATTCTGGACACATCGATTTTTGGTAGCATCCTGAATGCCTGGAGGGCTCCAGGCACTCAGGAAATCTTCGATCGTCGAACTTCGAATCTAGATCCACTGCTTGTCTCTCTCGATCGAGGAACTTTAACCTCGAGTCTCAAGCGTGGAACCAAGATCGTCGGGTCAGCTCGATGTACTTCGTAGGATAACGCCGTCTGGGCGTTTTTGGTGTTCTCTTGGGCCGTCCTGGAGCCCTCTTGGGCCGTCCGGGGACCTCCTCGGGCCGTCTTGGGGAGCTGGGGCCCTCCAGAGGTCTTCTGAAGCCATCCAAGGCCCTCTTGGGGGCATCGAGTGGCCTTCTTGGGGGTCTCCCATGGCTTTCGTTGGTCTCTCTTGGGGGCCGTCTGGGGGCATCTTGGGCTTCTTGCGGGCAGTCTCGGGGCTCTCTGGGGCAGTCTTGGGGCCCTCCTGGGCCGTCTTCAAACCCTCTTGGGGATCCTCTTGGGCTGTCTTGGGACGATATCGGGGGCCCATCGGGCCGTCTTGGACGTTGCGAAGTCCCAAACAACGGATATGTTCAAATTATACATTTCCCGACGGAACGGGGCGACTTTTTGCTTCTTCGGGGCTCTCTCTCTTGGGGCGTCTTGGGGGCCTCTGGGGCCGTCTTCAGACCATCGAGGTTCCTCTTGGAGCGCTCTTCTGCTGTCCTGGGTATCTCTTGCGCCTCCCCGATGACTCGTCTGATCGCCTTGAGTCTGTTCGCGAGGCCTGGCAAGGCGCTCTGGGAGGCCGGGAAGGGCCAGCGGACCTTTTCCAAGGGCGTCCAGGTGGCCGCCGAGACTTCCGAAAGGGCGTCCAGGGCGTCCCTGGTGGGGGGGTCCGGTTTAGGGGGCGGGTGGGGGTGGGGTTACCGGGTCATAAACGTATAAGAGTACGACTATATGTATATATATATATATATATATGTTTATATATATGTATGATTATAAATATATATATATATATGTATATCGGTCAGTTTGCATGCCTGCCTGTATGTTTGTTTGTATGTATGTTTGCATGGATGCGTGAATGTGTGTATGTATTTAGGCATGCGTAAATGTGAGTATTTATGTATGC
Organism: Prorocentrum cordatum; assembly: GCA_963575745.1. Classification (NCBI taxonomy): domain Eukaryota; class Dinophyceae; order Prorocentrales; family Prorocentraceae; genus Prorocentrum; species Prorocentrum cordatum. Next base: position 123,344 of record CAUYUJ010018942.1, read on the forward strand.
ATGCATGTATATGTGGGTGTGCATGCGTGCATGCATACATGTATGTATGTATGTGCGTATGCATGCATGTACATATGTATGAACGTATGTATGTGGGTATGCAAGCATGCATGTATGTATGAATGCACGCATGCATGTATGCATGTATGCATGTATCCATGTATATGCGTATGCAGGTGTATGCATGTATGTATGTCTGTGTATCTGTATGCACACATGCATATATCAATGCATGCATAGCTGTATGTATGCACGTCTGCATGCTTGCATGCATGTATGTATGACTGAATACATGCATGTATGTATGCCTGCATGCATGTACGTTTGCATACATGTATATACATATGCATGTGTATGCATGTCTGTATGTGTGCATGTATGTATGTATGCACGTATGCATGTGTATGTATGTATTTATGTACACCTTTATATCAGTATGCATGCATTCGTGCATGTATGTGTGCATGTATGTCTGTATGCATGTATGTACGCATGTATGCATGCATGCATGCATGCATATATGCATGTATGCATGCATGCATGCATGTATGTAATGATGCATGTCTGCATGCATGTGTGCATGCATGCTGTGCGTATGCATGTGTATGCATGTATGCATGCACGTTTGTATGTATGTCGGTATGCATGCATGCATGCATGCATGTATGTATTTAGGGTTATACAGTTATATGCATGTGTGTCTGTATGTATACATATATGCATGTATGTCTGTCTGTCTGTCTGTATGTATGTATGTATGTATATACATATATATATATATATATATATGATTGTCTGTCATATATGATCCCGGGCTCCGGGCCCACGGCCCCCCCCCCCCCCCCCAGATGGTATGGTCCCAGGATTCCTCGGGCCCCCCCCCCAGATGGTATGGTCCCAGAGACGACGACGACGACGACGACGACGACGACGGCGACGACTACGACGACGGCGACGACGACGACGACGACCACGACGACGACGACGACGACGGCTGCGGCGGCGACGACGCCGGCGGCGGCGGCGACGACGATGACGACGATGACGACGGCGACGACGACGATGACGACGACGACGACGACGATGACGACGACGACGAGGACGACGACGACGAGGACGACGAGGACGACGAGGACGACGACGACGACGACGACGACGACGACGACCTCTGAACCACCACAGCACCACACCACATCCACAGGGGGGGGGAGGGGGGCACCGCAGCGCAGCACCACGCCACGCCCACCTCTGAACCACCACAGCACCACACCACATCCACAGGGGGGGGGGGGGGGCACCGCAGCGCAGCACCACGCCACGCCCACAGGGGGGGGCGGGGGGGACCATCGCGCGGGGGGGGGGCAATGGCATCAGCATTGGTGGGGGGGGGCCCAAGCCCTGACCATATATGCATATGTGTATGTGTATATGTATGTATGTATGTATGCATGTATGGTATGGTATGTATGTATGTATGTATGTATGTATATATATTTATATATATTTATATATATATATTATTATATATATATATATATATATATATAAAGATATATATATATATATATATATTTATATAGATGTCTGTCGGTCTGTGTGCATATATGTGTATGTAGAAGTATATGTATATGTGTGGGTATATACATATACATGTATATCGAGATATACATATGTCTGTATGTGTATGCCAAATTTCATATCGATACACACACGATAAGAATACAGCTAATAACCTTCGGCCCATCTCGCCACCGTGCCTGGATTGTGGGTATCAAGCGTATTGGATGTTCGTTGGGATCTCGTGGGGGTGCTCTCGAGGACCTCTTGGAGGCAGTTTTGAGGCCTTGGGGCCTCTTTTTGCCTTCTGGGGGGCCCGGAGGGATTGCTGTCCGCCCCGACCGATGCTATGCCACAGGCGTGGGTATTTCTCTTGTCTAGGTCGGCTGGGGTTTTTGGGGGTAGGGCTTCGTACAGGCGCGGGGTGCAGGTTACGCAGCCTGCCTTAGAACCCGAGCCTTGGGGTTCCCCCTGCCGTCGGTGCCCCCCCCCTCACCCCACCTCCGTTTCTTTTTCCCTCATTGGGTAGTTTGTCCTTGGAGCACGGCTTGGGTTGTCCTTTCGGGCCCCCTGGCGACCGTTGCACAGGGATTTCCAGTGGGGACCTCGGGCGCTGGGGCGGTCTTGGAATCCAGCTGCCCCGCCCGTCGCTTTCCCCACTTCTCCTCCCCCTTGTTGAGGGACGGAGACCAGCTCCCTGGTCGCAATGCCGGCCAGGAGCTGGTTTTTGCGCCAAACGCGCGTCTGCTGAGGGGTCTCCCCCCTCAGCTGTACCAAAACCCTCACCTCTGGGTCGCCTCTCCAGTGGTGTTGAAACTTTCAGGGGTTGAAACGAAAACAAAGAAAGAACTCTTGGAGTCTCTTGGACGCCTCTTGGGGCCTCCTGGGGCCTCTTCGGGCGGAAGGCTTGGATTTTCGGTTCGTGTTCCCTCTCTTGAGTCCCTTTGGGGCCGTCTTGGGGCCCTCTTGGGCTGTCTTGGGCACCTCTTGGGTCGTCTGGGGGCTCTCTTAGAGGCCTCTTGGGCCGTCTTGGGATGGTCTTGGGGGCCTCTTGGGCCGTTTTGGAGCGTCGGAAAGCCGAACAGGCGAGGACGCCAAATCCTTGCAGAAATCGCAGGACAATGAATAACTTCTGCCTCTTGGGGCCCTCTAGGAAGGGTTCTTGGAGGCCTCTCTTGTGGCGTCCTGGAAGCCTCTTGGGTCATCATGAGGCCATCTTGAGCGTCTTGGAGCGATCTTGGGGCGACTTGGGGCCCTCTTTGACCATTTCTGGGGCCTCTTGGAGCCATCCAGGCTTGTTTTGGGGCCCTACTGAGCGGGGCAGGCCGACGCGAGGTCAAAAATCACGACGTCGGAGGCCTGGGTCGACCCCGCGCAGGGAGAGGCCGGCGCCGAGGAGCCGGCGCCGCGGGCCTGGCGCCTGGCGCCTGCCGACGCCGCGCCCGCAGACGGCGGCGACCAGGATCGGGTCGGGCGAGACGCTCTTGCGTATTGGCAAAAGCAAGACTCCGGGTTTGAGTCGGGCATGTCTTTCTACAGGAGGAACATTCAAGAAGGGTAAAGTCATAGTCAATTGACGATTTTTCGTGCTCTTTGACTATTGAGGATTATTCTTGGGCAATTTTTTGTTTTCCTTCCAAAATCCGCCTGTAGGAGGACATGCCCGACCTAACTCTAGGCCCGAGTAGATGGGGTCGGATGATCGCGCCGCATCGCTGATGCATCGGCGATGTGGCTCGATGTGGAGTCCGATTTTCTCCATGCCGGCGTCGCCGATGCACCGCCGCCGACGACGATGCATCGTCGATGCACCGCCGACGACGACGATGCATCGTCGATGCACCGCCGACGACGTACTCAGACATGATCCGTAAATAATCAGGACGGGGGGTTTTTGGCCTCGGGGGGCCCTCGCCGGGCTTCGGGATCGTCAAAACATGATTAGGGACGAAAAACCGGTCCCGGAAAAAAAAGGTCGGGACTTCCAGGGGCCCCGTGTTGAACAAATCAGTCGGATGTCTGGGTTTTGACAGAAGCAAGGCGTTCTCCCTCTCCTCCTCCTCCTCCTCCTCCTCCTCCTCCTCCTCCTCCTCCTCCTCCTCACGGAGTTGTGCGTTTTCCTTCTCAGCTTTCCATCCTCTGCCCCCTCCTCCTCCTTCTCCTCCTCCTCCTCCTCCTCCTCCTCCTCCTCCTCCTCCTCCAGTCTCCTCCTTGGGGTTTTGGTCAACGTTGCTAGTTGCACGGCGATTTTACCACAGTGCCAGCTGATTTGTGAGAGGTGTCTCTGGGGCTGCGCTTCGTGAAGAAGACTGCAAAATCAAGACCGCGTTCGTTCCCCGTTTTCGGCTTCTGGGGGCCCCCGCCAGGCCCCCCTGGGACTGCCAAAAAGCGTCTCGGGACGAAACGCTGGTCCCGGGGAAGGGGCCAGGACTTCCATGGATCCAGTATTGACAGATCAAAATGTAGTTTTTTTTGTTCTTTTCACTCGCAGCGGCTCTTCCTTCATTCGGGCTTTGGTTTCAGGGGCCGTTACCGGGCCCTGGCGCCATTTAAAACGAATCCGGCTCGAGAATTACCCCTGGGGAAGGGATCGCTTCTGGGGCCCGCGGACTGAAAAAATCAAATCGTCGGATGTCTTGGGAGGGGCGGCCTTCCCTGGGATTTCGGCGTCGCATTCTTTCCACACCCAGCGTTTCCGCCAGGTTTCTGGCCCCAGGACCCTCGCAGGTCGATCCGGCTCGAGAAGTGCCGCAGAATTGCACGGTCTAGACCTCCAGTCTTGACTTTGCCGTGGAGTTACAACATTTTGGTGGCGTCGGGTCTCAGGGATTGGGAAGGAGGGGGGGTTAGAAATTTGCTGCATGTAGCTGATGTCGGCTCAAGCCCATGGCTCAAGCGGTACCCCTGCCATAGAAGTTTTGAGTAGTTGGCATGATGGGCATGCGGGCCCGCGGCCACCGCGGCCGCCGCGGAGGAGGCCGTGGAGCCGTCTTTCGACCCCGCCAAGGCAGTCGGTCGGCGTGACGGCGTCCTGGGCTACTTGACCCGCTCGGTTTCTGCCAGGTCAGCGACTACGAGGGCGTCCACAAGCTCAGCAGCTCCGAGCTGAAGCACGGGCGCGTGGCCATGATGACCGCCGGGCGGCGGGGTCATGCAGTATTGGTTCAAGGAGCTTGCGTTCGGAGGTGTGTTTCCCATCTTTTATTGTGCGTGATGTGTGTTGTGCTTGTGCGTGTGTTTCGTGCCACGAGTCTCCATGAACTATAGCTGTTTTGCGAAGGAGGGTCTTTTGGGCTGTGTGGTACTGGTTTGGTTGTTCGTGCTCAGACTCTTCAGCGTAGGGCGCGGTTTTGATCCTCACCGCCCCACGCCCTGCTCCTTGGGCCGCGGCGTCGGGTCGAGACTCGCCATCTCGACCGGCGCGTCCACAGACCGCAGACCCATGGATGCCCAGGCCGCCCGGCCGGGTCGTGGGGCAACGGGCCGGCTACATAGGATGGAGACTAGTCCATGGTTTCCAGAAATGCTGCGCGAGCCGGCACGGCAAACCCCTGCAGTGCACAGCGGATGGACTCCGACTCCGCTGTGCGCATTGTGCCCTGGGTCGTTCGTTCCCTTTGTTCTTGCTCGTGTCTCCTGCCAGGGCGGGAGGGCATCTTTCGACAGTCCCTGGGCCGGGGGCGGTTGATGTCTCCGGGCATCTCCCCTGGCCACACACTAGTCGTTAGCGCTGGGGGGCGCCTGACCACCGCACCCTGGTGTAGGTGGAGCGCGGGTTACTGTGCGGCGCGCTGCCGGTCCTAAGGTGTCGACCTTACATGTTTTGGCCAGGCGACCAGGGACGCCAGTGGCTACCGAGCAGTTTGGAAACGTTTGGTTCTTCTGGCATTTCTCGGAAGGTGGGTAGGGGAACTCTGGCGGGCTTTGAGCGTAATCCTGTATTTCGCCAAGCTGCGAGCTGTGCGTGCCCGTGTTCTCGCTTGGTTGCTTGTGCCGCCTTCGCCTTCGGGCCGCCCGCTGCGCCGGGGTCCGGTCTTGCACCGGGCCTCTTTGGGTGGGGGTCTTGCGCCCTGTTGGCATGTGATGCAACCTCGGAGGACCCGGGCCGCTTGCGAACCGTATGGGAGGGAACGTCGCATGGACGGGGAGTCGCGTAAAGGGATACGCACTGTGCGTTTATGTACATTGTGTATGGTACCGTGTGTTTCGTGAGTGTGTGTTGTACGCTATTCTGTTGTGTACGTTGTCCGGGATCTGGCGGGTTTCGAGCGTAATCCTGTATTTCGTCAAGCTGCGAGCTGTGCGTGCCCGTGTTCTCGCTTGGTTGCTTGTGCCGCCTTCGCCTTCGGGCCGCCCGCTGCGCCGGGGTCCGGTCTTGCACCGGGCCTCTTTGGGTGGGGGTCTTGCACCCTGTTGGCATGTGGTGCAACCTCGGAGGATCCAGGCCGCTTGCGAACCGTATGGAAGGGAACGTCGCATGGACGGGGAGTCGCATACAGGGATACGCACTATGCGTGTGTGTACTTTGTGTATGTTGTGCGTACTCATGAGTGTGTGTGGTACGCTATTATGTTGTGTACGTGTCCGGGATGTACGGGTGCACAGTGATCCCAACCGCTTTTTCAAGGGGGAACCGCCCACCATTTGGACCCTGCGCAAACGAGTGTTTGGGTGTCCCTGTGGCCCGCTACGGGATATCCTCTCCTCCCCTGCTCCCCCTCCCCCTCCTCCTCCTCCTCCTCCTCCTCCTCCCCCTTTTCCTGCTCCGCCTCCCCCTTCCTCCTGGCGGGTATCTCGTGTCGGCCTCTGCGCTTCGTCTTCTGATAGGTCGGCGGGGGCCGCCGTCCGGGCGTGCATACCCCCCAACAACAACATGATGACCGCCAAGCGGCGGGGTCATGCAGTATAAGTTCGTGGAGCTTATTTTCCGAGGTGTGCCTACGATACGTTTTCATGCGTGATGTGCACGATCGATCGTGAAAGCTATGTGCGTCGTGTGTGTGTGTGTGTGTGTGTGTGTAACGTGTGTGTGTATGTGTGTGTGTGTGTGTGTGTGTGTGTGTGTGTGTGTGTGTGTGGTGTGCGTGTGCGTGTGTGTGCGTGTATGTGCGTGTGGTGTGTGCGTGTGCGTGTGCGTTGTGCGTGTGCGTGTGCGTGTGCGTGTGCGTGTGCGTGTGCGTGTGTGTGTGCGTGTGCGTGTGCGTGTGCGTTTGCGTGTGCGTGTGCGTGTGTTGTGCCGTGTGCGTGTGCGTGTGCGTGTGCGTGTCCGTGTGTGTGTGTGTGTGTGTGTGTGTGTGTGTGTGTGTGTGCGTGCGTGTGTGTGTGTGTGGTTTTCGATCGAGTCCAACTGGGTTGAGGCTGTAACGGTCACGATGCGCATGTCTTTCCAGGGGAGGGTCTATCTGGGTGTTCTACGGGCCCTGCTCACTGTATAGCCAGGTCATGGGCTTCGGTGCCTCGCCCGAGGCGTGCTGCGTCGTTGGGTGTAGGTGGCTGAGGAGGAGGGAGGAGGAGGAGGAGGAGGAGGAGGAGGAGGAGGAGGAGGAGGAGGAGGAGGAGGAGGAGAGGAGGAGGAGGAGGAGGAGGAGGAGGAGGAGGAGGAGGAGAGGAGGAGGGAGAGGAGAGGAGGAGGAGGAGGAGGAGGAGGAGGAGGAGGAGGAGGAGGAGGAGGCGGAGGAGGAGAGGAGGCGGAGGAGGGAGGAGGAGGTGAGGAGGAGGAGGAGGAGGAGGAGGAGGAGGAGGAGGTGGAGGAGGAGGAGGAGGAGGAGGAGGAGGAGAGGAGGAGTGAGGAGGAGGAGGAGAGGAGGAGGAGGAGGAGGAGGAGGAGGAGGAGGAGGAGGAGGAGGAGGAGGAGGGGAGGAGGAGGAGGAGGAGGAGGAGGAGGAGGAGGAGGGGAGGAGAGGAGGGAGGGAGGAGGAGGAGGAGGAGGAGGGAGACCTCCCAGACTGGGGCGCGCCCATGATCCTCGCGGCCCCGCGCCCTGCTCCTGGGGCCGCGGCGCCGGGTCGAGACCGGCCACCTCGACTGGCGCGTCCACAGACTGCTCCTCCTCCTCCTCCTCCTCCTCTTCCTCCTCCTCCTCCTCCTCCCCCTCCTCCTCCTCCTCCGAGTCGGACAGGAGTTTCTGCGCCACCCCTGGAACAGGGCATTTTTTTTTGTCGGCCCACGGATGCCCAGGTAGCCCAGCCAGGTCTGGGGGCAAGGGGTCGGCTCTGGGGGGCGGAGTCATTCAACGGTAGGTGTGTCTTGCGAGAGAGAGCCGACGCGGCAGACCCATGCAGTGCGCAGCGGATGGACCTCCGCCCCGCTGTGCACGTTGCGCCCTTGGTGTCCGGGTTCTTCTCTTGCTTCGTGGTGGGCTTCTGCCAGGGCGGGGGGCATCACTCGACGGTGCCTGGTCCAGGGGCGGTTGACGTCTCCGGACGTCTCCCTCCCCTTGTCTCACACGAGTCGTTTGCGCTGGGGGCGCCGGACCACCGCACCCCAGCGGAGCGTTTTGGGGGCCTGGTTTCTGTCGGGGTGTGTTTTTGCGGGTCCTAAGGTGTCTGTCGACCTTGCAAATCTGGGGTCGGGGTACCAGGGACGCCAGCGATACACGAGCTGTTGGGCACATTTGCTTGGGTTTTTTTTTCTCGGGGTGGAGGAGTGCTCTGGCTGGGTCAGTCGCCGTACTGCGAGCCGTGAGTACCAGAGCTCTCGCTCGGTTGCCAGCGCCGCCTCCGCCATTGGGCCGTTGTGCCGGGGTCCAGTCTCGCACCAGGCCTGTTTGGGTCGGGGGTCTTGTCCCTTGTTGGCACGTGATGCAACCGAGGAGGTACCAGGCCTGCTGCGATCTGCATGGGCGGGGACGTCGTTCCGGCGGGATCGCATGAGGAAGGCGCGGTGCGCACTGTGCGTGCGTGCCTTTGGGCCACGTGGCGTGCGCGTTGTTCGATGTGCGTGCTTTTAGTGTTCCATCCACCCCTCATTTTACGGACTCGAAGGGGAGGATTCTGGCCCTTGTGTACAGAGCAGTCTCCTCCCGCTGTGGTGCGTGCCAGGTACCACACGGACGGATGACGTGCGCCAGGTATTACAAGGAGGGAGGGCAGCAAGGCATCGTCGCGCAAGTGTGTCTGGGTGATGAGTGCTTTCAGTTGTCCTTTGTCGAGGTTCGCACCGCTTCCGCCCCGCCCCATCATCTGGACCCGGGGCAATAACGTTTCTTTCGGTGTCCCTGTGTTTTGATACGAGGTGTCCGCCTGTTTTGCCTCCGCCGTTCCCCCTCCTGCCTTCCTCGTTCCTCGCTCCTCCCTCCTCAAACGTCCTTGGTTTTCCTAAACGTCCTTGTTGGGCTCATGAGAAACACGAAAAAACGACAGGTTCCCGAGGCTGGATGGTGCCGCTCTCTGTTCCGTAGCCTCTCATGCTCGAGGCTCAGGCGTGTGCACGGACGCTCCAGCACCTCTGAGCGGTCCCCTCGTCGAGCGAGGCAAGCGAAAAAGCACCTTTCCTATCTCATGGTGTCGCAGTGATATTCTCCCTCCTCTCTTCCCCTTCCGCCCTACTGGCGGCTATGTCGTGTCGGTGTGGTGCGCGTCGTTTTTTTCTGGCAGGCCGAGGCGGGCCGCCGTCCGGGCGGGCACACTGTGCACCAGCACCACTACCAGTGCCAGTGCAATGCTGGCCGCCTTCGGGGGACTGCGTTCCAGCACGTCGTGCAGCTGTTTGGCTTCGGGGCCTTTTTTTGCCAGGCTCGGGGCGCACGCCGACCCCTCCGACGTGCTCGAGCTCGCCTGCCTCGTCCTTCCCAATATCCGCGCTCGTGAGGACCGTGTATGGGATGGACGACGGCCTGTCCAAGGAGCCGGGCAACTTCGGGGACCCGTGCGATTGGGAGGTTTTTTTCCGGCGCCTCCGGCGGCGGCTGCAGCGACGAGATCTGGAATTTGGAACAAACGTTTTTTTTTTTTTTTTTTTTTTTTTGCCGTGGGCATCCTTGTGGCTGAGATCGCCACTGGCAAGGACGGTATCCAGCAGTTCGGCCTCTGCACGGCGCGGGAGGCTGCAGCGGCAAGAGGTGTTCGAGAGGGACGCCGCGCGGCCGGGCAGGCCTCCGCCGGGACTGTGCTGGCCCCGCCACCGACTGCAGAATTCGTGCGCGGTTTCCTGTTATATACGCCGAGAGCCGAGGCATGCTGACGAGCGCTGGCGGCTAACGGGTCGGCCCAGCTCGCGACAGTGCCATCCCAGACGCGGAAGCGCCCAGCAGGTCACGGGCAGATGCCAGCGGGCGCCCGGGGCACGTTCTCGCGCTCACCTGAGAAGGTCTGCGCCCTCGGTATTCGCGCCCCCGAGCTCTCGGGGGCACCGCCGTCGCTATCACTGCTCGCAGGAATGCTTTTTCGACGTAGTCTACTCTCGTTGCGCGCGAGCTGCACCGGCCTCGATACGAGCTACTGCATCCTTTGAGCGGCCCGGCCGCTCCCTCCGACCTTTCCTTCCACTTCCTCGCTGGGCCTCCGGATGGTTTGAACAGATGTGTGGGCGCCCCCCCCTCCCCCGGACAGGGTAGGTCGCGCGCCGGCCCTGGTGCCGGCCCCAGCGGCGGGCGCGGCGGGAGTAGTTCGGGCGAACAGAGTAAACCTGAGCAAGCCGAAGGCGGAGATCAAGGACCTTACGCTGGACGGGTGCGAGATCAGGCTCCCGTTCGTGAAAGTGGCGTCGACGTGGGAGGATGCGCACGCCCAGGTGGCGATGGGAAAAGCGGCGGAATCGGAGCTGATCGCGGAGTGCCTGGAGCAGCTGGGCGGCGAGACCCACCTCGCAGATGCAGAGGCTGCTGCACGCGGAGTTCGCGGCCTCCGAGGAGATCTAGACCGTATTCCGTCGCCAGCTGCAGCGTCGCCGGCCTCAGAGGAGGCGAAGTCAAGCGAAGACCAAGCGAAGAGGAGGAGGCGAAGTCAATCGAACTCGCGGAGGAGGAGGAGGCGAAGTCAAGCGAAGACCTCCAAGGACCAGGTCTGAGGGCGCCATTTGTCGAGGCACATCCGTGCTCCCGCCTCTGGCGGAAGTAAGACTCGCCGGCCTCAGTGCGGCCTGCGTTGTCGGGTGCTGCCAAGGGCTCTGGCCCCCGGCGGCGCGTGAAGCCCAAGACGATGTCGCGCCAGCCAGCGGGGCCCAGCCGTTCCGCTGGGGACGACGGCCGCGCCAGCTGCGTTGTCGTCGGGCTCAGCGCGGCCTTCGGCGTCGGGAACTGCCGAGGGCTCCTGCCCCCCGCAGCGCTCGAGGTCCAGGGCGATCGTGCCGACGGGGCTCAGCAATTTTGCTCGGACCGCCTCGGCCGTGCATGGAAGCAGAGGGGGGCGATCACTCGGATCCACAGCGGCGACTGGAGGCCGCTGTGCTGCTGTGCTGCGTCTACTGAGAAAGCTGCCGCTTGTCCGAATTGTCAGTCGGGAAAGACTTCTTGCGAGTCTCGCGTGGAGGGGGCGGAAGCCACGGACCACGAGCCCACCCATACTCCCCCAAGAGTAGGATTGGACCCCGTGCTGACCCCCGTAATTGCGATTCCCGGCCCGCCCCCGCTCACTGTCAATGCCTTTGCGGGTAGTCCTCCCCCCACCCCTGCTCCCACCTCATCACTGCGTGAGAACCCCGCGCCGAGACGCCCAGGCCCACCTCCGCCTCCGCAGCCTCGCCTCCTTAACCGTCTCAGGAGGGCCTTGAGCACGGAGCTTCCGGGTCAGCTTAGAGCGCTGGGTTAGGAGTAGTGCTCGAGCGCCGGCATCACCATGTGGTTCTCGCAGGCAGTAGACAGGCTTCCCGAAACCCTATGTTTTTTTGGGGGGCGGGCTCGTCCAGAAGTCTTCGGTTGCAAAGGTCGATCCTAGTGCACTACTAGACAGCAAACTCAGACACGCACCATAGAGTTCGTGCGTTCGTTCGTTTCTCTGCCTCTTTCGCCTCCTCCTCCTCCTCCTCCTCCTCCTCCTCCTCCTCCATCGTTGTTGTCCCGCATTCTCTGCCGCACTTTCCCCGCGGGTTGGGGAAGTGCTCCTGCTGAGGATGGGTGGCTGGAGGCCGCGCTGTTGCGATCAGAGGCGATCGGGATTGTTCCTTGGGACGGCCTGCGGTCCAGCACGGGCCGGCGACGATGTTGAGCCGTAGTTCCAGTTAATCAGTATCTGTTTCAATGCGGCAGACCTCTGAGCATCGCAGCTCTTTCTGGGGCCAACCCGCGCGCGTCAGACACTTCGTCGGCACGTCGGCCAGGGTTGTTAATGTTGCGGTGCATTTGTGTGGTGATCAGCTTTCGGCCGCCCGCCCCGGGCTTGACCACAGGATCTGCGGGCGCAGTTTCATATCTCTTCTTCTTCTTCGCTGTTCCTTTCTTTCCTTCTTCGCTGCCTTCGTCCCCTCCTGCCCTCCCACTTCCTGCACGGTGGAGGCCCCTTCCCATGAGTTAGGAAGCGGGCGCTTTCTTTTCGTTGCCTCTCCCGGCCCTCGAGAAAAGCGCGGCTGGCTCCGGCCTCGCCGCTGGGCGCGCCCTCTCTGACGCTGGCGCCTCTGGCGCCAGGCGGCGCCAGGCAAGACCAGCTACGGGTCGAGTCGTTGGCCCCTTGAGATTTGCCTCAGGAGGGGAAAAAACACACAGACACAGTTAATCGTCGATTCCCTAGAAAATATGGGAAGATATGCGAAGTGGGGGGGAAGACAAAAAGCCAGAAAATATTAGAAAATATGGGGAATCCTTTTATTTGTGTGTATTTATTTGTGTGTCCCAGGGCCCCTTCAAGATTTGCCGTCGTGGAAAACCGCAATCGGAGCCCGGAGCCCTGGAGCCCATTTGCTTGCAGCAGCTCTCGAGCCGGACCAGTGCGTGACGCCCCCGCGGCCCGAGAGCGGGCGGAAGGGAATACCGCGCGTCAAGATCTCGCAGCTCCCAAGCTTCAGAGGCCCGTCCCTCTTGACATCCGCCAGAAAAAACCGAAACATGCATACATAATACATATATATATAGAATGAAATATCGTCATTGTTACTATTATTCTTCTTATTCTTATCATCTTATTTCTTCGCCAACATATATTTTCTCTTCTTGTATTACAAGTGCTGTTCTTTATTTCCAAGTGTTGCTATTGATCACATTTTGTGGTACATCTTCTTCTGCTTCTGCCTCTTCATTCTTCAGTATTCTTATCATTCGTGTCATCGTTATTATTATGATTCGTATTTATATTCTTCATTTTTGTTATTCGTAGTAGGATACATAGTACCTTTAATGTGATTCGCATTGTGTATATTCTATTGCTCTTATTAATATTACTATGTTTATCATTATTTTTATCGCTACTAATCATTCGTATCATCATTATCTTTATCATTGTCCTTACCGCTATCATTATCCTTCTCATTCTCATTATCATACATTCGTATTCTTACTTCTTCTTTTCTTCCGTGTGTGTGTGTGTTTTTGGCGATCTCCGGCTCCAGGGAGCTGCCGAATCTTCCTCCCAGGGTAGCTCTTCCTCCCAGGCCTCTTTGGTCTGCCAGCCCCGGGGCCCGACGGCGGACCCCCCGGGAGCCGAAGTAAGGGGGCAAGACCTGGAGGGAGCAAGCGCGGACCGTCGGAGATTTGGGCTCCTTGCGACGGCGGGGGCGTTCGTGAGAGAAAAAAACGCAAAAAACAAAACAAACACAAAAACAAACACAAAACACAAAACACAGTTTTTGTTCCCGTGTTTTTGTTTGGTTCCCCCCACAGACTTTTTGTTTGTTTGTTTTTTGTTTGTTTGTTTTTTTGTTCCCACAGAATGTGCCCGGGAGGCTTCCTCATCTGCTGAGGGCGGCGGTGATCGAAGGTGAGAGGGGTGAGATGGCAGTGGAACGGAGAGCCCCCCCCACCGGGAAGTCGGTTTCGGCTTCGTGTTCGTGTCGTGCGCGCGGGCGAGGCGAGGGTGCGTGGGCGCGTGAGAGGAATGATGCCGCCGTGGCTAGGGGCTGTGGAGCCCGTTGTCCGCCCTCCCCCCGGCGCGCGGTGGCCAGGGGTGTCCCGTCGGTGGCGCGGCGTTGTCCCGTCGGTGTCTCGTCGGTGGTGTGGCGGTGTCCCGTCGGTGGCACGGGGTGTCCCGTCGGTGGCGCGGCGGTGAGATCGATAGTCAGATCGATAGTGAGATCTGTTGTGAGGTCGATCATGAGATCGGTAGTGAGATCTGGTGTGAGATCGATGGTGAGCTCGATTGTGAGATCGATAGTGAGACCGATCGTGAGATCGATAGCTATGTCTCTTGTGAGATCGATCGTGAGATCTGATGTGAGATCGATAGTGAGATCGCTCGTGAAATCTATAGTGGGATCGCTCGTGAGATCTATAGTGGCTTCGTCATTGAGATAGATACGGAGTTCGATATCAAACTCGATCGTGAGATCGATTGTGAGACCGGTAGTGAGATCGATGGTAAGATTGATTGTGACATCGATCGTCAGATCGATAGTGAGATTTGTTGTGAGATCGATAGTGAGTCCGAATGAGAGATCGATCGTGAGTTCGATTGTCAGATGTATGGTGAGATCGATTGGGAGATCGATAGTGAGACCGATCGTGAGATCGATCGTGACTTCGATTGTCAAATCAATAGTGAGATCGATTGTGATATGGATCGTGAGAATTGTTGTGAGATCATTCGAGAGATCGGTGATCTATCGTGAGATCTGTTGTGAGAGCGAGAGTTCGATCGACGTGAGATCGATTGAGTGAAACGTTGGTTCCCACTCCCCCCCCGAACCTCCATGTCACCGGAAAGGTGGTCGTACAGGTAGTTGTGGTCCATCCGCGACTGGAGCTTCTTCGGCTTCCAGGCCCTGTTCCTTATCCAATGGTTTCTTATCCGGTGCCCTCACCGTGCCCCCCCCCCCAGCGGCAACGGCAGGAGGCCCGGCTGCACATGTGGCGGCGAGTCTGCGGGGCGGAGGAGATGGCGGCGGACGCGACGACCCGCGCCTGCCTCGCCGAGGCGGACGCGGCGGAGGCGCGGCGGTCGGAGCTGGCGGCGCAGAGCGGGGCCCGCGAGGCCGCGGAGGCCCGGCTCGAGGCGGTCGAGTGGCGGGCCGCGGCGGGGCGCCTGAGCGCGGAGGTTTGCAGAGCCGTGTGTGCGTGTGTGTGTGTGTGTGTGTGTGTGTGTGTGTGTGTGCGCGTGTGCGTGTGTGTGCGTGTGCGTGTGCGTGTGCGTGTGCGTGTGCGTGTGCGTGTGCGTGTGCGTGTGCGTGTGCGTGCGTGCGTGCGTGTGTGTGTGTGTGTGTGTGTGTGTGTGTGTGTGTGCGTGTGCGTGTGCGTGTGTGCGCGTGCGTGCGTGCGTGCGTGCGTGCGTGCGTGTGTTGTGTGTTGTGTGTTGTGTGTTGTGTGTTGTGTGTTGTGTGTTGTGTGTTGTGTGTTGTGTGTTGTGTGTTGTGTTTTGTGTGTTGTGTGTTGTGTGTGTTGTGTGTTGTGTGTTGTGTGTTGTGTGTTGTGTGTTGTGTGTGTGTTGTGTGTTGTGTGTGTGTGTGTGTGTGCGTGTGTCTTCCAGCACGCCTCTGTTGCTTCACACCCCTGCTTCCTGCTCCTGGCTGGGCCTCGGCTGCCTGTCGCCTCTCCCCTCTCGGCCCGCCTCTGCGGCCCGTCGCTGCGCCTCGCCCTTCCGCAGTTGTGCTGTGCACCGGCCCTGCCCTCGTCTCTCCCCGTGTCTCCCCGTCTCCCCGCCCTTCCCCCTCGCGTCGGCACCCCCGCGAGTGATGCCGTCGATCCCCTGTGGGCGGATCCCGGACCACCACGCCGCGCGTCCTGGGCCCGCCGCGCGCGTCTCCTCGCTTCTGCGCCGTGCCGCCCCCCGCGTGGCCGCGACGCCAAAAAGTGTGCCTACCTTCTTGCATGACCTGCATGTGCTGTTGAATCATATTGCGCCGCCGCTCGCCTGGCGCACACCTCCTCCTTCTGCACGCGACTGCCCCCATCCAGTCCACCCATCTGCTACGCCGTGCGCCAGTTCGCCGAAGCGTCTCCCCCGGTTCAGCGCGTCGCGACGGTGTTGTCACCTCGCCGCTGGAGGAATGCAGTGTGTGCTCTGCACGTTTTGTGTTGCTGCCTTCTGGCCCGCCTCCCCGGCCCGAGTCATAAGCACCCCTGCGCGCCCTGTGTGCGCCGGCCTGCTGGCTCTCCTACCAAGCTGGGGCCTCGCTTCCTTGCGCGTCCGCTCGCCCAGCGCAGCCGCCCGCCTGCTGCGCATGGTGTCGTTCGCGGTCGCCTGCGCCTCTTGCCATCGCTTTCGCGGTGGTGGCGTCCCTCGGCCGGCGGAGGACCAAAGACGCGCGTCTACGCCCTCTCTCTGCCTCCTGGCCAGCCCTGGGATCCCAGTGCACTTTCAGAGGCCTAGAGATTGACACCAACACCAAGATGGGCGGTGTGCCTTCACCGAGGGAAGATGCCCCCGATCTCGGCGACGGTGGTAAGACTCGGGCTCCCAGGGCGGTCGAAGTGTTATTACCACCAGCGCCAACATCTGGGAACAACCTAGCCCTGTGGAGGCAGCCCCCCGTGTTGGTGCTGGTGCCAATTTTTTCAGGCGCCCACTGCTTGCCTGGGTTGCCCACCTGCACTGCGGCCGACTGCCTGTCCGCCGGCCCCTTCGCTGCCGCCTGGACGCGCGCCTGCCTCCCCGCCGTGGGCTGAGCGCCCCTCCCCACGCGGGGGCCGCCGGGGGCTCTCGAAGCGGTCCTCCTGCGCGCCCTCTAGGGGCAGCGATAGGGGGGGATAGGCACAGGGGCGGATGCATCGATCCCCAATCGCCCATTGATCGCCGATGGGGGCCCGAGAGCCCCAAGCTGTCCAGGAAGCTGCGGATTCACGATCGGAGGCCCATCGCCGATCTATCGGAGATGTATCGCCGATTCCAGGTCGCATCCCCCCCTATGCCAGTCCCCCCCTATCGTTGCCCCTCAGCCCTCGGGGGCTGCGTCTGCTGCCCGCCTGTCATCCACAGCGTTGGATGCAGTTAGCGTGACAGCGTCCACGTCTTGCTCCGCGACAGTGATGTCACTGAGCGGGCGTGTGCGTGAGCGTGTGTGTGTGTGTGTGTGTGTGTGTGTGTGTGCGTGTGTGTGTGTGTGTGTGTGTGT
>CAUYUJ010018942.1:140129-162095 GCA_963575745.1 Prorocentrum cordatum
GTGTGTGTGTGTGCGTGCGTGTGTGTGTGTGTGTGTGTGTGTGTGTGTGTGCGTGCGTGCGTGCGTGCGTGCGTGCGTGCGTGCGTGCGTGCGTGTGTGTGTGTGTGTGTGTGTGTGTGTGTGTGAGACCCAATCTCTCCCTTTCCTTCGCCTGTCGCTGTCTTGGCCTGGCGGGAGGACTCCTTCCCCGTGGATGCGCCACCCTCCCACCGTGGCGGCCTCTTCCCTACGGGCGCCAGGGGCGGATTCGGGCCGTCGACCCTCCTCCCCCCCCTCCCTGCGGAGGTCGGCAGGCTGACGGAGGCCCTGGGCGCGCAGGGGTCCGCGCTGCAGCGAGCCCTGCGGCAGGGCAGGGAGCTCCGCGGCCAGCAGCACCGCGCGGACCGGGCGAAGCTGGGGCTGGTGCGCGCGGTGCTGGACGAGCAGGCGGGGCCCCTCCCGGTCCGATCGGTCCGATGCGATGGCGATGTTCCGTCGGTGCGGTGCGGCTCGGTGCCGGCGTGGGCGCCGTCGTGTATCCTGGCGCTGCCGATGCGATCCGGTGCCGATGCAGTGTGCCGGCCGATCTTGTCGGGGCGGACGCGAGGGAAGGATGGGGAAAAGGGGAGGGTGCGAAATTTGCTGCGTGCAGCTGGCTTCGGCTCCGTCGCGCAGCAGGCGCTGGGAGATCGCCCGCGTGAGCGACGGAAGAAAACAGGGTCGACTGCGCAGGCATTCGCGCGGAAGTGTTCCACCCCCGCCCCATCCCCATCCCTATCCCCTTCGAGACCCCCACCAAGTTGCTCCCCCAGTTGGGGACACACCCCTCGAAGCCCGAAGGGAACGGCCTATATCCCCTATCCAGGGGGGCAAATCGGCCAGTGGGGCCCAGGCCACGCCGCTGGAGACAGGGGTCGGATAAACGATGCGCATCCGCGCAGGTCGCGTGCAAGCGCCCTTAGGGGGCCACATGCGAACCCTACCCCTACCCCCCACGATTTCTGAGGGGGAGGGTGGGGTTCACTTCGCTCGAGAGCTCCCGAACGAAGTGAACCCCACCCTCCCCCTCAGAAATCGTAGGGGGTAGGGGTAGGGTTCGCATGTGGCCCCCCAGCCCTCTTCTTCGCGCCGCGTGCCACGCTGGCGGCGCCAGCCCGCGTTTGCCGCGGGGCAGGGTCGCTGTGCGTCGTTCCGTGAGGCCCGTTTATTGCGAAGGCCCCGCGGCCGGTGCTGCCGACCCTGGAGGGGGACAACGACGACGACGGCGACGACGACGACGACGGCGGCGGCGGCGACGACGACGCTGACGTGGGAAGGCTCGTTTATTTTTGTTGCCCACGCGAGTTGGGTCGCAATGTCCCGTTCGCGGCCCCCTCCTCCTCCTCCTCCTCTTCCTCCTCCTCTCCTCTCTCCTCCTCTTCCTCTCTTCCTCTCTCTCCTTTCCTCCTCTCTTCCTCCTCCTCCTCCTCCTCTTCCTCCTCCTCCTCCTCCTCCTCCTGCTCTTCCTCCTTCTCCTCCTCCTCCTCCTCCTCCTCCCCCCCCCGTTCTCGCTCGACCCCGGCCCCTGGCAGGCGCAGGAGTTCCGCTCCGAGGCGGCGGGGTGGCGGGCGGAGGGCTGGCAGCAGTGCGAGCGCCTCTCCGCCGCCGAGGCGGCGGAGTGCCGGGCCGAGCTCGAGCAGTCGCAGCGCTCCGCGGCCCTGTGCGAGGATCGAGGAACAAACGTCACTAAGTCAAAACAGATGCCCAATCCCAAAAACGCGAGGGCCAAGACAAAATGCAGGCTCCTCGAGACCTCGGGGAGGGAGATTTTGGGGTTGGGTTTTACCAGGGCGACGACGACGAACGCAAAACATACCCCGAAATCTTTGGCGGATCTTCGAATCCTCGGTGAATCCGCGATTTTGGGATTGGGGGTGTGTTTTGGTCAAACCGGGCCGTTCGAGAAAGCTCCTCGTCGTGGTGGAAGCTAGGAGTTGGTGTCTCCTGGAAGGCGGCGGAAGGCCAGCTGAGGCCGGCGGAAGCAGAGCGAGGCCGCTTCCACCGGCGGGAGCTGGCGGAAGGAAAAGAGGCGCCCCCAAGAGATGACAAGTTTTTTTGGTTCAGGGTTTCCAGAACCCGCCAAATATCGGCATAAACATACAAACTCGGATCCTGGGATCCGACGTTGACGTTGCGGACAAACATGCAGCATCGTGAGAACTCACGACCGGGGCCCTAGACCCCAACGTTCTGCGTCATTTTCCGAGCAGGATCGATCCGTCACGGCTCCAGGGCTCGAAACGTGGCGGCATCGCCCGATGCGAAACACATGGGACACCAGGATCTCAGGAGAGCTCCGAACATTTTGGGTTGCGCAGTTTTTTGCGCACACAGGATCTGGCTTGGGTCAGGAACACTTGCTCTTCATAAGGGGCTCGGTCGTTCCTTTGGTTTGCCTGCGTTCCGCCACCTTTTGGTGCCGAGCCTCCCTGGCTTCCCCTGGACAAAAAGGGGGCTTGTCGTTCCTTATCTGTCGCTCCTTGGGTCAGGCCGACTCTTGCATCTGCTTTCCCGATCCCGAGATGGGGCCAGCGCCTGCGTGCCCCGGTGGGGTGTCCGGAGGTGTCCGCCCCCGGCCTCCGCGCCGCCGAAACGCGCCCGAGGCAGGGCCCGCCCCGAGAAGAGCTCGGCCGCTCGCACGCGTGGAGGCCCGGAGGAGGGCCCGCGGAGGCAGCGGGCGGCCCTCCGGCTGGGTCCGGAGATTCGCGGAACAGGGGCCGCCGGGCCCCTCCCGTGGTCCATTGGGGTCCTCCCCCTCCTCCTCCTCCCCCTCCTCCTTCTCCTCCCCCTCCTCCTTCCTCCCCTCCTCCTCCTCCTCCCTCCTCCTCCTCCTCTCCTCCTCCTCCTCCCCCTCCTCCTCCCCCTCCTCCCCCTCCTCCTCCCCCTCCCGAGGCAGATGCTCAGAGGAGCATGAAGTATTGACATTGATAGTTCTCCAGATTTTCGGGTTTTCCTGTTCTTCCGCGCGGGCTCCTAGGGACGAACGGTCGAGCGCACTCCGTCGCGCAGCTTCTTTGCGCGATGTTCGTGATGCATCTCGCGCATCGGAGCGCCCTCGAAGGTTCCAGGCTGCATGCTGTGTTGCTCTTGGGGAGCCCGCGAGTCGCAGTCCGCGAGACGTGTAGCGACGAGAGGCCTCCGGGAGGTGCCAAATGTCGGGGCGAGGCGCGACGGGCCCAGGCAGCCTTCGAGGAGGTGTTCTGTCTCCCCTGCGCGGCCCGGGGGCCCATATTGAGCTCCGACCTTTCTTCCCAGGTGTAGCGTTTCGCCCTAGGGATCCGTCTTTCGTGGCCCCTGGGGCCCACTGTCGGGGCCCGGAGGCCGAAATCGAGGAACGAGTTCAGAATCGAAAGGGCCATACACGGGCCCTGCGCGGACACTCGCGCGTACGCCGTCCGCGTCAGGTCGCGCGCGGGCGCCCTCCTTCTCCACCCCGTGTGCCGCGCTGGCGGCCCGCGTAAGCTGCGGCGCAAGATCGATATGGCATCTCGCGCAAGACCCGTTTGTTTCGGCTACACGGAAGAGTGACCTTTCGCCGGAGTGACCTTTGGTGCGGGCCCAACGGGGTCCCCCGATCGCCGAACGCGATGCGGTAGTAGCGTTTTGCGCGCTCGTGTTTAGTCCCCCCGCGGCCCCCAAAACGCCGCGCACCAAAGGTCACTCTTACCCAGGATCACTCTTGCGTGTAGTCGATTGTTTACGTCGCTCATACCGTCGAAGATCTGGGCCCTCCTCCAGAATGTCTTCCCTTCCACAGGAGCGGCTCGGCCAGGCGCACGAGGAGCTCAGGCTCCAGGCCGCGTCCATCGAGCGCCTGGAGCGCGAGCTCGCCGGCAGCGAGCGGGCGCGCCGCGCGTGCGAGGAGCGGAGGAGCAAGAAGTTATGACGATGATGATGATGATGATGATGATGATGATGATGATGATGATGATGATGATGATGATGATGATGATGATGATGATGATGATGATGCTGATGATGCTGTTGATGATGATGATGATGTTGCTGATGCTGATGCTGCTGCTGCTGATGATGATGATGCTGATGATGATGATGATGCTGATGATGCTGTTGATGATGATGATGTTGCTGATGCTGATGCTGCTGCTGATGATGATGATGCTGCTGATGATGATGATGATGACGATGATGATGATGATGATGATGATGATGATGATGATGATGATGGTGATGATGATGATGATGATGATGATGATGATGCGCTCCCAAACTCCGAAGATTGCGAAGGCCTTACGGCCAGTGCCCCCGACCCTGAGGGGGGACGACGACGACGACGGCGACGACGACAACGGTGCTGGCGCTCTGAAGTCGAACCCTTCTCCCAGGGAGGGGTGCTTCGGCCCTCTTGGTTGGGGGTGCGGATTAGCTTCGCGATCTCTTTTCACTTGGCCCGTGATGCGAAGGCGAGCCACGGTGGGAGCGTTGGTTAAGGAGTGTGTCCAGGAGGCGTCAGACCCTGGACGATCCTCTGTCTGATGAGGGCGGCGACGACATCCATGGCTAGTCCACGACTGGGATTCAACCGGCTTCCAGACCCTGTATTCCTGATTCAATGGTTCCTTCCCTGAGATCCGACGTTGCGAAACATTAACACATAGTGAAAAACCACGACCTGAGCCCTGGACCCTATTTGTCGAGCTGGATCGATCTGTGAGGGCCCTGGGGCCCGAGATTGGACGAACACGCCCAGTGTGAAAACGTTGCAGCGCCAGGATCTCAGGGTTATCCAGTACCCACACCGTCACATCGTCAGCGTCGAGGTATGCTGCTGCGGGACAAAGAATGGCCGTGCCTCCACGACCTGCTGCTGCTCCGCTTTGGTTGACCCATAAGGGGGTCCAGCAAAAAGGGAGTGCTGCAACAGATGTGGAGCAATAGATACGTGGGGTTGCAACAGGTTTGGGGTTTGCATTCCGGTGAACAGTTGTATTGTTGGATTTTCGATTGCAGTGCTTCAGTTGCAATACGATGCAACACAACTCTCTGGCGCAGTACATTTGCAATACAATTGCCCCAAATCCCCTTGAGGAATCGCGAGGACCCGCGCGCACCGCGCCGTCCTCGGCCTCGAGACGGCCCGCCTGCGCCGCCTGCCTCCCTCTGCCGCGGCCGCCCCTCGGCTTGGCCACGCTCCCCTCCTCCCTCGTGCGATGCCTCGCCCTGTCTGCGATCCAGCTCCCCAGACAGGACCGCTCCACTACAAAAAGTCAGGACACGTTTTTTTTTTTTTTTTTTTTTTTTATTACCATTCTCGGTCTCGGGGGGCCCTCGCTGGACCTCGGGACCGTAACAAAACGACCCAGGATGAAAAGCCGGTCCCGGGGAAAGGGTCGGGACTTCCAGGGACCCCGTATGGAGAAAGTCAGGACGTCGCATGTCTGGGTACCTCGACCTGCCTGCGAGCCAACTCAGGCCTCGGGCGCGGCGCCGCGCGATCGACGGCGCCGTGGCAGAACAGGTGCTCCGCACGGGCTGCAGAGACCGGCAGCTCTGGAGCTCCTGGCCTGAGCCATCGTGTTCCAGTGTAAGTCGGCCAGCGGTGCCAGGGGATGGGTCAAACCCGGCTACACGTGAGAGCGACCTTCCGCCGCAGTGAACTTTTTGGTGCGGGCTCGAAAGGGGTCCCCCCGGCACTGGCCCGCGTGCTTGGACGTGCCCCCCCTGTTGCCCGCTCAAGCCGCGCACCCGAGGCCACAGCGCGCGTGTGTAGGGGGCCAGAAGCGAACCCTACCCCTACCCCCCACGATTTCTGAGGGGGAGGGTGGGGTTCACTTCGCTCGGGAGCTCCCGAACGAAGTGAACCCCACCTCCTCCTCAGAAATCGTGGGGGGTAGGGGTAGGGTTCGCATCTGGCTCACTAGTGTGGCCGACAAGCGATGCTCAGTCTCACAGCACCGCCCTCGGAGGAGGCCGTGGCCCTGGCGGCGCACCGCGAGGCGGCCTCGGCGGCGCGCCGCCCCGGCGGCGCGCCGCGCCCGGGCGACCGCCAGGCGGCCGCGGGCGCCCCGGCCTCGCCCGAGGCCCCGGGCGCTGCAACACGGTCCGTCGCGGGCGCCCTCGCCCGGTCCCGGGCCCTGGGAGCCTCACAGGTCGGCCCGGCTGGAAGAGCGCCGCCCGGCGGGGTGGGGCGCGGGGCGGGCGCTGCGCTGCAGCCCTCCGAGCCGTCAGCGCCTCGGCGGCCCCGAGGCCGCGGAGCCCCCGTGGCCGCCTGGCGGCGCGGCGCCGCGGCCGCCCCGCGCCCGCGGCGGCGGGCGGCGAGGGCGCCCTGGCTCCGCTCGGGGCCCCGGAGCGCCCCTGGCGGCGGGGCGGCGCGGCGCTGCGGGGCGGCGCGGTGCCCGCCGAGGAGTCGCCGTCCACGATCGCCGCGGCGTCCACGGCCTCGCCGGGCCCCGCGCTCGCCAGGCGCGCTGTCCGACCCGCCCTCGGGCGCCGCGCCGCGCTGGGGCTCGCCGCGGGCGGCGTCGCCGGCGGGGCGGGCCGCGGCCTCGCCGGGCACGGGCACGCTGGCCGGGCACGCCGCGGAGGCGCCGAGGGGGGCGGCGGCCGCGGCGGCCGCGGCCGCCCTCGGCGAGCGAGGGCCAGGGGGGGGGTCGAGACATCCAGCACCGAGGCAGGTTCGAGGTTTTCGGGCGTTTTCGTGGGCTCTCGTCGGCTCTCCAGCCTCGGCTGCGCCTCGCCGAGGGCGCTCCGGGGGCGCCCGAATCGTCCAGAGCGGCCGCCGGAGAGCCGAGGCATGATCCGAAAGCCGAACGACCAGACCTCGTCCCAGGCATCCGACGCATTGTCAACAATCACGGCGGAGGTGTCCCGCAGCTTTCGGCCTCCCGGGGCCCTCGCTGTGTCCCAGGGTTGCCAAGGCAACGCTCGGGACGAAACGCCTGCAGGATCTGGTCGTGCCTTCCTTGGTCTCCGTGTTTTTAAACATCAAGACGTCGGATCCCTGGGGAGGGAGGAATGGAGGGAGGGAGGAGAGAGAGGAGGGGAGTCCCCACCCCCTTCCTAAGTACGTGTTCATTCCACTGTTTTGCTTGCCATTTTTGTTGTGGTTGCGTTCCGTATTATTATCCAGCTGCCTGCGGCAAACCCCGCCACCGTGTCTGTGTCATGGCGCAGCAAGACGGAGACTGAGTGTATGAACGGCGCAATTCCGACGACTGGTCTGAATTGGGAAGGGCGTGACCTCGACTTCGTCGTCGTCCTCGGGAAATGGAGGAGAAGGAGGAGGACGAGGAGAAGGAGAAGGACGAGGAGGATGATGAGGAGGATGAGGATGAGGATGAGTATGAGGAAGAGGATGATGATGATGCTGCTGTTGTTGATGATGATGCTGATGCTGATGCCGCTGCCGATGCTGATGCTGCTGCTGATGATGATGCTGCTGCTGATGATGATGATGATGATGATGATGATGATGATGATGATGATGATGATGATGATTAGGATGCTGATGCTGCTGATGATGATGCTGATGATGATGCTCATGCTGCTGCTGATGCTGATGATGCTGATGATAATGATGATGATGATGCTGATGATGATGATGATGATGCTGATGATGATAATGATGACGACGATGATGATGCTGTTGGTTATGATGATGGCGATGCTGATGCTGCTGATGATGATGCTGCTGCTGCTGATGATTATGACGACGACGATGATGATGATGATGATGATGATGATGATGATGATGATGATGATGATGATGATGATGATGATGATGATGATGACGATGATGCAGATGTTGATGATGATGCTGATGATGAGGAGTTGGAATCTATGAAAACGATGAGGACAAGGATTCATGGGCCTCTTTCTGGGGGCCTCCTGGATGCTTCCTGTGAGCTTCTTGGGGACCTCTTGGGCGCCTCCTGCGGCCTCTCAGGGGCTTCTTGGGGCCTCCTGGGCCGTCTTATGGAGCTCTTGTCTCGTCCGGCGCTTTCGGGAACCGTCTTGGGGGATGTTTGCAGGGCGTCTTGGTACCTTCTTAGGGCGCTTTAGGGCCACCTTGGGGCCCACTTGGGAGCCTCTTGGGCGATCTTCGGGTCCTCTTGGGCCGATTTGGGGCCCTCCTGGGAGCGCCGCGGGCTGCCTTGGAGCTATCTTGGAGGCCACTTTGGCCGTCTTGGGCGGTCGGAGACCCACACATGCGTCAGCAACAAAATGTTGCAAAACCCCAACGGGCATCAATGATGTTTGCCTCCTCGGGCTCTCCTGGAAGGCCTCTTGAAGCACTCTTGGATGTCTCCTGGGGCCTCTTGGGGCTTCTTGGGCCATCTTTGGTGGCTCTTGGCCTGTTTGGCGTCTTCGGGGGCCGTCTTGAGGGCCCCTCTGGGCCGTCTTCGTGTATTTTTGGTGCGCCTTAGGGCTGCCTTGGGGCCTCCTTGGGAGCCTCCAGGGCGATCTTGGGGTCCTCTTGGGCCTATATTTGGGGGCCTTTTTGGGAGCCTGGCGGGCTGTCTTGGAGCTATCGTGGAGACATTTGGGGCCGTCCTGGGCGATCGGAAACCCAAACAGGCGAGAACCTTAAGGTCCTGCAGAACCCCAATGGACATCAATGATGTTTGCCTCCTGGGGCTCTCCTGGAGAGCGTCTTGGAGCCCTCTTGGGTCGTCTTGGGAGCCTCTTGGGCTTTCTTGGGCCATCTTGAGCCGTTTTCGTGTCGTCTGGGCTGTCTTCAAAGCCGCCTTGGAGGCCATGTTGGCCGTCTGTAGGCCGACAAGAGCGCGGGGGAACGATTTCCAGGGGGGCGGTCTACGCGTGCGCGTGCGAGCGGGGGGGGGGGTCGGCCTTTGTAAACATTCCAAAACACAGGAGCATTCTACCACGCCCACTCCGTGAAGGCACGGTGGCGGTTTGTTATTGTGATCATAGCCGTTCTCAGCAGTACCGTTATCATTTATCGTTATTGGTGTGCCCGCAAATTCGCTTGCTTGGCGGGCACAAGCGCGCGGCTGCGAACAGGGGCGAGGGGCGTCGGTGGCCGTGTCCGCCGACGCGCGCGACGCCGCGGTGCTGCGGCCCTGCGACAGGGCCCGCGTGCGCTTCGCCACTCTGCGCGCCGTGTAATGGCTCGCTGCGCGGCCGCCGCGGGCGCGCCGCGCGGGCGAGGGCGCGCGCTGCGAGGGCGCGACGTCTCCACGCCACGAGTGCAGATCTGTTGGGGGAGGGGTGCGCCCCGACGCGCGCGCCGCGACGCGCGCCCGCGCTATGCGGGCTTTACGTGTTGCGTCCTTCCCGGCGGCGCAGGCAGCAGGGTCAGGGATTTGTTCTGGCCCTCGCGTCGTGGCCGTCGGGCTTTCGTGCCATGGCCGTCTGGCTGTCGCGTCTTGCCTGCCCGTCTGGCTGGTCGCTCGCCGCAGCCCCCGCGCGCCGGGCGCCGCCCGTCCTCCCTGCGCAGGTTCCTATCCCGCGCCCGGCTCGGCGGAAACGCGGGCGATTTCTGCGCTGGCGGCGCCGAGTTCACCTCGACGGTTCTGCTGGCTCGATCGAGATCAAGATTATTTTCTCCGCTGGGTGATGGCGCGATCGCCAGACTCGTCTCGCAAGGCGGGCGTCGGACTCTCTTGGCGTCCTGTGCCCCCGAGCGGGCGGGTGCCGCGCGTGCCTGAGCCGCGGTTTCGCGGCCCGAGATGTCTCGTGGCTCGGGCCAGTGGCCATTAGAAGGCACAGGTCCTCGACGAGCGGCTGCGATCTCGCGCGACGTCCGGGGTCTGAGATGCCTCGAAGCTCGGGCCGAGGGGGCTGCGGCGATGTCGCGCGACGGGCGAGGTTTGGGATGACTCGACGCTCGAGCCTATGGAACGGCTGCGAACGTGCGCGACGGGCGGGGCTTGGGGGGTGGCTCGACGCTCGGGCCGAGAAAACGTTCAGGATATCGCGCGACGGCCGAAGTCTTCAATGATTCGACGCTCGGGCCGAGCGAACGGCTGCCGATCAGCGCGGCGGGTGGGGTCTGGGATGACTCGATGCTCGGGCTGTGGGGGCAGCGGCGGTGTCGCGCGACGGGGGAGGTGCTCTAGCCGAGGGTGTGGCTGCGAACACGCGCGACGGGCGGGTTTTGGGATGACTCGACGCCCGAGCCGAGGGGACGGCTGCGATTCCGCGCGACGGGCGGGGTCTGGGATGACTTGACGCTCGGGCCGAGGGAAAGGCTGCGAGTCAATTCGACGGGCGAGGTCTGGGATGGTTCGACCGTCGAGCCCAGGTAGTGGGTGCGATGGCGCGCGACGGGTGGGGTCTGGGATGCTTCGACGTTCGGGCCGAGGGAACGGCGGCGTTTTCGCGCGACGAGCGAGGCCTGTGATGATTTATTTGACGGCCGAGCCGAGGGAATGACTGCGAATCAGCGCGGCGGGCGTGGTCTGGGATGGCCCAGCGCTCGGGCCGAGGGAACGGCTGCGATTGCGCGCGATTGACGAGGCGATCGAAGGCTCGTGCCAGCGTTTCGGGGCCGAGGCGCGACGGGGCCGGGCGCTTGCGAGACGGGAGTGTCAATTCGGCGCCGTTCCGGGGGGGCGGCCGCGTCGCTTTGCGAGCGAATCGCGCGAGGCGTTGCTGCCGTCGTCGCGTCTCGCGGCCCCGTCGGCGCGGCCGGGGGCGCCGCCGTCGCGGGACCTCGCCTGCGGGCCCCGCGCGACGCCGCTGCGTTGCGCGCGCGCCAGCATGGCAGAGGCGCGGCGTGTCTGTCTGCGTTCGTCGCCGCGCTTTGCGCGAGCAGTGGCAGAAGAGCTGCGTTTGTTCTTGATTGCCGACGGCGCCCGCGCCGTCGGGCTGCCGAGGCCAGTCCGCATTTCTCGCTGACCTCGAGGCGGTCTTTCGGTCGCGGCGAGGCGCGCCCGCCTTCGCCGCGTGCCTGGCGGGTCGCGGGCGCGCGCGGCGGCGGCTTTGCGAGCGCGGGCCCCTCGCGCGCTCGCTTCAGTTGCCATCGGCGAGCAGGGGCAGCGCCCGCGCGCGGGGAGGAGGCGCGCCCTGGTAGGCGCCGTTGCAACCGCGGTCCCGCACTTCGCCCGCGCCGCCGCGCATCCGCGCAGTGAGTCGTGCGCAGGTCGCAAAGAAGCGCTTCGCCTCGCTGGCGCGCGAGGGCAGGGCGCCCGGCGGCGCGGGCCCCGACTCGGGGGGCGACGCGATTGGCGAACTCTCCCGTCCGCTCAAGAGGGGGGCCCTGGCTGTCCACGTGGGCGCAGGGCAGAGGCAAAGGCAGAGTCGCCTGCCAGCGCTGTGGCCCAGACGCATTGCGCGCATCTCGCTGCCGACGGCGCCGTCGCCGTCGCTGGCGCGCGGGCGCGCCTATGAGGTCGCAAAATGGCAGAAGAAAGGTCTGGGCAAACCTTTTCGTTTGCGCGAACCTGCGTCAACGGGTTCCGATGGGCGTGCGCGCAGTGGCGCGCGCTCCGAGGGAGAGGGCGGCGCGCTGTCATGAAACCAGTGGCACCTCGCTTGCGACGCGTGCCGCGGCGCGGGGGGGGGGGGGCCTCGCGCGCCGCGCTTCCAGTTTCCTTTGCGCTCCGCCAGGTGCGCGATCGGCGCGGCCGCGACCGGGCAGCCGTCCTACGTCGCGGCTCTGGCGCACAAACACAATTTTTGAAGGCGCGCTCTCTCCCCCCCCGTTCGGGGCCGCGGGTCTTCCGTTGCAGCCGCGTCGGGGCCGTGGGCTGGGCGTGTCCCTTGGGCGCGCGGACTAGGCTTTGTATAAATGTAGTTGGGGTTCGTGCTGACCTGTCGTGGGGCCTCTTGACATCAGGGTCCCTGCCTGCCTGCGTGGTGGGGCGAGTGAACCTGGCGCCAACGCGCGCGCACCACGCTTTGGCGCGCGTTTGCTGAAAAAAAAGGCGCCTCGACGAATGCGCTAACGAATGCGTGGGGTTTTGGCGGGGGAAATCGCAAACGCGACGCCACCATCCGAAGCTTTTTGGGCCCAGGTCCTGTCCCGCGAGCTGCCCCCCCCATACATTTCCCGCCGTTTTCGGTGTTGGACGCAGAGGGCCTGGCCGTGTCTCGTGCTGGGGAATTCCTTGCCTCATTCTCGAGGAGTGTGGTTAGGTGGTCTCAGAGACTGGCCCTTCCAGGGCCGCGTTGGCTCCTGGGCTCAGAGGCCACCCCTCGCCGCAGGCGGGGCATACTTGGATCTCGAAGGCTTCCTTGGGAAGGGCCCCCCTTGCAGCCCATTGCAGCCCCGTCGGGGCCGTGGGTCCTCCATTGCAGCCGCGTCGGGGTCGCGGGTCGGGTGTATCTCTTGGGCTCCTGGCGGACCCGTGGACTGCGCTGTATGCAACAATAGCAGAGTTTCGTGCTGACCGGTCGTGGGGCCCTTGGGTATTGGGGTCCTTGCCTGCCTGCGTGGTGGGGCGAGTGGACCTGGCGCCAACGCGCACAGACACGCACACGACGGATTGACGTGATTTGGCCGTAAGAAAACACACCAGAATGATGTTGAGGGTGTTGATGCTGATGATGGTGATGCTGATTACGGTGACGGTGATGACGATGATGTTGCTTATGATGATGATGATGTGGTTGCTGATGGTGGTGGCGATGGTGAAGGTGATGATGATGCGGCTGCTGCTGATGATGCTGCTGCTGATGCTGATGATGCTCATGACGCTGCTGATGATGCTGCTGATACTGACGATGATGCTGATGCTGACGATGATGCTGGGGATGATGACGCTGCTGACCATGATGCTTATGATGCTGATGGTGAGGATGATCATGATGATAAGGATGCTGATGATGAAGGTGATGATGATGATGCTGGTGATGGTGATGCTGGCGATGATGATGATGATGATGATGATGATGATGATGATGATGATGATGATGATGATGATGATGATGATGATGATGATGATGATGATGATGATGCTGATGCTGATGCTGATGCTGATGCTGATACTGATGATGATGCTGATGATGATGATGCAGATGCTGAAGACTATTATGATGATGTTGCTGCTGCTGCTGATAATGTTGATGATGGTGACGATGATGCTGATTATGCTGAAGCTGATGATTGTGGTAGTGATGATGGTGGGCGGAGACGCGGAGGAGGAGGAGGAGGAAGAGGAACAGGAGGACGAAGGCGAGGAGGAGGAAGAGGAGGAGGAGGAGGAGGAGGAGGAGGAGGAGGAGGAGGAGGAGGAGGAGGAGGAGGAAAAAGAAGCGGAGGAGGAAGAGGCAGGAGGAGGAGGAGGAGGAGGAGGATGAGGAAGGAAGAGGAGGACGACGGTGGTAGTGGTGATAGGTTGGCGAGCCAAGATGGTTGTGATAATGGGGAGGCCAGGATTCCGACTCGTGAGAAACACTTACAGTTCGGGTGCACGGGCAGGAGGAGGGAGTGGGGGAGAAGAAAGAGGGACGGAAGGTTGCCCGAGTAGGCTGTGGAAGAGGAGGAGGAGGAGGAGGTGGAGGAGGAGGAGGAGGAGGAGAGGGGCAGGAGGAGGAGGAGGAGGGAGGAGGAGGAGGTGGAGGAGGTGGAGGAGGAGGAGAAAGAGGAGGAGGAGGAGGAGGTGGAGGAGGACGATGAGGAGGAGCAGCAGGAGCAGGAGCAAGAGCAGGAGCAGGAGGAGGAGGAGCAGGATGAGGAGGAGGAGGGGAAGGGCAATGAACAGGAGCGGATGATCATCATTAGATTTTGGAGGAGCGGACGGAGGGGAAGAGTATAGGGAGACGCCGCAGCCAAGGACGGCACGGGGGTGTGGAGACGGCAACGGGGAGAGGAGGGGAGGGGGCGGGGGATTGCAGGGAGGGAGGGGGCGGGGGAGCGTAGGGATCGGGGGGAGTATGGGAGGGTGGGAGGTGAGGAGGAGGAGGAGGAGGAGGAGGAGGAGGAGGAGGAGGAGGAGGAGGAGGAGGAGGAGGAGGACGACATACGTCTGCCCCGCCACACCCACCGCTTAGGGAAGCCAAGGCGGGATCCTTCTCGGGGTTCGATCTCACCTATCTTCTCACGCTCGGGTCATGGGAGCCAAGGGCCAAATCAAGCCTCTTGCCATGGGGACCCGATGGACCAGTTGTATTATCAAACTCGATGGGGTGAATTTCTTGGTTGTCGCCGTATATCTGATTTCAGGGGTTGGGATGAACCAAGCAAATCGTGATATCGTCATTGAATTCACCACCCACATTCGCACGCAGAAGCTCCCTTACCTCATTGCGGGGGATTGGAATGTTGTTCCTGGAGATTTGGAGAAACCCATGAAGTGGCTTTCCTGGGTTCGCGGGGTCGTGGCTACCCCAGAGAATACGACGTGGACGTGCTCGAATGGGCACCGCATGCTGGACTACTTTGTGGTTGACCAGCGTCTTGCCCTCGACACATCCCTCACGGCAGTCCTGGAGGGCCCGTGGAGACCGCACCTAGGCGTGGCAGGAGTTCTGGCACGCGCAGTAGTTCAGAAAGAGATTTTGGCATGTAGTCGGGCCTCCCCTCTCCCCAAATAATATTCTGGAGCTAAACATTCTTGGGAATACTATTACGAGACGGCGGAGGAGGAGGAGGAGGAGGAGGAGGAGGAGGAGAGCATGAACTTCATACCCACCTACCCTGTCTGTGCCCAGCATGTCAGCAAGCATATTACCCGTGATTACGCCATCTTGAGTCGAGCTCTGGAGTTGCAGGAAACCCACAACAAGGTGGGGTCCCAGTCTGCACCGCAGCGAGGCCAGTGTGCGCAGCTACTCAGGCGTCCCCTGCTGCCGCCAGCGCCCCAGACGGGGTTGGCCACCAGCGACGCCAACCGGTGGCAGGTGACCGTGGCACGCGTGCAGGATCGTGATCATTTCCTGCGACGCCCTGGGCCCCATGCACAAGTGTTTGCGCTGCAGGCTCTCTTGAACAGAATTATTCCTGATCTTAGATGGCCAGAGTATGTCGACCCCGAGATTAAACATGTCATTCTCGAGTATTTCACAGGCCAGTTCTCGGACCTAGAGGTTTTCGAGGCCAATTTCCAGATAGGGTCTGGGCAGCCTCTTGGGGATTATCTAGAGCAGATACCTCAGCATTTCCAGAAGAAAGAAAACCAGGCGTCTCGGAAGGCCTTCCAGGAGTGGATCGAGGAGGACTTAAAGAAAGGAGGTAAGATCTCACATGCCATCACCAAGGGCACCCCTGACCTTCCTGAAGAACAAGACGTTATACCACTTAACGGGACCCTCACCGATGACCCCGTCCTGATTATGCAGCATAAGCTTACCTATTGGGAGAAATACTGGAGCCCGAAGGGACCCCGCAAGTGCCCTGAAGATCCTCCCTGGCTCCAAGAGCTCCGAAGAGTTGCCCTACAGCTTGCTGCCCAGGAGCCCGACTGGACCGAAGCCGAAGTGTTTGAAGTTGTTCGGAGGTACAGCTCTAGCTCAGCAGGAGGTGCTGACTTGTGGCACCCGCGCGAGCTCGACGCCCTGCCGCCCGAGGGCAAGACTGCCTTCGCCGACCTGATCAATCAGGTTCGGACGACCTTTAAATATCCCGCGCAGGTGTTACTCAACATGGTTCGCCTCCTCCCTAAGAATATCGAGTCCGGCCGGCCCATCACACATACCAGCAGTTTCTATCGGATTCTAGTCAAGTTGGACCGCCCAGCCCTCACCGCATGGGATTCAAAAAAGCAGGATTTTGGGATGAGGCGATCCGAGGCTCATCGTGCCTCCGAGCCGCCCTTTTGAGTGAAGTGACAGCGGAGCTGGTCACCAGTTTGCAGATGCCGCTAGCAGAAGCATTGGTTGATATCGAAAAGTTTTTCGACACTATTTGTACGGAGTGCGTCTGCGGGGTGGCCATCAGTCTTGAGTATCCCACCACCCCGCTTATGCACGCCATGATTGTCCACCAAGCAGCCAGATTCTTGCCATCAGCCTCTTTAGGATGCTCGTCGCCCACGTATCCGACCGACAGTGTCCTGCAAGGCTGTGCGCAGTCAACATCTTTAGCCCGAGCATTTCTGTTTAACATCTTGGAAGATTTACACTATCAGTTTCCACGTGTTCGTTTTCGTACCGGGGTGGACGCCCTGAGATTGAGAGTTTGGGGCTCGTCTAAGGAGATCCTGGAGGTGGTTCCAGAGGCCACGGCATTCCTGGGTAAGAAGCTCGAGGCCCAAGGTTGCAAGCTCTCTCCCAAATCATGTGTTCTCGCGTCGGTGCCTGGGCTGAGTGTCAAAATCAGCGAGCGTACCAAGGTGTTGGGGTGGGCCGTCAAGACCAGCATCCAGGGGAGGGACCTCGGCCTGGACACTACCTTGGGGCTTCGGATGCGCCTGAAGATTCGGAAGGAACGCTTCAAGAAGGGGCTCCAGAGGCTCAATGGGATCACCAACCTCACCAGGACCACCAAGAAGAGCCGGAGGCAGGTCAACACGGGGGCCCGTCCACAGCTCTTCTGGGGCCAACAGGGGCAAGGTATTGCGCCGACGGTTCTCGAACAAGTTCGGGGACGACTTGTCCGAGGGCTCGGGTATGTTTCCAAGTATGGATGCACGGCCGCAGGTTTTGCCTTGTCAGCGCGGGGACAGCAGCAGGAGGATCCTGCGCACTACCTCCCGATGCAAGTTGTCAAGACCTGGTTCGACATGGTCAACCAGCATCCAGAGTTGCACAAAGCGATAGGAAA
This sequence comes from Prorocentrum cordatum, assembly GCA_963575745.1. Lineage (NCBI taxonomy): Eukaryota > Dinophyceae > Prorocentrales > Prorocentraceae > Prorocentrum > Prorocentrum cordatum. The sequence goes on from CAUYUJ010018942.1 coordinate 156,778, forward strand.
GATATGGTCTCCTACAGTGGCACGTCTGGCGAGTAAGACCCGATGGGGTAAGGTTACCTCCCTCTTCTCCGCGCCCACTGCCACCCTACACGACCTAGGAGTGTATATGGTGGGGCCCTGGGGCTGGATCCTCCCTGGCGATCGACGGTGTGAACTCGTTCCTGGAGACCTCAGAGCCCAGACCGCCTTCCTGGGCGACTTCAGTGTATATGTTTCTCGGGTCCTCTGGGAAAGGGCCGCGCACTTTCATCTTGGAGGGGGGGCTGAGTTTTGGATCGACGCGTTCCAGTTTCAGAAGACCTGTCGGAAGCTTCGGAAGGATAACCAGCCCACCCGAGCCAAAGCCCTCCAAGCCCTCGGGAAGGCCTCGACCTGGACCAATGCCCGAGTTCACGAATGTAAACCAAGCCAGCCAGCGCGATGTGCCAGGTGTGGAGCACCAGTGGAGGGCGACCTTCACCGCCTTTGGGCATGCCCAGCGCACATGCGCAGTACCGATGAAGCAGTCCTCGACTCCCAGCGCCTCATCCAGAAGGCAATTGATGAGTTCCCCTCATATCCAGTGAAGTGGGGACGAGGACTGCAGCCAGCTGGTTTTACGACAGGGCGCCTGGACCAACACCCACCCTGAGCCACCCTCGGAGCCGCGGGGACCTTCATGATCCAACGGGGCCCTATCAAGGGCAAGTTTTTGGTGGGGACCGACGCTGGAGGAGGAAGGTTTCCGAATGATCCGAGGCTGCGGAGAGTTGGCTGGGGGGTCGCAGTGAAAGATTCCGACCTCGAGACCATGGGAACTTTAAGAGGAGGCCTGCCAGGGAACCAGGCGGTCAACCGCGGGGAGCTCTACGCGGTGGTCCAAGCCGTCCAGAATTTAGCAGGTGAGATCACCATAGTGACCGACTCAGCATATGTATATCGTGGAGTATTGCGAGGGCCGTTCTGGCAGCATAGATGTTATGTAGACCTATGGGAGGAGTTTTGGAAGGCCCATCAGAACTTTGACGGGACCATGGGGTTCCACAAGACTAGGTCCGACCCCGCGGAGAGTGATTTCTGGGATTGCAACATCCAGCCCCGGGCGTACCTGGCCAACCAATTGGCAGATCAGGTAGCAACAGATGCAGCCGCACTTGTCCAGCTTCCTGGTTGGGTGGCCCGCCCCGTCCGAGAAGCCGATCGCGAGGTAGAGCTCATCCAGAATCGAATTGCCGCCGTCCAGGAGTTTTTTATGGGAGGTTTTCCCAGCCCCGCCTCCTGCTCCCAAGCAGCGGGGGCGGGTTAAGGCCCCGAAGAAGTGGGGCCATTCCCAACATGCTTTGGAGGATGTTCCCGAGGGCCTGCGGTGCAATACATGTTTCAGGTATCAGATTCGCGGGGCCAAGGAGTCCTGGCTCGAGTCCCAGTGCACCCCGAATCATGCCCAGTGGTTTCAGACGTCGCACCTCCCACACCTCCACGTCTTCCGTGGGGTCGCATTTTGCAGCAGGTGTGTGTGTGTGTGTGTGTGTGTGTGTGTGTGTGTGTGTGTGTGTGTGTGTGTGTGTGGGGGGGTCGTCGACTCGAGCCTTTAAGTTGAAGGACCCTTGCCTCCCCACCACAAGCGCGGGGAAAAAGGCGAGGTCACGGCTGCTTCGTGGACTGCTGCCGCAAGGGCTGCAGCAGTGGCCGTGCTCCTTGGCCGCCAGATCGCAGGAGGACTGCGCGCGGGCCCTAGGAGTGCCAGGCCAGAGGATCTCGCAGTGAGGTCCCGATCGGGCCCGAGGAGTGCTCGGACTCCCCTTAGAAGCATGCAACATGCAACATGGAGGAGGAGGAGGAGGAGGAGGAGGAGGAGGAGGAGGAGGGGAATGAGGGCAGAATTGAGAGGATAAGCAGGACGTCGGCAAGGAGGAGGAGGAGGAGGAGGAGGAGGAGAAAAAGGAGGAGGATCAGCAGGACAAGGAGGAGGAGGAAGAGGAAGAGGAAGAGGAGGCGGAGGAGGAGGATGAGGAGGAGGAGGAGGAGGAGGAGGAGGGGGAGGAGGAGGAGGAGGAGGTGGAGTTTGGGAAGCATGATTCGGATGATGATGCGGATGATGGTGATGATGAGGGCTTGGCATGGAGAGACGGATGAGAAGGAACATGATTGATGGATGGATGGGTAGATGATTGAAGTGGCAATTGACGGTACTTTTAATGATGAGTATGGCGATGTCGATGGCGATGACTGATGGTGATGGTGATGCTGACGATGAGGATGACGATGGCGGTAACGCTGGCGATGACGATGACGATACTGATGATACTGATGATGCTACTGGTGCTGCTGATGATGCTGATGACGATGATGATGATGCTGATGATAAAGATGATGGTGGTGACGCTGATGCTGCTGCTGATGATGATTATGATGGTGGTGGTGGTGGTGGTGGCCGGTGGTGATGGCGATGTTGCTGCTGATGATCATGATGATGTGGTTAGTGATTGATGATGATGATGCTGATGATGATGATGAGGAGGATGATGATGATGTTGAATATGGTGATGCTGATTATGACGATGCTAATCGTGATCCTGCTGCTGATTATGATGGTAATGCTGATGCTGATGATGACGATGCCCATGCTGCTGCTGCTGTTGATGGTGGTGATGCTGATGATGATGATGATGGTGGTGGGGGTGGTGATGTTAGCTGATGATAATGCTTATGACGATGCTGATGTTGCTGATGTTGCTGCTGCTGTTGATGCTACTGTTGAGGATGCTGATGCTGATCATGATGCTGATGATGCTGATGGTGATGCTGCTGCTGGTGATGATGCTGATGACGATGCTGACGCTGCCGATGATGATGTTGACGATGATGATACAGCTGATTGTGGTGGTGATGAGGATGACGATGATGATAATGATGATGATGATGGTGATCATGATGCTTATGATGATGCTTATGCTGATGCTTATGATGATAATGCTGATGATGCTTAGTATGATGACGGTGATGATGATGGTGATGGTGCCGATGCTGATGCTGATGCTGATGATGATGATGATGCTGATGCTGATGTTGTTGATGATGTTGATGATGATGTTGGTGGTGATGGTTACGGTGATGGTGGTGGTGGTGATAAAAGGTCACGATGGCGGTGGTGAGGGTCACGATATATATATATATATTATATATATTATATATAATTCTATATATATAAATTGATCATGAAGAAGATTGGGGACGAGGCGGAGGAACGAGGAACAGGAGGAGGAGGCGAGCAGGAGAGAGGAGGATAAAGAGGAGGAGGAAGAGGAGGAGGAGGAGGGGAGGAGGAGGGAGGAGAAGGTGGAGAGTAGGACTAGAGGAAGAGGAGGAGGAGGAGGAGGAGGAGGAGGAGGGGAGGAGGGTGATGGGGAGGAGGGCTGAGGAGGAGAAGAGGAGGAGGAGGAGGGAGGAAGAGGAGGAGGAGAGGAGGAGAGGGAGGAGGAGGAGCAAGGAAAAAGGAGGAGGAAGGAGGAAAGGAGAGGAGGAGGAGGAGGAGGAGGAGAGGAGGAGGAGGAAGAGGAGGAGGAGAAAGAGGAGAGAGGAGGAGGAAGAGGATGAGGAGGGAGGAGGGGAGGAGAGGAGGAGTAGGTAGAGGAAAGGAGGATGAGGAGGAGGGAGGAGAGAGGAGGAGGGAGGAGGGGGGGGAGGAAGGAGGAATGAGGCATAGGAGGGAAGGAAGGAGAAGTAGGAGGAGGAGGGAGGAGGAGGGAGGAGGAGGAGGAGGAGGAGGAGGAGGAGGAAGTGAGGGGATGAGCAGGCGGAAGAGGAGAAGGAGGAGGAGGGGAGGAGGAGGAGGAGGAGAGGAGGAGCAGGAGAAGGAGGAGAGGAGGAGGGGAGGAGGAAAAGGGAGGAGGAAGGAGGATAAGAGGAGGAGGAGAAGGAGAAGGAGGAAGAGGAGGAGCAGGGGCAGGAGGAGAAACAGGAGGGGAGAAGGGGGGGGGAGTAGGGGGATGAGGAGAGGATATGAGGAGGACCGAGGAGGAAAGGATGATGATGATGATGATCTGATGAATGATGATGGAGGAGGAGGAGAGGAGGAGGAGGAGGAGGAGGAGGAGGAGGAGGAGGCAGGAGGAGGAGGGAGAGGAGGATGAAGAAGGAGGAGGGGAGGAGGAGGAGGAGCAGGAGGAGGAGCAGGAGGTGGCGACGAGGAGCAGCAGCACAACCAGCAGCAGCAGCCCGCCGCAGCAGCTCCGGCGGCCGGCCCCCGGAGGTGCTGGCCGCGGTGGTGCGCCAACGGGCGCCCCCCTTCGGCGCAGCGGCGGCGGGCGGCGCGGTCGGCAAAAAGTGCGCCGAGCTTCCTTGTTGCCCAGACATCCTCTCGCCGTGGAAAAAACATCACGGCAAGGCTGGCGGCTTTTGTTGTTGTTGTTGTTGCTGTTGCTGTTGCTGTTGCTGTTGCTATTATTGTTGTTGTTGTTGTTGCTGTTGTTGTTGTTGTTGTTGCTGTTGTTGTTGTTGTTGTTGTTGTTGTTGTTGTTGTTGTTGTTGTTGTTGTTGTTGTTGTTGTTGTTGTTGTTGTTGTTGTTGTTGTGTGTGTGTTTTGCACTGCGAGCTGCCTGTTGCGGCCTGGAGCGCTTGCTCCAGCAAGCAAACTCCTCCTCCCTTTCCGCCTCCTCCTCCTCCTCCTCCTCCCCCTCACCCTCCCCTCCCTCCTTCTCCCTCCTCCTCCTCCTCCTCACTTCCTCCCTCCCTCCCTCCCTCTTTTTTCTTTCTCCGCTCATCATTTTCGTCTAACCCGCCCACCAGACCTCCAGGACATCTCCGCTCCTCCACGCAGGGCGCGGCACGGGGCAAGTCTCAGCGACCAGGGAGGAGGAGGAGGAGGAGGAGGAGGAGGAGGAGGAGGAGGAGGAGGAGGAGGAGGAGGAGGAGAGTGAAGAAAAGGATGCTGATAATGATGATGATGATGATGATGATGATGATGATGATGATGATGATGATGATGATGATGATGATGATCTCGGTGATGATGATGCTGCTGATGATGATGACGATGACGATGCCGATGATGATAGTGCTGATGATGCTGATTCTGATGATGATGATTATGATGATGATGCTGATGCTGCTGCTGCTGATGAGGATGCTGATGATGACGCTGATTCTGATGCTGATGCTGCTGCTGATGACAATGATGATTCTGATATTGCTGCTGTTGCTGATGTGGATGGTGAAAAGAGGAGGAGTAGGAGGAGGAACAAGAAAAACATGATGATGATGATGATGATGATGATGATGATGATGATGATGATGATGATGATGATGATGATGATGATGATGATGATGATGATGATGAT
>CAUYUJ010018942.1:162195-172195 GCA_963575745.1 Prorocentrum cordatum
AGGCGGAGGAAGAGGAGGAGGAGGATAAGGAGGAGGAGGAGGAGGAGGAGGAGGAAGAGGAGGAGGAGGAGGAGGAGGAGGAGGAGGAAGAGGTTTTCGAAAGGAAACGGGATGGGGGAGCTCTTTCCGACAGATATTCTGGATGGCAGCCTGTGCTGCCGCGAATTCTGCGCCTGACGAGGCTGTACCACGAGGCCCCTGCTGAAGGCCTGAGCGCTTGTGCGCCGCCATGGGGCCAAGGACGTAGAGCGACGGTCCGTTGCCCGACACTTTGCGGCCCAAGCGGCAATTCAGTTGGCTGTTCGGCGTATTCTGTTCGGTCGATCCTGGCGCGGTCAGGCCGCTGTTTTGGCTGGTCCGTCGAACTATCGGATCGGCGCGGTCGATCGTCTTTTCGGTCAGTAGGCCCAGACATCCGATGTCTGGATTTTTCGAACTCGGGGTCTCTGGAAATGCCGACCCTTCCCCAGGGCTTGTTTTTCATCCCGAGCCGTCTTTCGGCGGTTCCGGGGCCCGTCGATGGTCCCCAGAGGTAGAAAACGTCGAAGAACTTCAGTTTTGTTTTTGGAATACGTCGGATGTCGGGGGGTTGCTCCGCGCTTGGGGACGGGTCGGCCAGACGGATCGGGAACACGACGGGGCCGTGCCGACGAGCGGTCTGGACCAAGGGAATGCGTCTCAGGCCGGGAGCACCGCGGCCGTCCTGGGGAGTGCCCGGCCTGCAGCAGGGTGCCACAAGAGGTGGCGGGAGTGAGGCCACAGTCTTCCCGACGCCGTGAAGTTCCCCGGAGGTCTGGACCTCCAGGGGACCTCCGAGGGATCCTCAAGACCTGGAGGTCTGGACCTCCAGGTCTGGAGGATTTTGCAGGTCGGATCCCCTGGAGGTCTGAACCTGCTCCCCAGGACTGGCTTCCCGTCCCGAGAGTCGGTTTTTGACGATACTGAGGCCCGGTGAGGGCCCCCTGGGAGCAGAAAATGTGCAAAAACCGAGGGGAGGTCCGTAGGCGCCAGTGGCAGCACCGCGGGGTAGGACGGAGAGGAGAGGGGTAGGGAGGAGGGGGGGGGGGACGGAGAGGGGGGGAGGGGGAGGGGGAGGAGGGGGAGGGGGACAAGCTAGGTGCGCAAGCGTCTGTTCAGACGTCCTACCCCTCCCTCCCATCCCTTACCATGGCGTAGGTATCCTCTCGATTCGCGCAGTCGGATGTCGTAGCATAACATCGCATTACATGACATAACAAGGCGTTTAATATCAACGTGTAGCATGACATAGCACGGCGTGGCACTGCTCAATCAAGCACTGCACATCATGGCATTGCAGCTGAAGGCATGGCATCGCACAGCGGAACAAACCATACCATTGCATTTCATGCCATGGCATGGCACTGGAAATGAGGCCAGCGCGTCAGCGGGAACACGATTCGGAACGAGTGGAAACCCGAAACTGAGGCCAACGCTTTAGCGGAAGCAACATGTTGAAGGACCGAAAAGAAACGGATGTGTACAAACACAAATGAACGACCATTTCGCCGGAATCCTGTTTGTAAAAAACAGTACGCGGAGGGGGGCCGAACATCTTCAGGACAGAGTCAGGGCCGAGAGAAGAGTAGTAGTATTCATATTGTGTAGGTGTACAGGGAGGAGGAGGAGGAAAAGGAGGAGGAGGAGGAGGAGGAGGAGGAGGCGGAGGCGGAGGAGGAGGAGGAGGACCCGAGGCTTGAGAGGGTCGCCACGGCTGCTAAACCAGGGCGCCTCGAGGACAGACCAGCGCTACGCGCTGTGGAACACGCCCTGTAGGGGGCTCCCCGTCCGAGGGTGCCGACCCGCCTCGAGATGTCTCAAGGCGGTCGTCCTGAGACGGCTACTCTCCCAGCTGACGGGCCCTTTACATGAGGCCACCAAGACGGGGGATTGGCGCGTGGATGCTGTTCCACCGTAAACTCGACAAAACACGAAAGGACCACAGGAGGCCATCTGATGGCCCCTGATGACCTCGGTCAAAGGCTCCATGGGCCCTAGGGCCCTGGGCGGGGCAACCCCTGTGCCGCGGGACCCAGGGGACTCGGGCGGGGCGGCCGCCGCCCCGTCCAGACCAACGGACCCGCACGGGGCCCCGCCCAAGACCGACGGCCCCTCGGCCCCGCTCGGAGCTCTCGACCAGCGCCCACTAGACACAGTGGACCCCGCAGGGCCCTCGGAGGGGGCCGCAGCCCCAGCAACGTCCCCCCCCCCCCGAGGCCCCCCAGGCGGGACGCCCCCCACGCTGCCGTCCACGCCTCGAATCCAGGGTTTCGCGTCCGAAGGATGGGCCTCCCTCCAGGCGCGGGCCAAGGCGGCGCCGGGTCCCCCGTCGGGGCCCCGCCGCGGGGACCCAGATCGGTCCCCGTGTCGCACGGACGGCACACGAATCCAGTCTCTCGCGACCGCGGGCCGAGGGTGACCAACCTGGGCCACGGTCGGCTCGCCTCCGAGAGAGCGATCCGCCGCTCTCAGGGCGACGGCGATGGCCTCCTCACGAGCCGAGGGGAGCGGCTCCGCGGCAGCGGCGAAAGAGGCGGAGGCATACGGAGGGAGGCGGGCGCGGGCACGCGCCATGAAGGCCTGGAGCGAGGAGGGAGCGCAATGCTCGCGCTCGAGCCTCCGCCTCGCCTCGTCCGTCGTGGCCGTGGCTGTGCATGCTGTGCACGCCCAGCCCTGTGGCCGCTTCCCGCGCGCCGACGGCAAACCCCTGCGCCGACCGCCTCAGAGGTACGGCAGCCGTTTCTTGCTGCCTGGCTCGCTGTTGGTCTGCCCGCCCAGCGCGCGGCACTCGGTCTTCTTCCGGTCCTGCTCTGCCGCGAGCAGGGCCACGGCGAAGCCGTCTTCCTCCTCCTCCTCCTCCTCCTCCTCCTCTGCGGCCGGCTCCGGGGCCTTCTCCCTCTGCGGCGGCTTCTGGCGCGGCGCCTCCTCCTCCTCGGCGGGCTCCTCCTTCCTGGCTGGACGGGCATGGGTCCTCTGCGGTCTCCTCCTGCCCTGCTGCCGCCGGCTGCCGGCTCGTCCTCGTCCTCGTCCTCCTCCTCCTCCTCCTCCTCCTCCTCGACGCTCGTCTTGCGTTGCCTCCTGGCCGTCGTCCTGGCAGCCTCCTCTGGGCTTCCTCAGCCTCCCTGCTGCCTCCTCGTGGTCTCGTCGCCGCTCTCCAGCCGCTGCTCCTCCTCCTTCCTCCTCCTCCTCCTCCTCCTCCTCCTCCTCCTCCTCCTCCTCTTCCTCCTCCTCCTCCTCCTCCTCCTCCTCCTCCGCCTCCTCCTGGTCGCCGCCCTCCGCGGGGCTTCCTCAGCGCCTCTGTGCTGCCTCCGCATGGCGTCGTCGTTGTTCTCCTGCTGCTCCTCCTCCCCCTCTCCCCTCTCCTCCTCCTGGTCGCCCTCCCTCGCCCCACCTCTGTGGGGGCGGCGGCAGGCGGCGGCAGGCTCATGCGCCGCGTGTCCACCTGCAGCTCCCCCGAGAGGCCTCCGAGCGCAGTCTGGTGCCACGCCAGCACTGGCGCCTCCTCCGCAGCGTCGGAGGGCCGCACCTGCAGGAGGTCCGCCAGCATGGCAGGCAGCCGATGCTACCTGGCCCCTGCCTCGGCGAACCAGTTCGCCCAGGCGTTTCCGAGGCAGTCCGTCACGTCACGCTCTGGTTCGAGCGCGAAGTCCAGAAAAGGTGAGGTGTGCAGGGCACCACAGCGCCCCAGGCGGCTCTCGACCTCGCGGGACACCTCAAACATCTGCCGCCAGATGTCCGCACACTGCCCAGCAGCGCTGGCAAGCCAAGGGACCCAGTCGGCGACCTCGCGCCTCAGGCCTGCCAAGTCGGTGATGAGGAGCTTGATGTCGGGCACCATCTTCAGCGCCTGCAAGAAAGCCCACCTCTTGGCCCTCCCCACTGTCTGGCGGTAGCCTGGCAGTGCTCCGTTGGCCGCCCGCAAGGGCCAGCCCATGTTGTTCAGCTGAACAAGCGCACAGCCGCACCTGGTGAGCTCAGGCGTCGCGGGCTCGTGCCCTGAGCCGTCAGAGTAGACCACAGTGGTGACGCACTCGCCGCTGCTCGAACAGTCACCCCAGAGGTGGATGTCCGTCGTCTTGCTTGGGAAGGGCACCTGGTAGGGGATGAGCGGGAGGCCAACCGTGAGGTCGAAGCGGTCGTAGTCGGCGTCGGCCACGCCGATGTGGCACCGCCCCCGCATCCGCTTCTTGCTCCGCTGCTGCTGGTCGTCAGCTCCTCCAGCACCGCGCCCGTCTCGGCCTCACTCCCCATGGCAGCGACGCGCTCGCACTCGTAGATCCAGTGACCTCGCGTGCCGGGCGTGGGCACCGTGCAGAAGGGGCAGTCGGGGCTGCCGACGTAGCCCGCTGTGTGCCGCTGCACCGCATCCCAGGCCCCCCCCTGCCCCGAGCTTCCGCAGGTGGCCCGCCCTCGCTCCTCGGATCTTGGCCCGAGGCGGCGCCGGCACGTGCCTGGCCACCCCGAGCCAGAGCCCGGCCCCCCTGGGCGGGGGTGCTGCCAGGTGGTGGCTGAGAAGCTGGCGTCCCCGCCAGCGCGCCGCGCCCTCAGGCAGGAGCCTGCACACGTCCTGCGGGTGCTGCCCGAGGAGCTCGATCGGGCGTCCCTCGTCGTCGAGGCTGGGCGAGGCTGGGCGAGTCGAGTGCGTGTCCAGTGCGTCGTCCCTCGTCGTCCCTCGTCGTCGAGTGCGTGTCCCATCCAGTGCGACGCACGCTCAGCCACAGGGCGGCGGTCGGGCCCCTCGCGGTCTGCCAGGGGGGCGCCGTCTCGCTCCACCGCTGCTTGAGGGCGCTCCAGACTCCAGGCCTGCTGCAGCCTGGTCAGCGGGAGGTGGCCGTCCCAACTCGGGGAGGCGTAGGCCGCCAGCGGAGCCGCTGTGGCCTCGTGCATGGAGTCAAGGAAGGGGTCGCGCTGGGTGGCCAGGTACGCCGTGATCGAGGCCGCGCCCTCGCCGCCGCGGCCGCTGCACAGCATCACCGCGCGGTGCCTGAGCGCGGCAGGCTGCGTGTCGCTGATGCAGCCTACGGGCGCACCGTACGCCGCCGAGGGGAGGAGCCCCGTCCTCCACAGCGCCTGGGCTCTGGGGCCCGCCATTCTCGCCAGCGCATCTACGCGAGGCTGACGTGCCTGGAGCTTCTCCGTTCTAGCCTTCGCCACGGGCCTCCGCGCCGCTGTGCCGTGCGTGTCGTGCCCCAGGTTGCGAAACCTTTCCCTCTCGGGCAGCGCCGGGGCCTTGGCGGCGGGCCGAAACTCCTTCTTGGCATCCTGCGACGTGGCGAGCCAGCCAGACTAAGTCAGGCTGGCTCGCCGCGTCGCTGGGCATGCAGATCATAATGGCCAAGTCACTTGGCCAGCTTGATCTGCGTGCCCAGTGGCTGCACCTACTCCGTGAACTCGCGGACCGCCCTTTGCATCGGGGCGGCGCCGCCGTCGCCGGCCTGCCCGATCCACTGGATGGTGAGGCAGTCCATGAGGGACCACGGGGTCAGCTGGTTCGCGATCGTGCGAAGGCGCACCACGGCCTTGAAGAGCAGCACCATCAGCAGGGCTGCGCTGTGGGTGCAGCCTGCCAGGATGCTGCTGTTGGCCACCACCCTGCGGCTCCAGCAGCCGTGCGCCTGCAGCACCTTCGGCATCCTGAAGTAGCTCACGCACATCCATATCAGCCTCATGGGGAAGCCGAGGGATCGTGCCTGCTCGAGCAGCGGGCCAATGAGCACGTTGTCAGGTCCATGATCACTGTCCAGCTGGCCTCCCCAAGCAGCTGGGCGATCTCGGCATGGACGTTGTGGCAGTGCACTGACGCCGTGGCCGTCGCCCCGCGCTTCATGTCGAAGATCGCATCATCGGGGTGGTCCCTGATCCACTGCTGCGAGAGAGGCTTGCGCACCCTCGCCCACACCCGAATGAGCGTGTTAGCCAAGGTGATCAGGCGGCAGCCCTCGCCGTCGGGCTTCGGCAATCGGACCACCGCATTGATGATCCGCTCCGACGGCCAGCACAACAGCTCCTCGCATCGAGCGAACAGGCCCGCGAGCACCTCCATGGCATCATCCGACACGAACCGAAGCTGCCGCTGGTGTGCAGCCAAAAACCCTAATAAGGACGCGCGACTTTGCTCAGGGTACCCTTGCGTCCTTGCTCTTCCTTGCTCTTGCGTCCTTGGGGTTTTCGCCGTCCGCCGCCCCAAAAATCCCAACTTCGGCTTCCAAGGGTCTTGCGTCCTTACCGCGCAGCGCGTCCTTATTAGGGTTTTCGACTGTAGTCGAGACTGGCCGACCGCGGTCCTCCACGAGAGGGTGCCCACCGCCCTCCCGAGGGTGCCGCCGTGGATCGGGCACGCGCGGGCCACGTGGCCGCACCGCCGTGGGGGTGGCCGCCCGGGGCGCCCCGTGCGCCCCTCCCAGAGGTCCCCCCGCTCGTCCCTGGCCCGGTCTCCGCCGGCTGCGCAGGGCCTCCGCCACGGCCGGCTCGCACCACCTCGGAGGCGCTCCGGCACCCACGAGCGCCGCTGGCCCCGTGGGCAAACGCCTCGTCGACCCACGCCTTCCAGCGCTTCGCCCCGTGGCCTCCTCTCTGCGCAGGCTCTGTGGAGGTCCTGATGTTCTGGGTGAGGAGCTCCGCCGTGCGCGCGCCTCCAGGTCCCGCAGCAGGCGCATCTCGGGACCAGGCGCAAACGGCGCCTCAGCCTCAGGTGGGACCTCCTTCCACGCGTGCTGCGCTCCCCGAGTGCGGCGGAAGAAAGCGGTGAGCTCGTGCAGGTTCTTGGCGATCCCTGGCAGCGCGGCCTCGGGCTGCTGCGTGGCGCGCGGCGCCAGCTTCGCCAGGTGCGCGCGGGCCCGCAGCGCGTGCTTGGCCCAGCGGGCGCTGGAGTCCCACGCCAGCAGTGCGGGGGTCGCCCTCGGTCTCTTGCGCGGTTGCTTCCAGCGCAACCGCGCCCACTTGGTCTCGGGCGGGCTCGCTCGCCCCTCCTATCGCGCACGGCTTTCGCCCACGAGATCCCAGGCGTCGAGAAGCTCGGCCGCGATGCCCTCGATGACCATGTCCCAGCAGTCCTGGAGCTCCTGCGTGACGGCCTCCGTGATCATGTGGCTCGCACTCCTCCAGAGGCCCGCGAGCGGCGGCCGCGCGCACCCGACGGGGGCGGACGTCAACGGCGCAGGTGCCTTGGGCACGCGCCGCCACAGAACGGAACGCGGTCCTCCGCCAGGATCGCCACGTCCACCGCCCTGTGTGTCGGCAGGGGGGTGTCCTCACGCACCACTGCCGTGCCGATTCTCGGCGCCAAATTTGCGCTCGCCACACCGTAGTCCAGGCAGGGTCTTGCAGCAGGTGGGCTCCTGCGAGCGCGATCAGCACGCCGCCCGCCACCGCGAGCCAGTGGAGCGGCAGCGGCTCGTGTGCAGGAGGGCGAGGTTGGCGGGGTCCTCGGGGCCGACGCTGGTGACCAGGTAACACGCTGACCACCACGAGCCCGCCGGGCGGCCCCCCTGCCGCGTGGGCAGCCACCAGCCTGCCCGGCGCGAGGGCGCCAGCCCGGCCGTGCCTCCATCCTCCCCACGGGCGCGGGCGCCGCCCTGACGCCGGTGTCGTTGCGCGCGGGGGGCGCATGCCCCGCCGGAGGTGCCCCGCGCTCCGTCGGCAGCGCCGCCGCCAGGGCCCCTCGCCAGCCCACGTGAGGCAGGTGCCGCTCAAGCTGCGGCAGCGGCGCCGTCGCGGCGTGGTGCTTCTTTCTGGGCTGCGGCCACGGAGCAGCCCGCGCGCTCTGCCGTCGGCAGGTTCTCGCGGGGGCCCAGCATCATCGCCGTTGGCCGACGTGGCCACTCCTCGTGGACGTCCTGGGCCCGAGCGGCCCCGACCTGGGAGGGCCTGCGCGCTGTCCCGCGCCTGACCCATGGCCTCTCCAGGGTCGGCGATGTCGGCCCTTGGCCGAGGGGTGCCCCGCGAGGGCGGCCTCGCGCTCTCACCCTTCGCCTGCTCATCCTGAAACACCATCGGCCGCGTGGCGCTGGGTGCCAGCGGTTCTTCCCCACGATTGCATCTGGTTGGCTGGCTAGGTGAAGAGCTGCCAGTCCCTGCGTGGGCGCCCGTCTGGGCAGGTCGGCTGGCCCTCGGAGCTGCATGCTGCGCGCCAGCTCCGTCTCCAACCGCTCCGCTGGCAGCCGACGATCCCAGGGGCAATGTATCGCAGGGTGCCCCACAACTGCCTGTCCCACGTCGTGGGCCCTGGGGGGCCGCCCCCAACGGGACTGGCTCCCCCGGGCCGCGCCTCTCACCACCTCTCGGGTCGAAGGACACCTTCACGTGAGCAGCTCCAGCCACGGCGTCGACGTCGCCAAGGAGGCCCGTGTCGCACGCTGTGGCACGCGTCGCATGTCCTCTAAGTGCGCCATGGGGTGGTCGAGCAGGTGTCCCTGGCCTGGGGAGGTGCGCGGGGTGCTCGCCGAGCTGCGCCCCCCGCGGTCCTCCTGGCTGCCTCGCCACCCCGCCTCCTCAAGTCCTGCGACGCGGCCGCTGCAGCCCCAGCCAGCTGCGCACGCGGCCTCGCGGCCTCCGCAGAGGCCGAAGGCCCGGGCGAGCCACTGTCCGCGGCCCCCGCAGCCGCTGCAAGCGCCGCTGCACCAGCGCGCTCGCCATCGATCGCCTCCAGCGCCACCGCCGCGGTCTCGGCCCGCTAGTGCGTCGCGGCCACGTCCACCGCGCCGCGCGTGGCGCTGACCATCTCGGCCTGCAACTCACTCACCATGTCTGACGCCTGCGCGCCATCGACGTGGGACGGGAGCATCTCGGGGCAATGTATCACAGGCTGCCCCCAACTGTCTGACGCACGTCGTGGGCCTTGGGGAGCTGCTCCCAATGGGCTGGCCCCCCCAGGCCGCGCCTCTCGCCGCCTCTCGGGTCGAGGGACACCTTCGCGGCAGCAGCGCCAGCCACAGCGTCGGCGGCTCCATGTAGGCCCACGTCGCGCGCAGTGGCGCGTGTCGCATGTCCTCCACGTGCGCCATGGGGTGGTCGAGGAGGTGCCCCTGGCTCGCGAGGTGCGTGAGGTGCTCGCCGAGCTGCGCCCCCGCGGTCCTCCAAGCTGCCTCGCCACCCCGCCACCTCAAGTCTTGCGACGCGGCCGCCACGGCCCCAGCCAGCTGCGCACCTGGCCTCGCGGCCTCCGCAGAGGCCGAAGGCCCGGGCGAGCCACTGTCCGCGGCCCCCGCAGCCGCTGCAAGCGCCGCTGCACCAGCGCGCTCGCCATCGATCGCCTCCAGCGCCACCGCCGCGGTCTCGGCCCGCTGATGCGTCGCGGCCACGTCCACCGCGCCGCGCGTGGCGCTGACCATCTCGGCGTGCAACTTCCTCGCCAGGTCCGACGCCTGCGCGCCATCGACGTGGGACGGGAGCACCTCGGGGCAATGTATCACAGGCTGCCCCCAACTGTCTGACGCACGTCGTGGGCCTTGGGGAGCTGCTCCCAATGTGCTGGCCCCCCCAGGCCGCGCCTCTCGCCGCCTCTCGGGTCGAGGGACACCTTCGCGGCAGCAGCGCCAGCCACAGCGTCGGCGGCTCCATGCAGGCCCACTTCGCGCGCAGTGGCGCGCGTCGCATGTTCCCCACGTGCGCCATGGGGTGGTCGAGGAGGTGCCCCTGGCTCGCGAGGTGCGTGAGGTGCTCGCCGAGCTGCGCCCCCGCGGTCCTCAAAGCTGCCTCGCCACCCCGCCTCCTCAAGTCCTGCGACGCGGTCGCCGCGGCCCCCGCCAGCTGCGCACGCGGCCTCCCGGCCTCCGCAGAGGCCGAAGGCCTGGGCGAGCCACTGTCCGCGGCTCCCGCAGCCGCTGCAAGCGCCGCTGCACCAGCGCGCTCGCCATCGATCGCCTCCAGCGCCACCGCCGAGGTTTCGGCCCGCTGATGCGTCGCGGCCACGTCCACCGCGCCGCGCGTGGCGCTGACCATCTCGGCGTGCAACGTCCTCGCCAGGTCCGACGCCTGCGCGCCA
>CAUYUJ010018942.1:177195-191307 GCA_963575745.1 Prorocentrum cordatum
GAGAGACGGAGTCCTTTTTCACCGTCTTCGGCCCCGCTGGGGCCCTCGCCGAGCCCCGGGACTGCCGAAGAACGGCCTGTGATGGACGCGCCGGCCCTGGGGCAGGGGCGGGGCAGGCAGCCTGTTCTTCCCGGCTCGAGAGCCGCGCGGCCGGGGCGGAGTTGCACTTTGCCTCGCCTCGGGCTTTCCCGCCCCGTCTGAGGCTCCAGGGCCCTCACGTGGGGTCGAACCAGCCTTATGTCGGGCCTGTCCCCCTGCAGGGGGATTTTCGACGAAAAATAAAAAATACCCCCAATTTAATCAAAAATACTCCAAACATAGCCTGGGGACTATTTTTGGAGCATTTTTTGACCTTTTTGGAATACTTTTGGGGTGTTCTCACTTTTCCGTCGAATATCCCCCTGTATGGGGGACAGGCCCGACTTAAAACCAGCCCGAGGCATGCCGCAGAAGGGCGCGGTCTGGGCCTCTTCTCCGCGGTGCGGCAGCCTCTCCGCGGCGGCGGGCCTCGGGGCTCGGGGCGTCGGGGGGTCGCGGCGTCTGCTGCCCGCAGCCGGTCTCGGCCCGCCGCGGGGCACTCTCCTCGAGGCACTGGTGGGGCGCCGGAGGAGTGAGCTGCGTGAGCCGATGCGCCGATCCGCCTCGCCCGCCTCCTCGCACCCCTCGCCCGCCCTCCCCCCTTGGCCGCCTCCCCAGGCCCCGAGAGCCGACGCTGCAGAAAAAAACTGCAGCGGCGAGCAGCAGTGACGACCGGAGCCCCGGGCCCCATCTCTTGTGCAGCATTTGTCGAGCCGCCCGCTGCGAGCAAAAGTGCAACGCCAGGGCTCATGGGACCTCCCCGCGTCGTGGAGCAAATCACGATGGAAGCTCCGTGGCAATGGTCGGCCCTGCAGGGGGGGTCTCGTCAGGCCCCCGGACCGTCGGAGCAGGGCTCGGGACGAGGAGCTGGTCTCTGGGCGGAAGGGGTCCAGACCTCTGGTGAGCCACGTTGCTCACCACCCACCAAACCACCCCAACCCAACCCGAAGGTCTCGATTTGCCCTCCATTTCCAGTGGGGGGGGGTCGGGGAACATTGAGAAAACACGTGTGGAACCCGTACCCCCCCCAACCCGAAATTCGGGTCTTCGGGTTGGGTTGGGGTGGTCTGGTAGGTAGTCAGTTGCGAAATAATCAGGACGTCGGATGCCTGGTTCCCAGACCGCATCAGAGCGGCCGCCAAAAAGCGGGGTCGTCTGCGCCGACATTGGCGCGGCAGCTGCCCGCGTGAGGTCGTGCGTGAGCGCTCTCGTCTCCAATGCAGCGTGCCGCGCTGGCGGTCCGCGTTCGCCGCCGCGTAAGGTCGCTACGTCATCTCGCGTGAGACCCACTTTGGATCGTCGCCCATCTCGTTCTATAATTATGTCGGGCATGTTCCTCCATAGGGGAAATATTCAAGAATAGCAAAGAATAGTCTGGTGACGATTTTCCGTATTATTTTTCCTCAATGCTTTAAGTATGTTAGACTTTTTTTTCCTCGAGTGCCCACCTGTACTAAATGGGAGAACGTGCCCGATCTAAATGTAGCAAGACTGCCAGGGAAACACGTCGGAGGTCTGGGCCAGTGGCGCGCCATCCTGCGGCCTCCGACGTCGTGAGATTCCATCGCAACTCGGTCCGCCCCGAGGTCTGCAGGTTTTCCTTGTGACCGACTGGTCATCCCGAGCAGTTTTCGACGGTCCGCAGGGTCCAGTCAGGGCCCGCCAGAGGACGAGACTTGCCAAGAGCCGTCCGTCTCTGAGATCCGACGTCGACACACACAATGCAACGTCGCGAGACATCACGACTGGAGCCCTAGACCCCAGCTTTCTGCGGCACCTCTCGAGCCAGATCGATCTTTGATGTGCCGAGGCCGACATGGGGCGAAGACGCAGGATGTGGCAAATTTGCAGCGCCCAGACCTCAGGGGTCGTGTGCTTTTGCACCACGAGAAGACCAGACACCCGACGTCATATTTTTTCACAACGTCGACTCCTAATGGTCTCAACCACTTTCCCAGCACCGGCTTTTCATCCTGGGTCGTGTCTGGACGTTCCTGGGGCCTGGCGAGGGCCCCCAGAGGCTGGAACCGGCCCGAGATCCGACGTGGCGGAAACATTGAAACGTTATAACAGATCACGACCAGAACCCCGGACCCCATCCGTCTTCGCCATTTCTCGAACTGGGGGATCGATCTGTGAGGGCCTGGGGCCCTGAAGCTGGGCGAAAACGCTTGGCTCGAAAAAAACAGACGCCAGGTCCCAGACATGCGACACTCTCCCCAAGACCAGTTTTTCGTCCCGAGCCGTTCTTTGACGGTCCTGGGGCCGCGAGGAAGAGGAAGAGGAGGAGGAGGAGGAGGAGGAGGAGGAGGAGGAGGAGAGGAGGAGGAGGAGGAGGAGGAGGAGGAGGAGGAGGAGCATCGGATCTCTGGGCCGGGGTGCGCTCAGGCGGCCTGCTCGGCAGCCCCGGCGCTCGGCCGGCCCGGGCCGCGCGGGCGTTTGTCGGGCCCGCGCTCAGCCCGCCGCGCGCCGCCCGGGAGCAGCGCCACCGGACCCCCGAGGTCTTCGCGGGGGCAGCGGCTGGCCCCAGCCCCAGGGTTTTTCCGAAGGGCTCGGGCGACCCGTCCTCCTCCTCCTCCTCCTCCTCCTCCTCCTCCTTGTCCTCCTCCTTCTCCTCCTCCTCCTCCTACCCCGCAGCCATTCTGGCTCAAGGCTCACGGAGCTAACCTCCCGTGGGTCCCGATTCCAGAGGCTCGAGGCCGAGGTGGAAAGACAGCCCTCCACAGGCCTAGCTGCCTCGGCCTAGGGTCGCAGCAATACCTCACCGCCACATTTACGTTCTTTTACTGGTCGCAGCTGCGAACGGCCAGTCAGTCTCCCCGCCGCCGTGGGAGGCTCCAAGCAGTGGAGGAAATGCTACTGCCAGAGACCGCGCTGCTGGGGATTGGCCTGGCACGGAGCTGGCGGACACAAACATTGTGCTGAATGTGGCAAGTCTTTCAAGCCTCAATCCCATCATCCCCGCGCTGCAGGTGACAAATCAAGGGTGCACGATGGCGGAGGCAGCCAACAGCAGCAGGCCCTTCGCAATCGGTGGTCTCGCAGCCGTGGTGCCCGTGGACATGAGACTCAGCCGCCGAAGGAAGGAGGCCCAAAATCGCCCCTCGCCCCTGAGGTCTCCGACCCTGCCAGGGACGAAGTGGCCATGTGCATCCAGGCGGTCAATTTCTGGTGGAAGACGGTCGGGCAGGAGGGTAAGCAATACTTGCAGGCTTGCGAGGACCTCGCCAGGCTAAGAACAAGGTTCTCGAGGGCAAGTCGCTGGATGCCAAGACCCAGTCGCTGGCTGATCAACTCCAGATACAACGGCGCCGTTTGGAGTCTAAGAAAGGAGAAGTGGAACGTAACCTCATCAACTTAGACAAGGCTGCGGAGCTGTACGACAAGTCTGTGGACTCGTACAATGAGCTGCTTGCCGAGGTCGCCCAGCTGGAGGCCCAGCACAGTGTGGCGGCGAAGGCAGCAGTGGCAGAGGCAGCAGCATGCCTCGATGCAAATGATAAGGAAAACACGCTGCTCAATTTCGTGGACACGCGTTTCCCACAGGGACTGCCGCCCCACATCAAGACGGAGCTCGAGGCGGTCAACGTAAAGTTGGAGCTGGAGTGGCAGCAGCAGCAGAAGCAGCCGCAGATACAGCAGCAGCCTGAACAACCTGTGCCAACTGGATATGCAGTACCTGAAGCCCCTGCCGCAGGAGGTGTACTGGTGCCGGTGCCCCCTGACCAACCTGGTGAAGGTCTGGGCGCACCGCCATCTGCCATGGCAGTGGATGATGGCCGTGGCACGGTCCGCAAGCACGTCGCCCATGGCGATAACCTGGTCCTCCACACCACCACGGGCATCTTCGGCCTCAGCGAAGAGGCTGTTGCAGCGCAGGACAGGCTCGCCAAACGCCAGGCCAAGGCCAAGTCTGACCCCGCTGGACGTGCAGGCTCGGGTGCGGCAAAGCCGTCGCCTGGGTAACACTCTCACGTTTTGTATTTTCAATAGCAGTAGTTGGATGCGTATTAAGACATTTTTGGGGTCCGAGGAGGCGAAATCGGTCCAGGTAATCTGCTGCTGGGAAACTCGCCACCAAACGCATGGCCTGGCCAAGGAAACCGAATTGCGTGCTAACACGGGATGGTTAGCAGTTTTGCCGCCTGCGGTTCGGAGTGCCAAGGGGTTCCCGTGTCAGGGTAGTGGGGTACTAGTGCGAAACGGGCCAGATCTTGGAAACCATAAAGTACCTCTTCCAGAAAGCTTCCAGCAATCTCGGGCTACACTCGTCTGCCTTGAGGTCCCAGGTCATCAGCCCTTCTGTGTAGGATCTATCTACTTGGCCGACTCTGTCGGCCTGAATGAGCAGAACCTCACCATGCTTGCCAAAGTGCCCCAGGTCTCCTCCAGCCAGTGCGTGCCTTTGCTCGTCGCTGGCGATTTCAACGTCAATCCTAGCAAAGTGATCGGAACGGAGTTCCCGACCAGGGCTGGGGTCCAGGTGATCACGCCAGATAAGCTTACATTCTACATCAAGAAATCGAAATCCACTATAGATTTCTTCATGGGGTCGTACTGTTTCGAGCACTTTTTGATGCTGCCGGCAGTTTTGGTTGACTACCCGAGATGCCCACATAGGCCAGTCGTGATGGATATGGTGGTCGGGGCCCCGTATCTCATGCCCGCTCTGGAACAGCCTCAACGCATCCCAGAGGTTGCCCCTGTGGGACCTCGAAGTATCTGCCCACCCTGGTCCAGAAGTCGTGGGGCTCTGGAATCTCTGGAGGGTTTTCTAGGATAAAGAGACCGATCTGCAGTGTTTGGGGGTTCAGGACCGCCAGCACCCGTGCAGCCTGTCTCTTTGGACGCACTAGTTGCAGCTGTGGATGCTTCTTACGGCTACTTGGTGGGCGACGCGTCCACGGCGCTCAGCATAATTTCCGACGCGCCTTTGAACAGCAAGAGGCGCCGTGCTTGGGTGCCAACTATTCGCTGGATCCCCGCCAAGGCTGCCGAGGCCAGTGACGTGAGAGTTGGAGAAATGCAGCAGCAGCTTTCAGGTGGCTTCGTACTAAGGTCATCAACATCAGGAGAGGAGTTGATGAGAAGGGTCCTGAGGAGCTCCAGCAGGCCCAGCTGAACTAGCTTCTACGCCTGTTGATCTAGAAGTTGATGCAGAGATTGAAGCTTTGCGAACAAGTATACGTGCGTGTATTCAGGCCACACTTCTGGGCGCAGCCGCCAGCGAGCCAGATTTCGGGCTCATCGCTGCAGTTTTTTGCTGACCTGGACCCCGAGATGCAAAACAACTCTGGGTACATATGAGCCATGGGGAAAGGAGGAGGTAGGGCCCATCGAAGGATCAGCAGGCTCACGGCATGGCAACCATCCAGAGTGCGGGGCCCAGACAAGTCCCGCTGGTCAGGTCGCCCGATCGATATGTTGGAGGCCGAGCAGCAACGTTTAAATGAACATTGGCGCGCTCGACCTCACGAGCCTGAACTTCTGCAAGCAGAGCTGCGAGGGGGCGACCTCGCAGATATCGGGGCAAATCAGCTCTGAACCGCCAGTCGATGTTTCAGTGGCTCCACAGCTAGGACCTGGGGCGGGACCCACCCTGGGCACTTCAGCCTCCTGGAAGACGCCCGTTTGGATATTGTGTGTAGGCTCCTCCGAGCCATTGAAAGAGTTGGTGCTGTCCCGACCGAAATCAGGGCCATGGTCACCGTCCTCATCGAAGAGCACAAGCCAGGGCCAAACCCAGGTCCTAGTTACAGGGGTATAGGTATGATGCTAGGGCTCTGGAGAGCCTGGGGCAAACATCGGCAACTTGAGTTTCGAGCTTGGGAACGAGCTCGTCATCGCAGGTACCCGGCTCATCAGGCAGGTCAAGGAGTTTAGTAGTTGTCGAGCAAGCCGTGAAAGCAGAAGGGCATTTCTTGGGACAGAGGAACGTTTGCTCTGCAGCTGTCCTGTGGGATTTATTCAATCATTACGAGTGTGTGGACAGGGGGCTCTGGGTGGATAGGGCCCAGCAGACAAATTTCTCGGACCCGCTAGTAGTCAGTATTTGCAATCATTACCAGGCGCCCAGGACAGTTGCTACTCGTGCTTCTGCATTGCCTGCTGGGCGCCCTGACAGAGGCATCGCGGCAGGCTGCTGGGCCGCCACTTTTATAGTTCAACCGTATTGCCTGCCGCCCGCAGACATCTGGGTGGCCCAGAACCCGCGCGCGCAGCCCACGATTTTCATTGGTGATTTCTTGTTGGCCAGCCACTGCAGCAAGCCCAACGTATTGATAGCAAGCCTTGCCGCGGCCTCAGCTAGTATGCATCAGTCGATCGTCCTCGATCTGAACTGTGACATCGCCAAACATATGGCTGCTGTTGTGTTCCCACGACGATGGTTCAGGCCGATCTTGAGGCCAATCTCGGTCAATGGGCTGGCCCGAAGGCCGCTCTGACTGAGCCTGCGGCCACGCATGTAGGAGTCCATTTCATTGCAGGAGCCAGGCTAAGGAGTAATGGGGGGGAAAGCACTTAAGGCCAGGACTGGGAAGTTGAAGAACCGACTCCGCAGATTACGAGCCCTTCGCGCTGCAGGAGCAGGCGCTAAGCAGATTTGGAACACGGATCTTCAGCAGGCAGGCTCTTTCGGGATGGATATTCTGGTTGTCCACGGTTCGGGGACTGCAGGATGCGCAAAATCTGTTCCTGAAGGTCGCGGGGCCCAAGTGTGCTACTCGGTCGCGTGCCCTGTCGCTAGTTGTGCTGGAAGAACCCACTTGGATCTCAGCCGCGGGGCCGTGCACTTACTGGAGTATGATTGTTTTCAGGGCGGCCCACGATCCAAGGACATCCGAGTTCAGCTAAGTTTTTCAAGGGCTGGCTGGTCATGGACCAGCCCCATGGAGTTCATGAGCAGGGGGGGCGAGGTCTACCCGCCCGCGACCAGCTCGCCTGCTCTCCTTTGTCGGATGCTCATGGCGTCGTGGCAGGAGCAGCAGGCCGAGGCCGTGACAGTGAAGATTGGGGTGACTGCAGTTGACTTGTCTCATGCTAAAGCAGCTCTCGCAGATAAGCGACTTAGTAAACAAGATCGCAGCCTCCTCGTGTCGTATTTGGCCCACTTGATCTTGACCACATGTAGGCTCAGGGATGCGGGCTACGACGCGGACGCAACTTGTATATGTGGGGCCCCACCCGACCATATATTCCACAGGCTCCTGGGGTGCCCCAGTTGTGCAGATCTTCGGGAAGAGTGCCTTGCTGAAGGTGATCTTGAAGCCCTGAGAGACCCCCGGGCCTTTGCTATGTGTGCTGGTTTTCATGAGCCTCCGCCCTTCCATGTCCCGAGGCCCATCGGTCTTGGCCTGGCGGAGGCCCAGTTTTGGCCCCGAAACTTCCTTTCGCCTTCGGGGGCCTTTGCCGGCGTGGTTTACGTCGACGGTAGCGAGGCCATGGGGGGCCACCAGTGGTTCCATGTCCCAGGATGGGCTACGGTAGAATTTGATGCCCACGGGGAGGTAGAGGCCTACCTTTGTGGGCCAGTAGGCGGCGCCCTTCCGCCCACGTCTCCTGCGGCCGGGTTTCTAGCGTATCTAGCCTCCAGCCAGTTCTGAGGAGTGACTAAGATTCATTTCGATTTCAAAGGAGTGGTAATCTTCCACAATTCGGGTCTGCCTGCTAGTAGGAAACATGTACGATGGGCTTGGCGCTATGGCCAGGCTAGGAGAAGCCAGTTGTGCAGGGGGTTTTGAAGTTGCCGAAGTTAAAACCCATCAAGACTTATATTCCCTGGACCGCTACTCTGAAGAGTGGCGGCACGCATCGGGAAACGACGCTGCTAACAAGATTGCCAAATTAGCTGCCGCGCGCCTCCCCCAGCCCCCTGAAGGAGAGAGAGAGAGAGAGAGAGAGAGAGAGAGAGAGAGAGAGAGAGAAAGAGAGAGAGAGAGAGAGATGCCCAGCAGCAGCTCTTTCGCTGCAGCCCTCGGTATGTGCCGAAGGCTCTTTCGCTGTGGCCCTCGGTTGCCCCGAGGGTTGGGGGGGGGGGGGGGCCTCGAGGGCCCAGTGGAGGCAACCAACCCGCTTGTAGGTGCTCGCTCGATCGCGGGAGGGGGGCAGAGCGGAGCGACCTCTGGGGGGACTTTCTCGGGCCCTGGAGCTGCGACGGCCCCTCCCCCTCCCGGCCCCCGCCGTGTTGCCCGCGCGCGCGCGCCCGCGCCGGGCATGTGTGGATGTGCTAGAAAACACGTTGGCTCTGCTGTTGCTGCCACTCGCGATGCACATCAGACAGGGTCAAACTTTCCAGAGCCAAGGAGTCGTGCCCAGGCAATGCAGCTCGTCTGGCCAAGCTAACAGATCAGCCGAGTGGGCACAAGGTTTTAGTGTTCGACAGGATTGAATATGATATTTTCATTGTTGCATGTCAGTTGTGCGGCAGTGTACCGTCAAGGGCCTCTAGAAGGTTTGTCTCAAGCGATTCACTTCTATTTTTTCAGAAGGTGCCTACGCGCGCCTTGCAGATGGGAGACACCCAAGGGCCTCTAAGACGAGCCCCACTGTCTTCAGTCCTCCGATCCCGATAGATGTGGTTGCCGCCCAGGCGCTCGAGTCACCCCGAGCGAAGTCGAACCGCTTTCCGAAGCCGTGCGATGGTCCTCCTCGTCCTACTCCTGCTCCTGTTCCTACCCCTACTCCTCCTCCTCCTCCTCCTCCTCCTCCTCCTCCTCCTCCTCCTCCTAATCTTACTCTTGTTCCCACCCCTACTCCTTCCCTACCCTAAACCTATTATTATCCTCCTACTCCCCCTTACTCCTCTCTCCTCCCTCCTCCTCCTCCTCCTTCTCTTTCTCCTCCTCCTCCTCCTCGTTCTCCTCCTCCTCCTCCTCCTCCCCTCTTTCTCCTCTCCTCCTCCTCCTCCTCCTCCTCCTCCTCCTCCTCCTCCTCCTCCTCCTCCTCCTCCTCCTCCTCCTCCTCCTCCTCCCCCTCCCCTCCCCCTCCTCGGGACGCCTACTGCACCGGGGGAAACCGTGCAGCCCCATGCAGGGGGGGAGCGTCGACCCCAGGGATTTGAGTGGGGGATATCGACTGCAGAACTGAGTTGCCCACACGAATCGTTTGTTCGCCGAATCTACGAACATAAGAATGCTCCGTAGATCTACGAAACATCTACGTTTTTTCCTCCGTAACCTCGACGAGAAGATCAATGTTGGGGTAAATCAATTCTGTAGTCGATCCCCTATTTGAGGGATTGGCTCAAGGTCTAGGCCTCGCAGACGGGGCCCGAGTAGGTTGTGTCGAAGGATCGCTCCGCATCGCCGATGCATCGGCGATGCGGCTCGATGTGGAGCCCGATTTTCTCCATGCCGATGGCGCCGACGCATCGCCGACGTCGCCGATGCGTCGGCGACGTCGCCGGGGTCTTCGGGAGCAATGGCTGGCCCCAGGGCCCAGGGGGGGAAGCATCGACCCCCAGGGATGGGCTCACCAGGGTGCATCTTCTGGGAGGTGAAATTCTGAATCGGCGCTGGCTTTCCCTTGTCGCAAACAAGCTTAATCTGTTTTAATCCAGCTGAATCTGGTTACATGCAGCCCACTCCAGCTCAGTCCGGGGCTCAATTGGCTCAAGGGCTTGTTCTAGCGAAGACCTTCCAGGAGTTGCCACTTAGGGCTCAGGGGGCGGCGGTGGCGGCGGCAGGGAGGTCGCCAAACTTCTCAGGTTCGATTTTCGAGGTTTTCGGACGTTTTGGTGCTTGTGGGGGCGACACGTCGTCGCCGTCGCCGCCGCCCAGAGACCTCTGGTCGCCGCCGCCGCCGTCGCCGCTGTTGCCGCCGCCGCCGCCGCCTCGGTGGACGAGGACGGCGGTGTCGCCGCCGTCGCGAGGTTCGAGGTTCGAGGTTTTCCGGCGTTGTCGTGGGTTCTCGTCGGTTTTGCAGCCTCGGGATGCCTTCTTGCGGCTTCGCCTAGCCGAGGGCGTTCCAGGGGGTGTCGGGGTCGCCCCGAACGGCCGCCGGGGAGCCGAGCTGTGCCCAAAAACTAGGGGGCGATGTTAGGGGCGGATCGGCCCAGGTGGCATCGACCCCCAATCGCCTATGTATTTCTCGCCGATCCCAGGCATCCAACGTACAGTCGGGGCCCTGAAGAAGGAACCCTTTTCGTTGGGGAGGGGCTCCGTGTTCCTTAGATGCCTTACAGTGCTCCTTGGGTTTGCCTGAGGTTTTCCATGGAAAATCGGAGCTTAATGTATGGGAAAAAAGGGGCCTCGTTCCTTATTTTTCGTTCCTTAGGTCAACGCCCCGACTGTATTGAACACAATCGAGATGGAGGCTTCCCTCTGCTTTCGGCCTCCAGTGGCCCTCGCTGTGCCCCGGGGCCGGCAGCAAAATTTTCCCGGGCTGAAGACCTGACCCTGCGGGATAGGGTCGGGGCTTCGGGGACCTCGCCTTGAAAAGCTGAATGCATCGGGTGTCTGGGAAGGGTCGGCGGCGAGCGGGGGGGGAAGTGAGAAGGAGAAGGCCTTCTCAGAGGGTTCGGAGGTCCCCCGCCCTGCCGAGAAGTTTCCTGAACCTTCCTCGGAAACCAACAAAGCAAATCTCAGAAGGCGCGAGGGCTTCTGAGAAGTCCCGCCACCTTCTGAGAAGGCCTTCTCCTTCTCGCTTCCTCCCCCCCGCTCGCCGCCGAGTCCACCTCGTCGACATGTTCGTCGACGCCGTCGCTGTCGCCGTCGTCGCCAACGTCGCCCTCGTCGTCGTCGCCCTCGTCGTCGTCGGCCTCGTCGCCGTCGTACTTGTCGCTCGGCATCGGTCGGACGTGTGCGTTTGCACCCCTCGCTCGGCGCCGAAACGGGGGGCAGGCACTGGCCGCCCGGCGCCCGCTCCTGGCCGATCGGGGGCTCGGGGTGCCCCAACAACCTGCCAGCAGCCTTTGGCTTTTCACTGACTCGTGGGCCTCGATCGCCGATCTGTCGACGAGGAGGAGGAGGAGGAGGAGGAGGAGGAGGAGGAGGAGGAGGACGATGTATAACCTGATTCCAAGTCGATGTCCCCTCCCCCTGCGCATCGCCTGATGCCGGCTACGCGCAGAGGGGGTTAGGGGGAGGGGGGAAGGCTTCTCAGAAGGAGGCTGCTGCTTGGAAGGCGCGGGCCTTCTCCATAGATGCAAGGCCGGCGCCTTCTGAGAAGCAGCCTCCTTTGAAGAAGCCTTCACCCCTCCCCCTATCCCCTTGTGCGCATCGCCTGATTCATACTTCTGCGTAGCCTCGTGTGTGAGCCTGAAGGGAGCACAGCAACGCAGGCGCAAGCGCGGACCCCGAAGCTGCAGTGAGCTGCCCGTGCTTTCCCAAACGCGTTCTGATTATTTCTGCATCTCTCTTTTCCCGCCTGTGTTCCTCGCCCGCCCCTTCGCGCAGCTTCCTCTTATTCATTATTCGACGAGCTATTCAATGTCTATGCGTCGTGTAGACGCCTGGTTACCTTGCTTGTCCCCTCCCCATGAAACGGCCTCCTCTCCTTTCCATTGCCGCCTGGTGTTGGTGGTGGTGTATATTTGCCCCTCCCCTTTCTATTGCCGCTATTGCCGCTGATTTCTTACTTTTCTATTGCCGCCTGGTGTTGTTGTTGGTGGTGGTGGTGGTGTATATCTGCGGCCCCCGCAGTACCGCCTGATTCCAAGTCGATGTCCCCTCCCCCTGAGCTAGCCCTCTTTGCAGGGCAGTGCAGTGAGCCACCGAAAGCCCGTGCAGATGTGTGCAACAATGCGCAAGCGCTGTCCGCTCGCGTTCATCGTCGTCTGGCAAGCTTGGCCCGTGTTTCAGCCAGCACGTGGGAGTGCGGACGTCTGCGGCCATCTCGTCGCCGCTGTGCGTCCCGCGCCCCTAACGCATGCAGACTGTCTTCCAGCTCGGCGGTCCGCGCAGTTTCCTCGGATCGGCGCTGCGCACTCCGCGCGCCAGGGAGGGGGGGCCAGTGCCGATCCGAGCAGCCCGCGCGGATTTCCGAGTTTTCATGCTCATGCCATGGCTTGCTCCGCCTACGCCCCCTCCCCTTCCGCGCCGATCCCAGCAGCCCGCGCGGACCTCCGGGTCTTTATGCTGATGCCATCGCTTGCTCCGCCCACGCCCCCTCCCCTTCTGCGACCCCCCGAGCCAGCCCCTGAGATCCGACGCTGCGAAAAAGTTGCAGCATCGTGAACAGTCACTACCCAGACCCCGTGTTTCCGCGCCATGTTCGAGCCGCGTCGATCTGTGAGGGCCCCAGGGCTCGAAACTTGGCGAAGACGCCCGCGGTGACGAACCGCAGCGCCAGGATCTCAGGGGAGCCGTCCGCCGCCCCGCCCGCGTCCGCCCCTCCCCGTCTGGTCGTCTGCCCGCCCGGCTGCCCCAGGGGTCGGATGGAAGAGGAGGAGGAGGAGGAGGAGAAGGAGGAGGAGGAGGAGGAGGAGGAGGAGGAGGAGGGGGAGGAGGAGGAGGAGGAGGAGGCTGGGGCGAAGACGAGTCCGTTCCAGAGCGCCCCAAAACTCTCTCGGAGCGTCCCGCACCGCTCTGCGAAGGCCGCGGCGCCCGAGGCGTCCTCCAGAGCCGCCGGCTCTCCGAGATCCTCGACGTGCCCGCCCCCCCCCTTCGATTCTTTGTCCTCGCCCTGGCCTCGTCGTGGCCCCTCGTCTCCGGCGCCCGCCCCCTCCCCGCGGAGGTCTTCCGCCCGCCCGGCGGCCCCGGGGGGGCGCGGGCCTTCGTCGGGCCAGCGCCGCTGAGCCCCGGGGGCGCCCAGGAGGGGGGGGCGAGGGCGTGCCCCGAGAGCCGCGCGTCGCTCCGTATCGTTTCTCCGGCCCCCATGCCCATCCCTGACTCCGGATCCGCCCTACTTTGGGGCTTCTTATAGGTGGATTTCCGCCTTACTTTTTCGGCTTCTTATAGGTGGATATCCGACGCAACTTTAAGTTGGAAAAAATTGCCAAAGTAGGGCGGATCTGGAGTCAGGGATCCCCATCCCCTTCGAGACCCCCACCAAATTACCCCCCCCAGTTGGGGATGCACCCCTCGAAATCCGAAGGGAACGACCCATATCCCCATCTAGGGGCTTGTAACTCGGCCAGTGGGGCCCGGGCCACGCCGCTGGGGATGGGGATCGGTCAAACGATGCTCAGTCGCGTGCCCTTGTTCCCGATAGTCGCGTTTCGCTAGAGGGTCGTCACAGAGAACCCAGGCCCCCTCGAGTCGTGACAAGAATCACCGCGGGAGGTTTTCCGCGATTTTCGGCCTCTGGAGGGGCCCTCGCCAGGTCCCAGGGCTGTCAGCAAGAAGACTCGGGACGAAAGACTTGGGTTCGGACCTCGGGGGTCAAGCTGTGCACAAATCACGACGCTGGGGGTCTGGGGAAGAGGACCACGGACGAAGCATGCGCGTCTGGCGCTTCCAGTTCTTCTAGCCCGGCGTTTTTTTGTCCCTCGTCTTTCGACTTTTGGTCTGCGGGGCGAGAGCGAACCTCTTCCGGTAAAAGCTGGGCGGGCGACGCACAGCTCTAATTGGGGAGACAGGGCACAGGCGGGCGGGGCCTCAGGCGGCCGGAGGGCGGGCCGGGGTGCAGGCGGTGCCGAGGAGCATGCACAGGCCGGGGACCCAGACCTGCGACGTCCTGATTTTGTCAGGACGGGGTCCCCGGAAGTCCCGACCCACTCCCCGGGATCGGTCTTTCATCCTGGGCAGTGTTTTGACGGTCCTGAGGCCCGGCGAGGGCCCCCCGAGGCCGAAGATCGCCCAAAACCTCCCTTCCGGATTTTTTCTTCACGACGCGATCATGTCTGGGGACTTTAAACGATCCTGAATATGTTGTTTCGCTGCGCGTCGGATCGCAGGGAACATTTTCACACGGCGCACGGGGAGGAGCCCGAGGCCGCCCCGGGGCCCGCCGCTTCGCCCGTGGCTTTTCCTTACAGCTTTGTCGGGAAATCTCAGGAGCGAAGGAAGGACGTACAAGTGCATGATTCCACTCTGGCTTCGAGGAGTAGGAGGAGGAGGAGGAGGAGGAGGAGGAGGAGGAGGAGGAGGAGGA
>CAUYUJ010018943.1:0-17500 GCA_963575745.1 Prorocentrum cordatum
CGCACCTGTAGTGAGTTACGACGCGTCCGCCAGTAAAATTTTCAGGTCGATAGATGCAGTATTACTATCAAAACACTTGGAGGAACCGAGGTTGTATAAAAACAGAAAAACTCGATTTTTCGAGTTTTTCGTTTCTCGCCTCAGAAGCTTTCTCAATCTGTTCCGACGATCGCTGTGCAAGAAAAGAGCTCTACGAGGTTCCCGGCGGTAACCAGGTTGACGGTTTATCGCCGGTTCCAGTTGGCCCACCCGGCTGAGGCGGACAATGTGACAACTTTTGGGTGGTTTTGCGAATTTCTGAAAGATATTTGACAATTCATTTTGAGAAAGCAGATTCTCACTCTGAGCTTTGAGGTATTAACTTTGCTCCCTGAGTTGCTCAGCCTTCTAGAAATATTTTTAGTACCAGTTCGCTTGGAGGAACCGACTTCATGTTAATAACTCCGAAAATCTTAACTTCAAGTTTTTGTAGAAAAGCTCCCAGAAGCTCTCGCTTTGATTCTGAGCTCTCTTACGATGCAAGGAGCTCTACGAGGTTTTTGGCGGTGACCAGGTTGACGGTTCACCGCCGGCGCCAGTCGATGAGCTAGAGGAATTTCGGCGCGGAGCTAGAGAAGGCATTTCTGATCATCAGACTGCCGAGTCACAAAGGCAAAGGCATTAGGCAAGATGCAGAAACAAGAAAAAAATGCAGCACGACATGTGAAACTTGATAGGGTCCACTGGGAGCCGGCGCTAAACCGTCACCAGGTTTCCGTCGGGACCCTCGTAGAGCTCTCAACAGACCAAGTCGGTTCTGAGATAACAGCAGAAAAACGCTCCTGCATACCAGCTTCAGAAATCAAGAAATGTTGTTTTCGACCGAACACATGTTGGTTCCCCCAAGTCTTTTGATCGAAATAGTGCAGCTAGCGCCATTAGGATTGCACCATCGAAGCGCCATGATTCACTGCATAGAATGAAAATTTAAATTTGCCAAACGGAATTTTCTTGGCGCCGGGTCAACCTCCTCGCCACCGGGAATCTCGTAGTAGAGCTGCTAACACGCGTAAGAGTGCTCTGTAGCACACGAGAGGACTTCTCGAAGCATTTCTCGGAAAAAAAACATGTTTTTTTTATGTCGACATGAAGTTGATTTCGCCAAGTGTTTTATTAGTTAAAGTCCGTTTGAGTCTTAGGGCTGAGCTGTCGCAGCATGTAGGCGGAATCGGCTGTTTCGATACATCTTCGTTGTCGATTTTCTGCACTCAACTCGAGCTGACGAGGCTTCCGGTGGTAACCTGGTTGACGGTGTACCGCCGGCTCCCAGTTGGCCGATCTGGCCCGAAGGGTGATCTTGGAAGACTGCGACGAATTCTGGCGCGGTGTGCAGCTAGTTGGCGTTCTTGGCCCCGACGGACAATTTGTGAACTTTCGGCCAGCTGGGCGAACATTAAGATATTTGAACATTTGCTTCAACAACGGTATTTTTTTCGCACCTGTCATGGGTTGTGCTGCGTCTTCCTGTGATTTCCAGGTCTCCAGCTGCAATATTACACATTTGGCGGAACCGACCTTCAATAACAACAAAAAACATTTTTTCGAGCTTTCCAACTTCTGCTTGATGAAGCTCCTTCCATGTGTTCCGAGCAGCGCGTGCGATCGCATGCGGTTCTCCCGCTCTGGGCAGCGTTTCGTCGCTCCGTAGGGGGCGCCACCGAAGGCCCGCCGCAGTGGCGGAGTTCGCATGCGGCCCCCCCTCTCAAGGCTCATGGAGAGCTCCACCGAAAGCGGCGCCCAGAACGCGTTACAAACAATTGCTGATGGTTGGGCCCTTCGCCAGGATAATTTCAGAGATCACAGTGCCCTTCCTGATCCTATCCCTTCTTCTGCTTCGCTTTCTTCTTCCTCGTCCTCCTCCTCAGCCTCCTTCGTCTTCTTCCGCCTCACTTCTCCTTCTCCAATCCTTCTCCATAGATCGCGCCCTCGCGCGCCCGGCGGAGGGCGCTCTGTGGAGGGATGTGCCTCCGTTGGCGGCTCTGGGTGGCCGTGGAACACGTTTTGGGTAGCCTCTTTCTTCTCTAACCTGTTCCTACACCTTTGCAATTTCACATGTCGTGCTGCATCCTTTTCCTTGCTCCTGCATCCTATTCCGATGCCTATGCCTCAGTGGCTCGGCAGTGTGATGATAAGAGATGCCTTCTCTAGCTACCCTGTGCTCCGTTTGGGAGTCTTAGGGCTCAGCTGTCACAGCTGTCCGCGCCCTGACTCAAACTCGAAAACCAAGGTTGCGGAAGCGGAGCTTTTTCTTGCGTGCCCCTTCCTTGTGCGGCATCATGACAGCGCTGTTTTGTTCGATGAGTTCTGTTTCGACCAGTTGGAAAAGAAAAACAAAGAGAATCAAACTGGCGATTTGTAGACAAGCTGTGTTTGATGTTATGCAGTTTAATGCTCGTGATCCATATTTTGTGGCTGATCCGAATACTTCCCCCGCGTTTGGCTGGTTTGATAGCCTCGATGATTGTTCGCGAAACCCATGCCCGTTTCAGGGGAACTCGGAGGAGCAGGTTAGTGTATTGTTGAGTTCCTTATCGGTGCCAACTGCTGGGCCAACTGATCGTGGAGAAGCTTTCTCGTCTCATTCGGTTGGGTATTCTCCAGATGTGGTGCAGTCTCCAGATGGTGGGCTGCAGTCGAGACTGGGCTCTGTTTCTTTTGATCCTGGTGTTCAGAATGAGGAGTTGCAGGACGAGGAGTTGCAGGATGAGGGTTTGCAGACTGAGGGGGTGCTGAATGATAAGTTGCATTCTTCTCAGCATACTGTTTTCTTGGATTCAAGCTCTGAAGTTTGCCACGCTCCATTTCCTGACACTCTGTCGGCTTCTGTTGACCCAGGTGTTCGGAAAGAGAGTGCAGGATGAGGAGGTGGCTAGGATGAGGAGGAGCAGAATGATAAGTTCTGAATGAGCAGGTTGCATTATTCTCATCATACATAGTATATGGCTTCACGCTCTGAAGTTTTCCACTTCAGCTTCTGACGGTGACTCAGCTTGCCCATGATAAGGGATGGCAGGGGATCTTAAGGATTCAAGGAGCGAGAGGAGGATAATGTTCATGTTGAATCCGTAGAACTCTCCACTACGGCAGTGGTTGCTGCTGAAGAAGCGTTGCTTGCTTCTCAATCAATTGATGCTGTACTGCACTCAGTTCCTTTGGATTAGTCTCTGCACTCAGCTCCTTTGGATTATTCTCTGCACTCAGCTCCCTTGGATTATTCTCGAGTGCAAAGGGAAGGTGGAGGCCCCGAGGCGCTGCCGTTGGCATCCTCGAAAACCCGCGGAGAGTGCGAAGTCGACCAGCGTAAAGATAACTGTGCTTCTTCTTCCCGGCTCTGTTCAGATGAGTTGCAGAGCAATCGATCTGAGTGTCAAGCTGCCAGGGACTGGGCCCGTGCCAATGGCGATGCAGTTGCTCTATGGCGGGAATTCGAACGGCTCCCCGAAGACGAGTTTCATGCTCGGATCGAGGCGCTCAAGGCATACAAACTTCGAATGGGAATTGAGAGTCCCGAGGAGGCGCCGAGTCCAGAGGGGGATGCTGGCCGCGGGAAAGGCCGGAGGCACCGCAGAAACAGGAGGCGGGCAAGGGCGGAGGCTCAGGCAGTTCTAACTGGCTCTTCTATGTCAAAGTCGGCCCATCCATCCACTTGCGATCCTCCCCAACCTCCGTCCTCTTTTGCGGACTTGTGCAGTTCTTCAAATCACGTCGAGTGCGCCGGCGCGGCTACCACATGGGTGCTCCAGAGGCACATCGCGCGCCTGCTCGTGGCATGCCACCTGCAGAAGGAGGGCGCTGATTGGGATGCGGTCTTCCACGCATGGGATAAAATGGCCACCCTGCGAGAGAGGGCAAATTTCTATTTGAAACAGGCTGCTCTGCACCGTCTGTGTGAGGCTTACCACCGTGATGGGGAGGAGGACCGGGACATCCACGACTCTGGGAGCAGTGTCCGTTGGACAAGATAAGGATGAGCACCGTTGCGGGGTGGTGCTTCGGACATTGGCGTGCTTATTTTGTCAAAATCAACTCAAGTATGTGCTCAACGGTTTGATGGAACAAAGCGTTGCAGAGTCCATAAAAAAAAAAAAAAAAAAAACAAATATGGGGGGGGGGGGGGGGTGGGGGGGGGGGGGGGGGGGGGGGGGGGGGGGGAAACATTAGGAACCTTCGTGTAACCTTTTGGCCTCCTCATCATAAAGATTCTATGGCTTCACACCCTGGGAGTTCCACGACTGGGAGTTTATCTAATGCAGTTGTGAGTTCAGCAGTGACGAAGGGCGAGGAGAAAGTAACCACGCAGATTATTTGCTTCAGTTGGCGTGGTATATTCCAAGGATAAAGGAAATTCGGCTTCCTCGCAAGTCTGCTGGTAAAGAAAACAGCTCGTTCACGAACATCTTTCACGGCTGCCAAGCTGTATCGCCTTATGCCTCGGGCCGAGGAAAAGGCTGTTTTTGCTGACAACGCTCTCGGATCGCGCGAAGACTTGTCCTCTCTATGAATTTGACCCATCTGTCCGATCTATTTCTGAGACGTTAGTCACCACTAGACTCGTTCCCAAAAGCGTTGCGGAAGCTATGAGATACGTGACGAATTTTCAGGATGAATGGATGCGTCGCAATGTAAAGAACTACCGCGAGTTGGCGGCCAAGGCGGGATACCCAATTGATTGATTGATTTAGTGATTGCACATAGGCTGACATGGTTGGCCAGAACCAGAAATTGATACGTTGTATTCCATACTTCCCTCATTGAACATGCGAGCAAAACAAAACTAGACGGCCTCCGTGGATTCTTCGACGGAGGTCGCTCTGTGGAGGGATGTGCTGCAGAATGGTGTTTAGGTTTGTGTGTGCACGGGGCGTGGCTGTTCGTGGCGGAGGAAGCTTTCTCGCTTGATGTCTCTGCTTCTGTCGTGTTCTGTGTGATGTTTGCAGCGCGACGGCTCTGTGTGGCCGTGGTGCACGTTTTGGGTAGCCTCTTTCATCTCTAACCTGTTCATATACCTTTGCAATTTCACATGTCGTGCTGCATCCTTTTCCTTGTTCCTGCATCCTATTCCGATGCCTATGCCTCAGTGGCTCGGCAGTGTGATGATAAGAGATGCCTTCTCTAGCTACCCTGTGCTCCGTTTGGGAGTCTTAGGGCTCAGCTGTCACAGCTGTCCGCGCCCTGATTCAAATTCAAAACTCAAGGGTTGACGGTTGACCGCGGGCTCCAGTTAACTCACCTGGCCTGGGTGGACAAGGTGTGAACCTGGGGTGTGTGCTTTGAAGATTTAATATTTCGCATTTCGTTCTGCAGCCAGTATTTTTCTCGTGTAGCGAGTTAGCCGTCTGCCCGTCGAATTCCCAGGGTCCGTAGCTGCAGTCTTACTGTCGAGGCACGGGCTTGACTCGTAAAGCAGGCGGACACCCCCACTGGGGCGTGAAGCTCCCTGTGGGGCCACGAAACGCTGCCTTAGGTGGATGAACCGCGTGCGGACACCCCAACGATGGGGGGGGAGGAAGGAGAAACGCGGGGACCTGTCTCTTCAAAACGATGACCCAACACTACAGGATGGTTGGGAAAACGTATTTTTTAAATGGGTCCGAAACAATTATTCGTACTCAGCTAAATGTTAGCGATAATGGTAACTGTCTTGAGATAGTTTGAGCTGCAGGTCAGCTACAGAGCTGTTCGGCACAGCCATCAAAAGGAAATCACCAGACGCGCTAGTCTCAAGTATCCGGATGCCCGAATTCGTTACCCTTCCAGAGTTGGAACCAGAAAACTATTCGTACTCTACTACATTTTTCACAGATGACGATGCCTTTCTTGATCCTTTCCCTTCTCCACCTCCTCCTCCTCTCCTCCTTCTCCCCTTCCTCGCCCTCCTCCACTGGGAGCCGGCGGTAAACCGTCAACCTTGGTAAGCGCCGGGAGCCTGCGGAGCTTCCTCGTGCAATAGGGTCGCGGCAATCTCGCATTCCTCGCGCGCGAGGGTGCGGCTTCATGGAGCGTTTTTCTGCTGTTATCTCAGAACCGACTTGGTCTGTTCAGAGCTCTACGAGGGTCCCGGCGGAAACCTGGTGACGGTTTAGCGCCGGCTCCCAGTGGACCCTATCAAGTTTCACATGTCGTGCTGCATCTTTTTTCTTGTTTCTGCATCTAGCCTAATGCCTTTGCCTTAGTGACTCGGCAGTCTGATGATCAGAAATGTCTTCTCTAGCTCCGTTTGAGTCTTAGGGCTGAGCTGTCGTAGCATGTAGGCGGAATTGGCTGTTTCGATACATCTTCGTTGTCGGTTTTCCGCACTCAACTCGAGCTCACGAGGCTTCCGGTGGTAACCTGGTTGACGGTTTACCGCCGGCTCCCAGTTGGCCGATCTGGCCCGAAGGGTGATCTTGGAAGACTGCGACGAATTCCGGCGCGGTGTGCAGCTAGTTGGCGCACTTGGCCCCGACGGACAATTTGTGAACTTTCGGCCAGCTGGGCGAACATCAAGATATTTGAACATTTGTTTCAACAGCGGTATTTTTTTCGCACCTGCCTTGGGTTGTGCTGCGTCTTCCTGTGATTTCCAGGTCTCCAGCTGCAATATTGCACATTTGGCGGAACCGACCTTCAATAACAACAAAAAACATTTTTTCGAGCTTTCCAACTTCTGCTTGATGAAGCTCCTTCCATGTGTTCCGAGCAGCGCGCGCGAGAAAAGAGCTCGCCCGGCGGTAACTTGGTTGACGGTCTACCGCCGGCTCCCAGTCAAGATTTTTGTTCCCTAGGATCGAGAATGACGCATTTGACGACACAATTCTCAGTCCCATATGGGGGCTCCACCGAAGGCTCCAGTGACTGCTCGCATGCGGTTCCCCTACCCAGGGCAGCGCTTGTCTCACCCAGGGCAGCGTTTGGTGGCCACATAGCGAGCTCTACCGAAGACCCAGTGGCGCAGTTCGCGGTTCCCCCACCAAGGTGGTTCGAGGCCCAGAGGGAGTGAGGGTCCTAGTGGGGGTGTCCGCATGCGATTCCCCCACCCAGGGCAGCGTTCCGTGGCCCCTTAGGGAGCTCCACCGAAGGCGCCAGTGGCGCAGTTCACATGCGGTTCTCCCGCTCTGGGCAGCGTTTCGTCGCTCCGTAGGGGGCGCCACCGAAGGCCCGCCGCAGTGGCGGAGTTCGCATGCGGCCCCCCCTCAAGGCTCATGGAGAGCTCCACCGAAAGCGGCGCCCAGAACGCGTTACAAACAATTGCTTATGGTTGGGCCCTTCGCCAGGATAATTTCAGAGATCACAGTGCCCTTCCTGATCCTATCCCTTCTTCTGCTTCGCCTTCTTCTTCCTCGTCCTCCTCCTCAGCCTCCTTCGTCTTCTTCCGCCTCACTTCTCCTTCTCCAATCCTTCTCCATAGATCGCGCCCTCGCGCGCGCCAACATTGCGCGGGGAAGCTCTAGGAGTTCCCGGCGGAGGGCGCTCTGTGGAGGGATGTGCCTCCGTTGGCGGCTCTGGGTGGCCGTGGAACACGTTTTGGGTAGCCTCTTTCTTCTCTAACCTGTTCCTACACCTTTGCAATTTCACATGTCGTGCTGCATCCTTTTCCTTGCTCCTGCATCCTATTCCGATGCCTATGCCTCAGTGGCTCGGCAGTGTGATGATAAGAGATGCCTTCTCTAGCTACCCTGTGATCCGTTTGGGAGTCTTAGGGCTCAGCTGTCACAGCTGTCCGCGCCCTGACTCAAACTCAAAAACAAGGGTTGACGGAAGCGGAGCTGTTCTTGCGTGCCCCTTTCTTGTGTGGCATCATGACAGCGCAATTTTGTTCGATGAGTTCTGTTTCGACCAGTTGGAAAAGAAAGCAAGGATAATCAAACTGGCGATTTGTAGACAAGCTGTATTTGATGTTATGCAGTTTAATGCTCGTGATCCATATTTTGAGGCTGATCCGAATACTTTCCCCGCGTTTGGCTGGTTTGATAACCTCGATGATTGTGCGCGAAGCCCAAGCCCATTTCAGGGGAACTCGGAGGAGCAGGTCATATATTGTTGAGTTCCTTATCGGTGCCAACTGCTGGGCCAACTGATCGTGGAGAAGCTTTCTCGTCTCATTCGGTTGCGTATTCTCCAGATGTGGTTCAGTCTCCAGATGGTGGGCTGCAGTCGAGACTGGGCTCTGTTTCTTTTGATCCTGTTGCAGGACGAGGAGTTGCAGGATGAGGATTTGCAGAGTGAGGAGGTGCTGAACGAGAAGTTGCATTATTCTCAGCCTACTGTTTTCTTGGATTCAAGCTCTGAAGTTTGCCGCGCTCCGTTTCCTGGCACTCTGTCGGCTTCTGTTGACCCAGGTGTTCGGAAAGAGGAGTTGCATGATGAGGAGTTGCAGGATGTGGGGTTGCAGAATGAGGAGTTGCTGAATGAGCAGTTGCATTATTCTCATCATACATATTATACGGCCTCACGCCCTGAAGTTTGTCACACTTCAGCTTCTGACGGTGACTCAGCTTGCCATGATAAGGATTGGCAGGGGGATCTTAAGGATTTCAAGGACGAGGAGGAGGATAATGTTCATGTTGATTCCGTGGAGAGTTCTACGGCAGTTGCTGCTGAACTGCCCTCGCTGCTTCCAATCAATGATGTGGTACTGCACGTCAGCTCCTTTGGATTCATTCTCTGTCACTCAGCTCCTTGTGATTATTCTCTGCACCAGTTCCTGGGAGATTCTCGAGTGCCAAGGGAAGGTGGAGGCCCCGAGGCGCTGCCGTTGGCATCCTCGAAAACCCACGGAGAGTGCGAAGCCGACCAGCGTAAAGATAACTGTGCTTCTTCTTCCCGGCTCTGTTCAGATGAGTTGCAGAGCAATCGATCTGAGTGTCAAGCTGCCAGGGACTGGGCCCGTGCCAATGGCGATGCAGTTGCTCTTTGGCGGGAATTCGAACGGCTCCCGAAAGATGAGTTTCATGCTCGGATCGAGGCGCTCAAGGCATACAAACTTCGAATGGGAATTGAGAGTCCCGAGGAGGCGCCGAGTCCAGAGGGGGAGGCTGGCCGTGGGAAAGGCCAGAAGCACCGCAGAAACAGGAGGCGGGCAAGGGCGAAGGCTCAGGCAGTTCTAACTGGCTCTTCTGTGTCAAAGTCGGCCCATCCATCTACGAGCGATCCTCCCCCACCTCCGTCCTCTTTTGCGGACTTGTGCAGTTCTTCAAATCACGTCGAGTGCGCCGGCACGGCTACCGCATGGGTGCTCCAGAGGCACATCGCGCGCCTGCTCGTGGCGGACCACCTGCAGAAGGAGGGCGCTGATTGGGATGCGGTCTTCCACGCATGGGATAAAATGGCCACCCTGCGAGAGAGGGCAACTTTCTATTTGAAACAGGCTACTCTGCACCGTCTGTGTGAGGCTTACCACCGTGATGGGGAGGAGGGCGCGGACATCCAGAGACTCTGGGAGCAGTGTCGGTTGGACAAGATAAGGATGCACCGTATTGCGGGGTGGTGCTTCGGACATTGGCGGTGCTTGTCATTCTACTCAAGTTGTGCTCAACGGTTGATGGAACAACGCTTGCAGAGCCACATTAGGAACCTTCGTGTAACCTTTTGGCCTCCTCATCATAAAGATTCGATGGCTTCGCACCCTGGGAGTTCCACGACTGGGAGTTTATCTATGCAGTTGTGAGTTCAGCAGTGACGGAGGACGAGGAGAAACGTAACCGCGCAGATTATTTGCTTCAGTTGGCGTGTAATTCAAGGATAAGGAAATACTGCTTCCGCAAGTCTGGCTGGGTAAAACTCGTTCACTCTTTCACGGCTGCCACGCTGTATCGCCTTATGGCCTCGGGTGCCGAGGAAAAGGCTGTTTTGCTTGAAGCGCTTCTTCGGGATCGCGCGAGACTTGGCCCGATAGCCAATTTGACCCATCTGTCGACGGATATCAGAGACGTTAGTCACCACAGACTCGTTCCCAAAAGCGTTGCGGAAGCCATGAGATACGTGACGAATTTTCAGGATGAATGGATGCGTCGCAATGTAAAGAACTACCGCGAGTTGCCTGCCAAGGCGGGATACCCAATTATTGATTGATTTAGTGATTGCGCATAGGCTGACATGGTTGGCCAGAACCAGAAATTGTTACGTTGTATTCCATACTTCCCTTATTGAACATGCGAGCAAAACAAAACTAGACGGCCTCCGTGGATTCTTCGACGGAGGTCGCTCTGTGGAGGGATGTGCTACAGAATGGTGTTTAGGTTTGTGTGTGCACGGGGCGTGGCTGTTCGTGGCGGAGGAAGCTTTCTCGCTTGATGCCTCTGCTTCTGTCGTGTTCTGTGTGATGTTTGCAGCGCGACGGCTCTGTGTGGCCGTGGTGCACGTTTTGGGTAGCCTCTTTCATCTCTAACCTGTTCATATACCTTTGCAATTTCACATGTCGTGCTGCATCCTTTTCCTTGTTCCTGCATCCTATTCCGATGCCTATGCCTCAGTGGCTCGGCAGTGTGATGATAAGAGATGCCTTCTCTAGCTACCCTGTGCTCCGTTTGGGAGTCTTAGGGCTCAGCTGTCACAGCTGTCCGCGACCTGATTCAAATTCAAAACACAAGGGTTGACGGTTGACCGCGGGCTCCAGTTAACTCACCTGGCCTGGGTGGACAAGGTGTGAACCTGGGGTTTGTTTTTTTGAAGATTTAATATTTCGCATTTCGTTCTGCAGCCAGTATTTTTCTCGTGTAGCGAGTTAGCCGTCTGCCCGTCGAATTCTCAGGGTCCGTAGCTGCAGTCTTACTGTCGAGGCACGGGCTTGACTCGTAAAGCAGGCGGACACCCCCACTGGGGCGTGAAGCTCCCTGTGGGGCCACGAAACGCTGCCTTAGGTGGATGAACCGCGTGCGGACACCCCAACGATGGGGGGGGAGGAAGGGGAAACGCGGGGACCTGTCTCTTCAAAACGATGACCCAACACTACAGGATGGTTGGGAAAACGTATTTTTTAAATGGGTCCGAAACAATTATTCGTACTCAGCTAAATGTTAGCGATAATGGTAACTGTCTTGAGATAGTTTGAGCTGCAGGTCAGCTACAGAGCTGTTCGGCACAGCCATCAAAAGGAAATCATCAGACGCGCTAGTCTCAAGTATCCGGATGCCCGAATTCGTTACCCTTCCAGAGTTGGAACCAGAAAACTATTCGTACTCTACTACATTTTTCAGAGATGACGATGCCTTTCTTGATCCTTTCCCTTCTCCACCTCCTCCTCCTCTCCTCCTTCTCCCCTTCCTCGCCCTCCTCCACTGGGAGCCGGCGGTAAACCGTCAACCTTGGTAAGCGCCGGGAGCCTGCGGAGCTTCCTCGTGCAATAGGGTCGCGGCAATCTCGCATTCCTCGCACGCGAGGGTGCGGCTTCATGGAGGAGGACTGGAGGAGAAGAAGGAGTGAGAAGAAAGAAGATGGAGGAGGGTGAAGAAGAGAAAGCGGAGAAGGAGGATAAGCTAAGGAGGGCGGAGATCCAGAAAGGATCGTCACCTCTGAACTAATTAGTAGAGTGTGAATATTTTTCTGGTCCAACTCTGGAAGCGGAACGAGTTCGGGCATCTGGATACTTGAGACTAGCGCGTCTGATCATTTCCTTCCGATTGATGTGCCAACCAGCTATGTAGCTGATCAGCAGCTCGAGTTCTCTTAAGCACGTTACCATCAGCTCTCTAGAATGTAGCAGAGTACGAATGGTTTCCCGACCCAGCTCTGGTAGCAGACCGAGTGTGGGCTCTAGATGCTTGAGACTAGCGCTTCTCATTATTTCCTGTCGACTGCTGTGGCAAACAGCTCTGTGGCTCATCTCGATCTCAAGTT
Organism: Prorocentrum cordatum; assembly: GCA_963575745.1. Classification (NCBI taxonomy): domain Eukaryota; class Dinophyceae; order Prorocentrales; family Prorocentraceae; genus Prorocentrum; species Prorocentrum cordatum. The sequence continues at coordinate 11,854 of CAUYUJ010018943.1, forward strand.
GAGTCAAGAAAACACTCATCATCCCAAAAATATTAGCAGAGTACGGGTAGTTTTTCGGACCCAGCTCTGGTAGCATACTGAATTCAGGCATCTAGGTACTTTAAACTGGCGCGTCTGATGATCATATTCCGATTGCTGTGCCACGCAGCTCTGTGACTCATCTGCAGCTTGAGGATGATGAGGATGCTGATTCTGATCATGATGTTGAGGCAGATGAGGATGAGGAGAAGGTGGGGGAGGAGGAGAAGGGCGAGGAGGAGGAGGAAACGAAGGAGGAGGAGGAGGAGGGGGATGAGGATGCGGGGGGGGGGGGGGGGTCAGGAGGATGAGGGGGGGGAAGAGGAAAGGAAAGGGGGGGCGGGAAGAGGAGAAGGAAGAGAGATTGAGGAGGATGATAAACGAGGAGGAGGGGATGCGGATGAGAAAGAGAAGGAGGTGTGAGACGAGGAGGAAGGGGGAGGATGGGGAGAAGGAAAAGGGAGGAGGAGAAGGGGGAGTGCAGGTGAAAGGATGGACGAAGATGAGAAGGCGAAGGAGGAGGAGGAGGGGAGGAGGAGGAGGGAGGAGGAGGAGGAGGAGGATATGAGAAGGGAGGAGGAGGAGCAGGAGGAGAAGAGGAGGGGAAAAAGAAAAAGGAGGAGGAGGAGGAGCAGGAGGACGAGGAGGAGGAGGAGGAGGAGGGGGAGGAGGAGGAAGTGGAGGTCATGAGATGAGTTTAATGCTACTACTAATCGTAGCAGTAGTAGTAATAGTCGTAGTAGTCGTAGTAGTAGTAGTAGTAGTAGTAGTAGTAGTAGTAGTAGTAGTAGTAGAAGTAGTAGCAGAGTAGTAGTGTCGTATAGTAGTAATAGTTAGTATAGTAGTAGTAGTAGTAGCAGAGTAGTAGTAGTGGTAGGTTGTGGTTTGTTAGTGGTAGTAGTAGTAGTAGTAGTAGTAGTAGTAGTTGTAGCAGGAGTTTGTGTAGTAGTAGTAGTAGTAGTAGTAGGTAGTAGTAGTAGTAGCAGTAGCAGGTGTATAGTAGTAGTAGTATTAGTTTAGCAGCCGTGGTAGTAGTTGCTCAGTAATGGTAGTGGTGAGCGTAGACGTCGTCATCGCCAGTGTATTTAGTGTAGTAGTAGTAGAAGTAGTTAGTAGTAGTAGTTGTAGTTAGTAGTGAGTAGTAGTAGTAGTTGTGTAAGTAGTAGTAGTAGTGTATAGTATCAGTTGTAGTAGTAGTGTTGTAGTTCGTAGTAGTCGTAGTGTAGTAGTTCGTAGTAGTAGTGAGTGTGGCAGTAGTAGTTGTATGTAGTGTAGTTGTAGTCGTAGTAGTAGTAGTAGTTGTGTTAGTAGTTAGTTTTAGTAGTAGTAGTTAGTAGTAGTGAGTAGTAGTTAGGTGTTTTAGTGTAGTTTGTAGGTAGTAGTAGTAGTAGTAGTTAGTTGTCGTAGCCAGTAGTTGTATAGTAGTAGTAGCCGTAGCCGTAGTAGTAGTAGTAGTAGTAGTAGTAGTAGTAGTAGTAGTAGTAGTAGTAGTAGTAGTAATAGTAGTGGTAGTAGTGGTAGTAGCAGCAGCAGCAGTAGTAGTAGTAGTAGTAGTAGTAGTAGTAGTAGTGGTATTAGTAGTAGTAGTCGTAGTCGTAGTGGTAGTAGTAGGTCACACCCCCCGCTAGGCACTTCCCCCAGAGAGGGAAGGGGTGTGAAACCTACGTCTTGGTTCGTGGTTCGTGGTTTGTGGTTCGAGGTTCGCGGTGTGTGTTTTGTGGTTTTTGGTTTGTGATTCGAGGTTCGTGGTTAGCGATATCTTGTGGTTTGTAGTTAATGGTTCGTGGTTCGTGGTTCGTGGTTCTTGGTTCGTGATTCGTGGTTTGTGGTTTGTGGTTCGTGGTTTGTGCGTTGTGGTTCGTCGTGATTGGTTCGGGGTCGACGGCGTCGCGCAGTGCGAACCGCGAACCACAAACCACCAACCGCGAACCACAAGCCACAACTCACGGACCACGAACCACAGGCCACAAACCAGAAATCACAAACCACGAACCTCGAATCACAAACAACGAACCACGAGCCAGAAACTACAAACCACGAACCACGAACCACGCATAGGAAGGAACAACGCCGCTCCCCCCCCTCCGAAAAGGAATTTCAGGGAGGGGGAAGAGTTCGTGCTCCTCGTCCAAGGGAAGAAAGGTTTTGGCGGGGGGCAGAGCTTGTGGAGGCCTCTTGGGGCGTCTTGGGGACTTCAGGGCGTGCCCGGATGCGTCTTTGAGCTTCTTGGGTGTCCCAGGGTGCCTCTTCGGACATCGTGGGCCATCTTGGGCCTCCTATGGGGTCTCCTTGGGCTCTCTGAAGCCCTATTGGATGCGTCTTGAGTCAACTAGAGGAAGAAGCAGAGTCGTAAGTGCAGTCTCCCCTGACCACCTGCGCTCGGATGGCTGTTGGGATCCCAGGGCCCGTGCTTCAATCAGATTCAATCACCCATGCTAGTATGGCTTCCACGAGACTGGCGCGAGCGTTCTCCTCCTTAATTCCTTCTGCTGCTGCTGCCGCTGCTGCTTCTCATCTTTGCCTCGTTCTCTTCTTACGCGGGCGGGAATTGTTTTTTGGGGGTTGTTGGAGGAATCCTACGAACCTCCCAACAACCATTCGTAGACCTTCCTATGGAAGGCTGTTTTTTTTGGGGGTCTTTTGGAGGAGGCCCTCTTGGAACCGTCCTGGGGAAGTTTCTGTTTAAAATTTTCGTTGGAGTTGTCCCTACACGCGGCTTTCACAAATCATCATGAGGACGGTTCTTGGGCGGTTCTTTACTGGGTTCCATCCAAACATCTTCCCGAGGAAGGCTGGATGAAGGCTTGGAAGAATTCCTCGACCAACCTTTCCGAGGAAGGGTTCTAGAACGTGGATCTTCGAACCGCCCTGGACCCTCGCCCCTGGATCTTCCGTTTCCGATCGCCCCTGGGTCTTTCGATCGGGGCCCATGGAAAGAAGGAAGTGGGGGCAAATCATGGATAGCGTCCTCAGTCAACAAGCCTCGACCCTGGATCTTCGAATGGTCCTGGACCCCCGCCCCTGGAAGTTCCGTTTCCGATCGCCCCTGGGTTTTTCGATCGGGGCCCTTGGAAGGAACAGGAAATCAGGACAATATCCTGAATAGCATCCTCGTGCATCGAGCCTCGACCCTGGATCTTCGCATGGCCCTGGATCCCCGTTCCTGGATTTTCCGTTTCCGATCGCCCGTTGGCTTTGCGATCGGGGACCCTGGAAAGAACAGGAAATGGGGACGCGAGCAAGTAATGGGGGGATCGGACGGGGAGGGGAACTTGATGAGGGCACGATCGAGGGAGGAACGGCGAGGAAATGGGAAGACTTGGAACTTTGACCCCCCATCGATCCTCGAACTTCGATCGAGCTGTGATCCTCGATCTCGCAAATTGGACATTGGACCATCCATCCTCGATCCGGTATGTCCCTCTTCCCTATCCTCCTCATTCTCCTTCCCTCCTCCTCCCCTCCGTCCACCTCGCCCCGCCTTGTCGTCCCCGTCCATGACCCGCGCGTGCCTGCGCGGCGAACCGAAGTTGCCTCCAAAGCGACCCCGTGAGCCGAAAAGGAAACGACCACCGCTGCTGACAGCCGTGCAGGCACCAGGTGGGAAAGGCAGCGGCCGCTGCTATTAGGGGTGTTCGGACAATCTCCAACGCGATATAGAAGCGCGCTTCAAGGGGAAAGCAATACGAATCGATAAGATCGAGGATGCCCCTGGACGAGGCGACGTGACAGCCGCAGCCGACGGGGCCTGTTTTGCCTCCACCTTGTCTTCGTCGTCGGCGCCGACGTCGCGTCGCCCTCCTCTCCCCCCCTCTTCCTACCTCCTCCTCTTAATTTTTTCCTCCTCCTCCCCCTCCTCCTCCTCCGCCTCCTAGTCGGCGTTGGGGGCTCAGGCGCTTTGAGGGCCGACGTATTGAGGAGTTGCTGACAATCTTTTGCAACAAGCGCTCCGCAATCACATGTGCCATAGAGGGGGCTAGGGGGGCATGGCCGATGGATGGCGATTGTAGCGCTTTCGACATGGGGACTGATGAAGCGGGTATTCTACAATCCTCTTGCAGGGAAAACCACGGTCACATTGGAAGGGATAAGCAGTGCACTACGAGAGTGGCATGTGATTGCACAGGGTGCACGAACAATGGAACGAACCTCAAAACATTGAAGTGGGTCGAGGAAAATTCTACGACACGGGTCGGCAGGGGCGGCGTTAGCACGCATTTCGATAATAGAGCTGAAGGGCCCCTCGTGGACGAGGCGCCCGAAGAATTTTGGTACGTGGACAAACGATCGCACCATCACATCACTGTCGCCATCGTCATCATCATCGCCGTCGCCGTCGTCATCCCCCCCCTCCCTCTCCCCCCCTCCCCTCTACTCCATAGCAGCATTGGCCCAGTGCTCAGAGGTGTACAGCGTGCGGCCCCCCCTGATCTCCCACTGCGTCGGCTCCGTGCAACTGTCAGACAACGTACACGCATATGCACCCCGCGCGTCCAGGATTTAAACCGTTTCAGCCAGCCTTTTGGTAGTGCCTAGGGGGTATGCGGCCTAGTAGTAGTAGTAGTAGTAGTAGTAGTAGTAGTAGTAGTAGTAGTAGTAGTAGTAGTAGTAGTAGTAGTAGTAGTAGTAGTAGTAGTAGTAGTAGTAGTAGTAGTAGTAGTAGTAGTAGTAGTAGTAGTAGTAGTTAGTAGTAGTAGTAGTAGGTAGTAGTAGTAGTAGTAGTAGTAGTAGTAGTAGTAGTAGTAGTAGTAGTAGTAGTAGTAGTAGTAGTAGTAGTAGTAGTAGTAGTAGTAGTAGTAGTAGTAGTAGTAGTAGTAGTACACCGCACTCACATCTATACCCCTGGGTGGGTGTATGTGCGGCCGTTTTTGCGCTGTCATGTGCGCGCATGTGCGCGGCATGTGCCAGTCATGTGCCAGGCCTGTGCGGTCCTTCTTGGATGGACTTCCTACTGTGCACGTCGTGCCCGGGCATGTGCGGGGGCATGTGCGCTGTGTTTTGATGTATCCATCATACGCACATGCACGCACAGTCCGACGCACATGCGCGCACATGCCTGCACATGCGGGAGGTGTTCGAGAATCGCAGATCTGTCATCGGCACATGCACGCACATGCCTGTGCAACCTCTCTTCGGGAGGCCGCGCGGGCCCGCACATGCACGCACATGCGGTGAAGCGCGCGGGCGCACATGCGTGCACATCCCAATGCACATGCACGCTCATGCCCTAGGAGCTGTCTGGGACCCCTGTGCCTCCAATGCCTCCTGGCCTTCGCAGAGCTAACCTGGGGCGTGCCAGGGCTTCCTGAAAGAGTTTGTTGTGCGTTTAGACTCGCCCGCTGCTGGCGGGGGCGGTTATTCGCCCGGTTCGTGAGCTGGCGGTGGCGCGCCCGCCTAATAAAATACTCTCCCGCGCGCCTTCTCAGCTCGGCCGGAGAAGCAGGGATGGGGGGGGGGGGTGGAGGGGGGGGGGGAGGAGGGGGGGGCGGAGGAGGCGGGCGCCCCCGGCCACTGGCCCGCCTGCCTGTTCGGCTCGGCCAGAGGAGAAGGAGGAGGAGGAAGAGGAGGAGGAGGAGGAGGAGGAGGAGGAGGAAGAGGAGGAAGAGGAGGAGGAGGAGGAGGTGAGAGT
>CAUYUJ010018943.1:22500-34025 GCA_963575745.1 Prorocentrum cordatum
GGAGGAGGAGGAGGAGGAGGAGGAGGAGGAGGAGGAGGAGGAGGAGGAGGAGGAGGAGGAGGAGGAGGAGGAGGAGGGAGGAGGAGGAGGAGGAGGAGGAGAGAAGGGAAGGGGAAAAGGCTGATACGAAAATGCTGAGCATCGCGCAACCTGGACCCGCGCACTGCTCACTGAAGGTCTGGGGGTGCAAGACCCTGGCGGCTTCTGGGCGCACCACGACTGCCCGTCCGAGCCCAGGCGGGCTTGGCTCGATCGGCCATGGAGGCGTCCCGTCCTGACCCTGGGGAGCGGAACGCAGGGAACTTCGCTTTTGCCCAAGTTTCGCTGGCTTTCCGCGAACTCGGGAGACCCAGGGGAGGACGGGCGCGGGGGGAGGGGGTGGGGCAGGGGGCCAGGCAGGACTGGGATCGGGATAGGCCGCCAGACCATGACGGCGGCGATGCGTTCTCCCAGGCTGGCACTGCGTCGAGGCTGCCAGCCCTGCCAGGTGGGGAGGAGGGACCCTTCCCAGGGAGAGACATCGCTCCAGAGCTTGCCAGAACGGTCTGGGGTGGCCACGGCGCCCGACGCATCCCCCGGAGCCGCCGGATCTCAGAGGTCCCCGACGCTTCCCGATCCGATGCTGCCCCGATTCTGGCCTCGCCTCAGAAGCGGGGCAGGGCGCCTGATGCAGTCCTCTGGCGACGCTGGCTCGCAGAGGCCCCCGACATTCAGCTCGGTCGTGTCCTCCTACAGGCCGATTTTTGGCAAGCATGGGGAAAGGGTAAAACATAATCAGAACTGATCGAGACAGAAGAAGCGACAAATCGTCCCCAGTTTTTTTCTGTGTGATTTTTGGATATTCTTCCTGTAGAGGGACAGGCCCGACTTAGCCCGACATGTCCCGGGCCGCTTTTGCCCCGATCTTGGCGTCGTCTTACAGGGGGGCGGCAGCGCGGAGCCCGTCGATGCGCTGCAGCTTCGGGGGGGGGGGGCTCGTTGGTCCTGCTGCCTGCGGGGTCTGCTCTCGCCGAGCACGTTCCACTACTCGTAAAGTGCCTACTCGCAAACGTCCGAAGAACAAATGCTTGCTTCGATGCGAACTATCGTAGATCCCCTGCGGTGGATCCAGGCCATTTGCGAGCAGTTACCTTTCGAGTAGTGGAACGCGCTCGTCTATTCTCTTGTGCCCGACGCGGCTCCGACGCGGATCCGGCACAGATCCGACGTGGAGTTCACGCCGATTCGACGCGGATTCGGCGCGGATCCACGCGGATAGCTGGCGCGATGGGACAGATCAGGTCCCCCGAAGGTGCAACGTTACGTCGAGGCGGCGATGATGGCGGCGATGATGGGGCAAGGTTTTTGTCATGGAGGGGCATGCCCCTTCCCAGCCCCCCCCCCTCGCTCTGCGATGCAGACGTGGCTCATGATCAATCGTGTGCCGTCACGCTCTATGGTTCAGCCGCGTCGCGCCGCCGATTCTGGAGCACTGCGCGACACGCTAATCACGTCCTCCTCCTCCTCCTCCTCCTCCTCCTCCTCCTCCTCCTCCGCCTCCTCCTGCTCCTCCGCCTCCTCCTTCTCCTCCGCCTCCGCCGCCTCCTCCTCCTCCTCCTCCTCCTCCTCCTCCTCCTCCTCCTCCTCCTCCTCCTCTGGTCCCCGAGCACCGACGGTCCGAGCCGTTCTCAGCCGCCCCCCCCCGCCTGGGCGGAGCGACGCGCCATCCGCTCGCAGGGCGCAGGGCCTGTCGCCGGGGCCGCCGTCGCGATACGCTGGCCAGGAGCTCCGGACCGCAGCGGCAGGCAGGCGCCGGCTCATGTCCAGCGTGGGCAGTCGTGCCTTCTGGGGTCGATTGAAACGTCGGGCGCGTCTGTTCCTCTGCTCTCTTGAGAGATCTTGTCTTGGCAGCTGTCGCCTTTTCGCCCGCAGTGCGCCCTCTGTCGGAGGACACGCCCGAGCTACGCGAAGGGGCGCGTAGGGGGCGCGCGCCGCGGCAGGTGGAGGGCCTCGAGGAGGGCGCCGGCGGCTGGGAGCCCACCCCGCCCTGGGCCGAGAGCGGCGGCTCGGACGCCGAAGGCCCCCCCGCCCCGCCAGGGCTCGTCTCGGCTCCTCCGCGTCGGCTCCGGTCCGCCTCCGATGGCCTCCGGTTCCGCTTTGTTTCGGCTCCGGATCCCGATCCCGATTTGTTTCCGATTTGTTTCGGCTCCGATCCGACTTCCATGGCCTCCGATTCCGATTTGTTTCGGGCTCCGGATCCCGACTCTGGGGCTCCGATGTCTCGAGGGAGGGCTACCCGCCTGCCGATTCCTGCCGGCTCGACTCTGCCCGCCGCGGCTGCCGATATTTCCGCCGATCCGATGCAGTTGCATCGCCGAGCGACTCATCGATCCGATTCTGGGGGCGCCTGCCGCCGCGGACGACGCGGCCTCCTCCTGGGGGGGAGGTTTCGGGCGCTCCGGGCGCTTCGGGCGTTTCGAGGTGCGAGGTCTTCGGGCGTCGTCGTCGGCTCTCGGCAGCATCTCCTGCCTCGGGATGCCCTCCAGCAGCCGCGCCTCGCCGAGGGCGTTCCGGGGGTGCCCGCGTCGCCCCGAGCGGGGCCACCGGGCGTGCGAGAAGAGGCGGGCCGTCGCAGGAGGCTCGGAGACAGGCCCCCCGGCCTTCCGAGGCGAGAAGTGTGCCGGGCGTGCCCCGAAGACACAGGGAAGAGCTGCCTCTCGGAAGGCCGGGGGGCTTCTGAGAGGTCCCGCCGCTTTCTGGAGGATGCCTTCGCTTCTCACTGCCCCTCCTCGCTGTCGCCGCCGGGTTTTGCGTCCCTGCGGGCTCTGGCAGTATGGGCTGTCTGGTGGCAAGAAGAAGTGTAGCAGAACCGCTTGCGTGCAGACTGAGCGGTGCACGGAGTGCGAAGAGAGGCGGAGCAGTGGAGAGCCCGCGAGGGCACAGAGTATTAGATTTGCAGGCGTCGGCAAGGTGATGCCCATCCCCCCCTTTGCAACGGTGCCACGACCACCTCCTCCCCCTGAAAGGTTTAAGGCGGCGGCACGCACAACTCCGCAATGCACACATGCAGAGGTGGGGTGGCCTGTGGAACGAGGCCCTGATCCTCCATCACCAACACCATCTCAATCCTCCTCCTCTCCTCTGAGTCCCACCCCTATCGTGATAGTGCTGGCGCCTGCGGTGGCGCGCTACAGTGCAGGGCCAATGATACAATGCCCTGAACGTTCATCGAGGATGGCGGGGCCCATGTATAACGATGCCCTGGCAGTAGTCAAGGATGGGCCGATGTACAGATGCCCGTGAGTACTGCCCTCGCGGAGTGCCACCTCCACCTGTATCTAATCTCGGCGGCGAGCGAGCGGGGGAAGTGAGAAGGAGAAGGCCCTGGCGGCGGGACTTCTCAGAAGCCCTCCAGCCTTCTGAGAGGTTTCCTGCGTCTTCGGGGAAGGCTTAGAAAACTTCTTAGAAGGCCGGGAGACTTCCGAGCCTTCTGATAAGACCCGCCCCTTCTCACTTCCCCCCTGGGCGCGCCGCCAGTAATCCTCATCATTGTCTCCTCCACGCTGCCCTCGCAGAGGGTCTCAGATGAGTCAGGTCAGGCTCATGCCTGAGCCTGCCTGCGGGGTGTCGACGCGCTCAGTGCCGTATCGTTGGCGGTCAGCACGCTCACCACCATCTGACGCCAAGAGCCCTCCAGACGTCCCAGCCACCCAACTCGTCCTCACCACCTCCACATCTTCCGCCAATGCTCCAGCAAGAGCACTCGAACTCAAAAGTAAGGCGGCCACACGGATGCCTCCCCAAAAACTGTCCCGGCGCAGGGCGCGATCGTGTGCAACTGTGATTACAGCGTGGTGGGTACCGCTTTCAATGGAGCTCCCTTTGGTGCCACAAGACGTATGATGGGTGGGCTGGAATGGGTGTGGTGGTGCCATGCGAGCGCAGTCACGCAGCCATTGGGGCCCTCGGTGGAGCTCCTTCTGGGGCCACGAAGCTTGTGAGAGGTGTGCCGAAATGCATGCGGTGTTGACATGCGAGCGCAGCTTCTGGGGCCCTCGGTGGAGCTCCTCATGGGACCACGAAGCTGTGCCGAAAGGGGCGCGGTGGCGGCATGCGAGCGCAGCCATTGTGGCCCCCGGTGGAGCGCCCATATGTGGTCGCGAAACTTGTGACGGGTGTGCCTAAATGGGTGCGGTTGTGCCATGCGAGCGCAGCCACTAGGGCCCTCGGTGGGGCTTGGGGCCACGAAGCGTACGAGGCGTGCCGATATGGATTGGTGCGGTGTTGCCATGCGTGTTCACATGGCTTCCTTTTTGCTAGGATAATTCCACTGGCTTGATGGTACGAAGTATACAAACTTTGAATGCCGTCTACTTCATCACACATCTTGCCGTACGCATCGGGCAAATAGTGGTACGCCGGCTGTGGTGACGACAGTACTTACACAATAGTTAGTTCGAAAATGTGGTACAACAATGTTTTTTTGTTGAGACCCATGTCGTCCTCTGACTCTTGCGCATCTAGACTTCCTGGCTTCAGTGTAGTTGTGGATTTTCGAGGATGCAGTGGGCAGCGCCTCGGGGCCTCCGCCTTCCCTTGCAGCTGCTTCAACTGCTGAGCTGATGTCAAAAGCGTAACAGACGTTGGTATCCAACGTGTCGGCATGCTGTCCAGCTTCTGAATTAACACGGGTCGACCTCGGAAGCAAGGTTTCAAGAATTTCTCAGTCGGAGTGAAACTGAATAGTCGTGTCAGATGGCCTCAAGACTGCGCCGTTATCTTGTGGCAGACTGGGAGAGGAGGGCGGCGGCGGAGGACCTCTCTGCCAAGATGATCATGTGAAGGCTGGGCGGTAGTACAAGCCGAGAGGCGTACTGATGACGCCCATAATGCGTGTGTAGATTAATCAGTCCGCCACCGAGAAACTGTGCCAAACCCATTTCTGATTGTTGCGACACGCACTGACGATGCCAACCATGTGATTGGAACTTTGACAGTCCCGTGTTGCAATATTGGTCCATATCAAAATCTCATTGCCGAGAAGCGCCCTGATGATGCCCCCTTTGAGTTTGTGAATTGAGCTGCGGTCCGCCCTGAAACTGCGCCCCCCTCCCATTTCTGAGTGTCCGGTCGTTGCTCTCATCATCGGTGTGGCTCGGTGGGACCGCCATGTGTGTACTTTACGGTCTCGGAGGCGTCGCTTTTTCGATCCGCCCACATGTGCATCTGCCCCATAATGTACGCCGTCGCAAGGTCGCCAAAGAAAATCACATTGCCAAGGCCTTACGGCTGGTGCCGCCGACCCTGAAGGAGAACGACGACAACTGCGGTGGCGGCGACGACGACGATGCTTTTTTGGGCCCCAGGACCCCCCGGGGGTGAGTCGCATCTGACCAGGCACCCCCCTTGGGATCCCCCTTGGGACCCCCGCCGGGGACCCCCCCTCTGTCGGGGGTGCCGTCGCAAAGCCGCCAAAGAAAATGAGAGTCGTGACGATGGCGGCTCATGGTCATCATATATACATATATTCATTCAGTTTTTTTCTTTTTTCTGTGTCTCTCTCTCTCTTATATGTGTGTATGTATATGCATATGTATATGTATATGTATATGTATATGTATATATATATATATGTATATGTATATGTATATGTAATATATCTATGTATATATATGTATACGTATATGTATATGTATATGTATATGAATATGCATATGCATATGTATATGTATATGTATATGTATATGTATACGCATATATATATGTATATGCATGTGTATATGTATATGTATATGTATATGCATATGTAGATGCATAGGTATGTGTATATGTATATATATATATGTCTATGTGTATGTATATGTATATACATATTTACATATGTATATGCATGCATGCATGTATGCATGTATGTATGTATGTATGTATGTATGCATGCATGCATGCATGCATGCATGCATGCATGCATGTATGTATGTATGTATGTATGTATGTAGGTATGTATGTATGTAGGTAGGTAGGTAGGTAGGTATGTAGGTATGTAGGTATGTATGTATGTATGTATGTATGTATGTATGTATGTATGTATGTATGCATGCATGCATGCATGCATGCATGCATGCATGCATGCATGCATGCATGCATGCATGTATGTATGTATGTATGTATGTATGTATGCACATATATATAATGTTATGGGAACGGGCGCGGGGGCGGCCCTGCCAGCGCGGCTGCTGCGTGTGGCCCAGGCCCGAATCCTTCGGGCCCGAGGCTCGCCTCCTCCTCCTCGTCCTCTTCCTCCTCCTCTTCTTCCTTCTCCTCCTCTTCCTCGTCCTCCCCCGTCCTCCCCCTCCCCCTCCTCCTCCTCTCCAACCCTCGTCCTCGTCCTCGTCCTCCTCCTCCTCCTCCTCCTCCTCCTCCTCCTCCTCCTCCTCTCTCTCATCCTACCACCCCGATGCAGAGAGGTCTCACTGGCACCTGCAAGGGTTCAGAGGAGATCTCTGGAGGGTCGGCGCACACAAGCAAGGAAGAGGCCCAGGGAAGGTTGTCACCCTGGCCTTTCCTCCCTCGCGGCGCTTGGGCCCTCGACGGCCCCGACGGTTGCGGCTCGGGCCCGTTTCTCGAAGCACGTAGGGGGGAGGAGGAGGAGGAGGAGGAGGAGGAGGAGGAGGAGGAGGAGGAAGAGGGGGAGGGGGAGGGGAGGGGAGGGGGAGGGGGAGAAGGAGGAGGAGGAGGAGGAGGAGGAGGAGGAGGAGGAGGAGGAGGAGGAGGAGGAGGAGGAGGAGGGAGGAGATGGGGCCCCTGTTGGGGCCGCGGAGGTTCCCAGGGCGCCGAGGGCTGCTCCGTTTTCGAAGCAGCCCGCGGCCCCGCGCCTCGGCCTCTATATTCTCAAACCGGGCACGTCCATTCTACAGGGGGAAGAATAAAAACTAGTCAAACAATGATTAAACAATAGTCCAGGGACGACTTTCGACTGTTTTTGAGTATTTCTCTGACTACTTCTTGTTTTTCTTCCAGAATCCGCATGTGGGAGGACATGCCCGACGTGACTTTGATCTGTGCCGCTCGCCTTTGGTTTCAGCTCCCGTAAGGGAGCGGCGGCGCTCGGTAGACCCACCACCCCCCACCGAACCAGCCCAGCCCAACCCGAAGGCCCCGATCTTCCCTCCATTTCCAGTCGGAGGGGGGGGGGGGCGGTCGGGGAACATTGAAACAAACACATATGAAGCCTGTACCCGCCCCAACCCGAAGTTCGGGTCCTCGGGTTGGGTTGGGGTGGTCGGGTAGGCAGTCATAGACAGCCCAGGCCGGAGGCCGATGGACCCCGGGCCGAGGCCTGGGCCCATGGGGCGGCGAGGGGCGCAGACACCCCGAGGCCGATGGCCATAGCTTCGGGGGGCGGGGGGGGTGCCCTGGCGGCTGGACCCGCCCGAGGGTGGGGCGCGGCCTCGGGCGGGGACGACAAGTTCTCCTCGGATGGGCACCCACCCGAATTTTCCCTCCTCTCTCTCTCTTCCTCCTCCTCCTCCTCCTCCTCCTCCTCCTCTTCCTTCTCCTCCTCCTCCTCCTCCTCCCTGTCCTCCTCCTCCCCCTCGTTCTCTTCCCTCCTTATGGACTCTCGGCCAACGAAGACGTCCATAAAGGAGGGTCCATTATGCCTCCACCTTGTTTACACTGCAAACCAGTTCACCGGTGAGCCAATTCCTCATACGTATTCCTCCCTCCCTCCCTTCCTCTCTCTTTCTCTCTTTCTCCCTTTCCCTTTCCCTCCCTCCCTCCGCTTTCTCTTCTTCCTCCTCTTCCTCTTCTCCTCCCCCATCCTTCCCCCCCCGTCCTCCCGACGGTGGCGATGGTATCGGCGATCGCCCTCCCACTCCCCTTCCCTTCCCTTCCCCGAGGGGGCGCCGTCCGAGGTTCAAGGCTTCCGGAGGTCTTCATCGGTTCTCGTCGGCACTTTTCTGCCTCGGGATGCCTCGCAGCGGCCGCGCCTCACCGCGAGCTCCCCGGGGGTGTGCCGAGCGTTCCAGGTGGCCGCCAGAACGCCGCCGCGTGGCCCGAGAACGCCAGGGGGTAGCGTCCGGGTGGGGGGTCCCCAGGCGGTGCGGCTGGAGAGGCCGTGCGGTGGCCTCGGAAGCCCCAACGACCCAGGCGCCAGGGGGGCGGGTCCAGCGCGGATGCAAGGAATCTGCGCGGACCTCCGAGTTCTTGTGTTCATGTAATTTTTCGCTCCCCTACTTGGGGCTGGCTGGGTTTGTTGTCCTTGTTGTCGCTGCCCGTGCCGCGCGCGCTTCTAGCAGCGCGAGTTTTTTCCCCTCGGCTCTGCGAAGGTCTGTTCTGGCTTGCCGTGGGCAGGAACTGATCCGCGGCCACTGTGCAGTTGGCTGCGCCCAGGCCAGATCATCTGACACGGTCTGCGGCGTTGCCGGCGGGTAAACGACAGACTCCCGAAGGATTTTCCGCACGAGTCCGGCTCGTCCTTTCGACGAAGATGAAGCCGCACAGCCGTGAATTTTTTGAGTTCTTCTCGAGCTTCTTGGATCGCCTCCGGCACCGCCCCTCGCGCGCTGCGCGCGCCAGAGAGGGAAGTCCAGCGCAGCTCCAGAACAAATTCGCGGGACCGTCGACAGTTTCTGTTTACACAGAGTCTTCTTCTTCTTTTTCTTCGAGGACTGGGACGACGGCCTGCCTCCGAGGAGGCAGGCCCAAGAGGAGCCATTTGGGAGCTGCTCGATTGAATGGGTTACTCCGAGTTTCTTAGTAAGCGTTGGGGGGGTGTCACCCCTCCGCCGACAGCCTCACATCGACCCCTGTCACCGGAAGCCATCGCGCGCCGAAGGCGCTCCGACCCCCGTCGCGGCGCGACGACGAGGCACCCCCGTCGCGGAGGTACCCCCCACGCTTATTCAGAAACCCAGGTTACCCAACTGTGCTGCGCACCCACCTGCTCTGCTCTCAACCTCGAGGTTTGGGAGCCAGAGCTGCAGCGCTGCAGGCACCACTCGCGCCCAGCACGTCCCTCTACAGGGAACATATTAAAACATATAGTCGAACCATGGGCTGGGGACGATCTGTTGACGTTTTTTGTTGCTGTTTGTTTGGCGGTTTTGAGTTGGTTCAACCAGCATTTTTGAGCTTTTGACCTGCGGTTTTGACCTGCTCCGCCCAGAGTCCGCCTGGAGGAGGCCCTGCCCGAGCCACGTGCAGGTCGAGAGCATGCCCCGTCAAGTCGGGCAGGAGGCGCGCGGGGGGGGGGGGCGGACCTCCGGGCGTCCGTGTGGTCCTCCGGGCGCCGCCCCTGCGCGCGGGGTGCTGGCCAGAGAGGGAGGGCCGCACCCGCGGCCCCACGAGGGCGGCCCGACGAGGGCGGCCCGACGAGGGGTGTTCCACGGGGCCGTTCGCGCCAGGTGGTCTGCACCTCTCGGGCGAAGCGCCTGCTCTTGATCGAGCAGGCGCACCTCGTCTCGTGCCGTCGGGCCGCGGTGCGAGATCGAGGTCGGTTCGGGGAGGGCACCCTGGCGTTTTCCGTGTTCGTTGGATGTGTCCCTGTGCATCTTGGAGAGGGTACCCTTGGATGTTCCCTTTATTTTGGCCGACGGAGTGTCTCATGTTCTTGAGGGATGCTCTTCTGGCCCAGGTCCGACGGCATATAGCTACATGACCGCCGCGATGCAGCAGGCACGGCATGCTGACCTGCCAGAGGGGGTGCTGACCCGGGGGGGGGTTCACAGGTCCGTTTGCGCCCAGATTGCCAGGACCTCCTGCTCCTTCGGTAGCACAGCATGGGAGCCGTGTGTGCCCTCGTACTATCGTCTTTTGGGGTGCATTGGGGTCGATCAGCGCCTTGACTCCGATGAGATCACTCAGATAGCGTCGACGAGCGTCGATTTGGCGTCAATGTAGCGTCAATGAGTGCCGATCCGCGAGCGTCAGCAAGATGATATGGGAGGCTCCCATGAGTTGCCGCAGAATGTTTCGGCCCAGTAGGCGAGCCTCTCCTCATAGCCCCCTGAGCATCACTACTGCGATGTAGCAGACATTGCATCTGACCCCCCCCCCCCCAGCGGGGGGGGCGCCAAGGGGCATGATACTGGCAGGCTCACGCCTAGATTGCGGGGACCTTGCAGACGTTCCAATTGCACTACCCCCCCAAATGTCTAGACTTACACTCATGTTCTGATCCATTCACGTTCAAGCCCAATCATACCCATACCCGCCCATATTTAGCCGCACACACTCATCCGCAGCCATTTTGGCTCAAGCCATTTTTTGCCTAAGGCGTGCCCGGCTCAGAGAGCACGGCATTCGTCCCCCGTTGGGGCCCGTCAGGGCACGCGGGTACCGAGCGATGAACGTCCTTCTGCTCAACGGCGTCCCTGTCCCTCGTGTCTTCGGGTGGCTGGTGTCGGCACAGGAGGTGAACGACATCTACGCTGAGGTCTCGTGGCCGAACGATCAGATCCCAGAAGGACGAGGTGGGGTGATCGTACCAGGCAATCAACAGCCAGTCCCTCGCAGACCCGACCCCGTGCACCCGAACAAAACCATGGGACCAGGGCTCGCGTGGATCAAATCGGCAACGTACTTCACGCTTCTCATGTGGCTATTCACTGTGGTGTTTGGGTGGTGCACTATGGGGTGCAACCCTTCTGATAACCAGAGCGCGCATGCCACAAAGTACCCCGTGTGCACGTATGTCGTTGCAGCCGTCGCGCCCATATATGACGTGTACGCGGAGTGGAAGGCTCTACAGTATTGCTGGCGGCCCTTCTTGGAGATTCTACAGGCTTACGCCACATCCGCCGACCCCTTGTAGTCTTTGGTCGCTCAGGTATCAGTTCTTTTGTATTTCCCTTCCCCAGGGGCTCTTGGGGGGTCCTGGGTGCCTCTGTGGGGGATGAGGCAGAGGAGTGGAAAGATAAATAGATGGAGGAAGGTGAGGATGAGGACACGGCGTCAAGCGGGCTCTGGTAGGGGTCCAGGGATTCATTTGGAGGGGATATCGTCTTCACGCTCCGTCGATTTTCGGGGGTCCTGTCCGGCGCAACGAGAACGTCTACAGCCCCAGGGCCGATTTTCCTAACGAATAGGATGCATTTCGTCCGCCTCCTCCTCCTTCTCTTCCGCCGACATTATTCGCCTACTCTTCCTTGTCCTCCTCCCCCCCCCACGTGAGGAGGAAGAGGAGGAGGAGGAGAATGCGTGTGACCCCGTCCTTTCTATGCAGTGGTGTGTGTGTGTGTGGTTCGATCTTGCTGATGAGGTCCGCCCGGGACCTGCGGGGGTAGTCCTGTGTCGGTTTGGGAGTCCTTGTTGTGGCTTCTGGCGGCGGAGATTTTCGCACGCCTAGAGGCCGACAAGGGGTCGGTCGATATAAATGGTCATTGTGCTTATGCGAGCAGGACTAGCGAGCTAGTAGAAGTAGTAGTAGTAGTAGTAGTAGTAGTAGTAGTAGTAGTAGTAGTAGTAGTAGTAGTAGTAGTAGTAGTAGTAGTAGTAGTAGTAGTAGTAGTAGTAGTAGTAGTAGTAGTAGTAGTAGTAGTAGTAGT
>CAUYUJ010018943.1:34125-69125 GCA_963575745.1 Prorocentrum cordatum
CAGTCGGGTCGTGTCCGTCGTGCTGTCGGTCTCGGTGTTCGTCGTGCTGTCCGCCGTGTACGTTGTCGTGCCGTATACTGCCGTCGTCGCATGGAGCGGTATAGTTCGGTGGGCGCGGGCCTTCAAATGCATCACCACGCTGGCCTCCCTCTACCGCCCCCGTAGGCCTTCTCAGGGAGTGCTCGTCCTCCCCTTCGGCGCATTCCATCGGGTATCTGTTGACGTGTCCAAGCTTGTGGCGGTCGTGCTGGGGTCGCAGGTCGTGGTGCTGCTGGTCCGCTCCGAGGGCCGCGTCCCTGGGGACCGCCCTCCCTCCCTCCCCGCGCGCCTTGCTGAGGCGCAGGGAGCGTAGCTGACGTGCTGGTCCCGCAGCGCGTCCGCGGTCCGCCTCCGAGATCCTCAGCACCCCACAGTGGACCTCCAGGGTGCGGGTCACCCTGGCCATCCGCCACGACATGCCTTCCAAGGGCAGCGGCAATAAGGCCAGTGCTCTGCCCATTCTCGTGCTGGTGCATGTGGTCGTGCTGGTCCCGCGGTTGCATGTCTTGTCGGCAAAACGCAGGCGACGAATCGCCAGTCGGGTCGGTACTCACATCCATCCTCGTGGGAGGTGGTGTGGTGCGTTCCCGCTGGCAGTTTTCCGAGCCGGTGTCAGTCTTGTCGTGTCCGTCGTGTTGCAGGTCGACTCGGTGTTCGTCGTGCTGGTCGTGGTGCTGCTGTTTGCCGTTGGGCTGGTCGGTCGTCCCCAGTCTCTGCTGTTGCTCGTGTCGGCGGACCGTAGGCGACGAGGTGCCAGGCGGGTCGGTACTCACTACCATCCTCGTGGGACTCGTGGGAGTTGGCGTGGTGCGTGCCCGCTGGCTGGTTTCCGAGCTGCTGTCGGTCATGTCGGGTTTGTCGTGCCGCAGGTCGTCTCGGCGCTCGTCGTGCTGGTCGTCGTGCTCATCACTGTCGGGAGTGTCAGGTGGGCTGCGCGTAGTGTACGTCACGTCCTGTGGGGTCGTAGCCGATTCCTCCGCAGCTCGCTCGAGCCAGTGCTTAAGCTTGTACTTGATGCTGTTGTACCCAGGCCTCTGTAGACACTCTCCCTGGAGCTTCTCCGAGATGTACTCTGTAGTCGAGGCCCCGCATAGTCTGCAAAACCAGCGCGCCTCTTTGTGTAGGAAGACCATCGGGTGGCTGTCGTGTGCTGCCGTTCCGTGCTGTGTGATGCCTGTGCTGTGACGCAGAGGTGGGCCTTGGCAGCCTTGTTGGAACCAGTGCTGGACCGTGGTGAAGTCGGTGTCGCGGCCGACCCTTTGATAGCAGTGCTTGCATTGCCATCCTCGCCCGCGTCGAGGTCGTCTGAGGTCGTGGGTCGTTGGTGGTCGTCGTCCGATGGGCTGAGGGGGCCCTGGCGCGAAGTAATCTCGTCGACCTCCTCCCAGGTGAGGTGGCTGTTGATGTGAAAGACGTTCACGATGTCTGCTCCGTGTTCTCGCTGTGCGATGGCGTGCCCGATGCGCGTCCAGAGGTCACCGTTGGTGAAGACTTCTGCTGCGCGTTGGAAACGACGGTCTCTCCAGCTCTTGAACACCAGCTTGCTGTCGGTCCAGAAGTGTAGCGGTCCTCGCGTGTGTTGTAGGCAATCGAGTAGTGCCCAGAGTTCTGCTCGGTTGTCTGTCTGTCTCCTGGATGGTAGTGGCCCGGAGGAGGAGGAGGAGGAGGAGGAGGAGGAGGAGGAGGAGGGAGGGGGGAGGCAGGGAGGAGGGAGGGAGGGGAGGAGGGAGGAGGGAGGGAGGAGGGAGGAGGAGGAGGAGGAAGAGGAGGAGGAGGTGGAGGTGGAGGTGGAGGAAGAGCAGGAGGAGGAGGAGGAGGAGGAGGAGGGGTACATAGGAGAAGAGGGATCAGGCGGAGGAGAAGGAGAAGGGGGAGGAGGAGGGATGGCAAGCAGGGTGCGCAGGCCCGCTGGACAGTAGGGCTTTTACTCCGTAATCATTTTGGCCCAGGCCCAAGTTTGGCCCACGCGCTCAGACCAGAAGACATCGGCAGCTCCGCTGCTTCCTCGCCCAAGCAGCAGAGATGGCGCCGATGATGAAGTCCACGGTCATGACCAAGAGCGCCCTCACGGCAGCGCTCGCGGAGGCCTGCGAGGTGAAGAGGGGCGTGATCGGCACGGCCTTGAGCACTCTGGCGAGCATTGCAACGGCAGAGGCGAAGAAGAACGGCAAATTCGTCATCCCGGGCGTTGCGATGATCAAGACCCGCCAAAAGAAGGCCACCAAGGCTGGCAAGCGCGAGATCTTCGGCAAGGTCGTCATGGTGAAGGCGAAGCCGGCCAAGACCATCGTCAAGGCTTTCCCCGCGAAGGCCCTCAAGGATGAGTTCTGAGGTCCTCCCAGTCTGTGGCGAGACCCTGGAGGATGCTCAGCGTGTGCTCCCTCAGGTGCTCGTCCATCCCTCCCTTCGAGGAGTCTTTGTGCCATTATGTCCAGGCTGGCAGGAGGGTGCGTGGTTATGCATGGCCTTCTGGTCCCAGGAAGCTCGGCGAGGGCGACCCTATGTACTCCACACCCGTCTCGCAGAGGAAAGCATCGTTGCACCCCCCATTCGCCAATCACAAGGATTCCATGTCGTGAGCGCAAGCAGCTATTCCTTCTGGGTTACTTGGTGCAGCCATGCCGGAGGATGAGGACGAAGAGGGTGGTATCACTTAGTACGGCCATGACCGTGACCGTGACCGTGATCATGATGATGGTGATGATGCTGATGATGATGCTGATGCTGATGATGATGATGATGCTGATAATGGTGATGATTATGTTGATCATGATGATGATGACGATTACCATGGGGACGCTGAAGATGATGATACTGACGATGGTTGTGATAGTTATGATGATGGTGGTGGTGAGGATGGTGATGTTAATGGTGATGCTCATGGCTGTGATGACGCGGTTACGATGCTGACGATGATGATGAGGATGACGATGACGATGATAATGATGCTGCTGATGATGATTATGATGATGACAACGATGCTGATAATAACGATGATGCTGATGATGATGCTGTTAATGGTGAAGTTGATGATGCTGATGATTTGACGACGACGATGGCGATGACGATGATACTGAATGTGATCCTGATGATGACGATGATGATGATAATGCTGATGAATATGAGGATGCTGATGCTGATGATGATGATGATGATGATGGTGGTGGTGGTGAAAATGCTGCAGATGATGATGCTGATGACGACGATGATGCTGATGCTGATGCTGATGCTGCTGCTGATGATGAGGATGATGATGATGACGACGACGATGATGACGATGACGATGCTGCTGCCGCCACCGCTGCTGCTAATTATTCTGATTAGATATCGCCATAACCGACGTCTCGCATGATGTACGTATGTTGTTCGACTTGTCCCAGGGCGTGCTTTCATTGTCTGGGCAGATACATAGGATGGGCTCTGCGACATTGGCTGACCTTGCCACTCAACTATCAACTATGAGGAGGGGGAGAGAAGGGCGAGGAGGAAGAGGAAGAGAAAGAAACAGTGGAGGAGGTTTGGTGGGGCGACGGGAATGAGACGGCGGGACACGAATGAGGCGCAATGAGGAGGAGAGGGGGAGGAGATGGGTACAACGCAGAAGTGGGAGGAGGCGGAGGAGGAAAGGCAAACAGGGTACGCAAGCCCATCCGACAGTAAGACGTTACCCCGTAACCATGTTGGCTCAAGTTTCGGCCCCCGCGCACAGACCAGGAGACATCGGCAGTACCGTTGCTTCCTCACCCAAGCAGCAGAGATGGCGCCGATGATGAAGTCCACGGTCATGACCAAGAGCGCCCTCATGGCGGCGCTCGCGGAGGCCTGCGAGGTGAAGAGGGGCGTGATCGGCACGGCCTTGAGCACTCTGGCGAGCATTGCAACGACAGAGGCGAAGAAGAACGGCAAGTTCGTCATCCCGGGCGTTGTGATGATCAAGACCCGCCAGAAGAAGGCCACCAAGGCTGGCAAGCGCGAGATCTTCGGCAAGGTCGTCATGGTGAAGGCGAAGCCGGCCAAGACCATCGTCAAGGCTTTCCCCGCGAAGGCCCTCAAGGATGAGTTCTGAGGGCCTCCCAGTCTGCGGCGAGCCGCTCGAAGAGGCGTGCTCCCCCAGGTGCTCGTCCATCCCTCCGTTCGAGGAATCTTCGTGTCATCTTGTCCAGGCTGGCAGGAGGGTGCGTGGTTATGCATGGCCTTCCCGTCCCAGGACGCTCGGCGAGGGCGACTACATGTACTCCACACCCGTCTCGCAGAGGAAAACATCGCTGCACCCCCCATTCAACAATCACGAAGACTCCGTGTCGGGAGAGCATGCAGCTATTTCTTCTGGGTTGCTTGGGTCAGCCGCGCTTGAGGATGAGGACGTGGAGGATAAGAGCACGTACTATGACTATGACCATGGCGGTGATGATGATGACAGGGCGATGATGGTGATGATAATGACGATGCTGATGATGATTACGATAATTCTGGTGGCAAGGTGATGCTGCTGATTGTGGTGATGATGCTGATTACGATGACGATGGTGATGATGATGCTGTTGATGATGTTGATGTTGATGACGATGGTGATGTCGATGATGATGATGATGATGATGATGATGATGATGATGATGATGATGATGATGATGATGATGACGGTGCCAATGATGATGATATTGATGCTGATGATGTTGAGGACTACCAAACTGACGAACATGCGCCAACTGCCGGCGATTCTGATGATTGCGATGATGCTGCTGATGATGATGATTCTGATGATGATGGAGGTGGTGGTGGTGATGATGGTGGTGATGATGACGATGACATTGACCATGACGATCACGATGATTATGATACTGATGATTATGATGCTGATGATGGTGATGGTGATCCCTGATGATGTCGATGCTGATGATGCTGATGATGATGCTGATTAGGGTCATGATGCTGTTGATGATGACGATGATGATGCTGATGAGGATGATTATGGCCATTATGTTAAAGAGGACTCTGATGATCATGCTGATGAGGATGATGATGATTCTGATGATGATGCTGATGACGCTGATGCTGCTGATGATGATCATACTACTAGTGGTGACGATTTGTTATCGTCCTGAGTAAGACAACGACGTCCCTTATGAAGCACGCATTTTCATCGAGTTGTCCCTGAGCGCATTTGCATTGTCCGTTCTGATACATTGGATGGGCCCAACGCGCTGATCTTGTGTCTCATTAAGCAAGTCTGAAGCGGGGAGGAGACGGACGAGCTGGAATCTGAATGTTCAGATTGCCCTTGTTCACGAACGTAAGTGACGAGGTGAAAGAGGAGGAAGAGGAAGTGGAGGAAGAGATGGAGGAGGATGGGGGAGGGGGACGGGGACAAGCTAGGTGCGCTCGCGTCATATCGGACGTCCTACCCCTCCCTCCCATCCCTTACCATGGCGCTGATTTTCTCTATCCGCGGACGCGTGTCGTAGCGGACCTGTGTCTCCGCGCGCGCGTGCGTAGTGGGTGGTGGTGCGCGTGCGTGCGTGCGTGCGTGTGGTTGTGGTTGTGGTTGTGGTTGTGGTGGTGGTGGTGGTGGTGGTGGTGGTGGTGGTGGTGTTGGTGGTGGTGGTGGTGGCGGTGCTGGTGCTGGTGGTGGTGCTGGTGGTGGTGGTGCTGGTGGTGGTTGGTGGGTGTCGGAGCGCGGTGGGGGCGCGGTGGTGGGTGTCGGTCGTTTTTGGACGAGGAATCGAATCGTTGGGTGGGCGGCCCCAAGATCTGAGGCTCCATGGGTTGTGGCTGTGGGGACGAGGTGGGAGCACGGTGGGGGAAGGGCGACCGCTTTTGGGCGAGAAAGGGCGGGGTGAGACGTCATAAGAATTGCGGCTCCATGGGGTGTGGCTGTCGGGACGCGGTGGGGGCGCGGCGGGGAGTGTCGGTCGTTTGTGGCCGAGAAGTCGTGGTGTGGGGGGTTCAAGAACTGAGGCTCCTTGGGGTGTGGGTGTCGGGGCGCGGTGGGGGCGCGGTGGGGGTGTCCGGGTCGTTTTTGGACGAAGAAATCGTGGAGTGGGGGGGTGCAAGAATTGAGGCTCCATGGGGTGTGGGTGTCGTGGCGCGGTGGGGGCGCGGTGGGGGGTGTCGGTCGTGTTTGGACGAGCAATCGTTTGGTGGGCGGTCCCAAGAACTGAGGCTCCATGGATTGTGGCTGTCGGTACGAGGTGGGAGCACGGTGGGGGGAGGGCGGCTGTTTTTTGGTGAGGAAGGATGGGGTGGGACGTCAGAAAGATGGAGGGGCTCACCATGGGTAAACCCTCCGACCCGGGGACCAGTCCAGCCGTGTCGGTCGTTTTGTTGGCGAGCATTCGTGTGTGGGGGGTCCAAAGATTAGCCCTCCCATGGGGGTGTGGGTGTCGGAGCCGTGGGGGCACGTGCGGGCGTCCGGTCCTGTTTTTTTTGGACGAGAAATCGTGGGGTGGGGGGATCCAAGAACAGAGGCTCCATGGGGTGTGGGTGTCGGGGCGTCGCGGGGGCGCGGTGGGAGGTGTCTGTCGTTTTTTGATGAAATCGATGGGTGGGCGGTCCCAAGACCTGAGGCTCCATGGGTTGTGGCTGTCGGGACGAGGCGGGAGCGCGGTGGGGGAAGGGCGGCCGTTTGGGGGAAGGGCGGCCGTTTTTGGGCGAGGAAGGGTGGGGTGGGACGTCATAAGACTCCATGGGGTGTGGTTGTCGGGGCGCGATGGGGGCGCGGCGGGAAGTGTCGGTCGTTTGTGGCCGGGAAATCGTGGGGTGGGGGGTCCAAGAACTGAGGCCCCATGGGGTTGGGTGTCGGAGCGCGGTGGGGGCACGGTGGGGGGTGTCGGTCGTTTTTGGACGAGAAATCGTGGGGTGGGGGGATGCAAGAACTGAGGCTCCACGGGGTGTGGGTGTCGTGGCGCGGTTGGGGCGCGGTGAGGGGTGTCGATCGTGTTTGGACGAGAAATCGTTGGGTGGGCGGACCCAAGATTTGAGGCTCCATGGGTTGTGGCTGTCGGGGCGAGGTGGGGGCGCGGAGGGGGAAGGGCGACTGTTTTTGGGCGAGACAGTGCGGGGTGGGACGTCAGAAGAACTGAGGCTCCATGGGGCGTGGCTGTCGGCACGCGGTGGGGGCGCGGTGGGGAGTGTCGGTCGTTTGCGGCCGAGATGTCGCGGTGTGGAGGGTCCAAGAACTGAGACTCCATGGGGTGTGGGTTTCGTAAGCGCGGTTGGGGCACGGTGGGGGGTGTCGGTCGTTTTGGACAGAGAAATCGTGGAGTGTGGGGTCCCAGAACTGAGGCTCCATGAGGTGGGTGGGTGTCGGGGCGCGGTGGGGGCGCGGTGGAAACTGTCGGTCGTTGTTGGACGAGAAATCGTTGCGTGGGCGGTCCCAAGACCTGAGGCTCCATGGGTTGTGGCTGTCGGTACGAGGTGGAAGCACGGTGGGGGAAGGGCGGCCGTTTTTGGAAGGGCAAGGATGGGGTGGAACGTCAGAAGAACTGAGGCTCCATGGGGTGTGGCCGTCGGGACGCGGCGGGGGCGCGGTGGGGAGTGTCGGTCGTTTGTGGCAGAGAAGTTGTGGTGTGGGGATCCAGGAACTGAGGCTCCATGGTGTGTGGGTGCCGGAGCGCGGCGGGGGCACGGTGGGGGGTGTCGGTCGTTTTTGGACGAGAAATCGTGGTGTGGGGGGATCTAAGAACTGTGGCTCCATGGTGTGGCTGCTGGGACGCGGCGGGGGCGCGGTGGGGAGTGTCGGTCGTTTGTGGCCGAGAAGTCGTGGTGTGGAGGGTCCACAGATTGAAGCTCCATGGGGTGTGGGTGTCGGAGCGCGGTGGGGGCACGGTGGGGGGCGTCGGTCGTTGTTGGACGAGAAATCGTCGGGTGGGGGGATCCAAGGACTGAGGTTCCATGGGGCGTGGGTGTCGTGGCGCCGCGGGGGCGCGGTGGGAGATGTCGGTCGTTTTTGGAGAAGAAATCGTTGGGCGGGCGGTCCCAAGAACTGAGGCTCCATGGGTCGTGGCTGTCGGGGCGAGGTGGGGGCACGGTGGGGGAAGGGCGGCCGTTTTTGGGCGAGAAAGGGTGGGGTGGGACGTCATAAGAACTGATGCTCCATGGGGCGTGGCTGTCGGGACGCGGTGGGGGCGCGGTGGGGGGCGTCGGTCGCTTTTGGACGGGAAGTCGTGAGTGGGGGGGTCCGAACTTAGAAGCTGCTTCCATGGGGTTGTGGGTGTCGTAGCGCGGTGAAGGGCAGGTGGGGGGCGTCGGTCGTTTTTTGGATGAGAAATCGTGGGGTGGGGGGATGCAAGCACTGAGGCTCCATGGGGTGTGGGTGTCGTGGCGCGGGGGGGGCGCGGTGGGGGGTGTCGATCGTATTTGGACGAGAAATCTTTGGGTGGGCGGACCCAAGACCTGAGGCTCCATGGGTTGTGGCTGTCGGGACGAGGTGCGGGCGCGGCGGGGGAAGGGCTACCGTTTTTGGGCGAGAAAGTGCGGGGTGGGACGTCAGAAGAACTGAGGCTCCATGGGGTGTGGCTGTCGGGACGCGGTGGGGGCGCGGTGGGGAGTGTCGGTCGTTTGTGGCCGAGATGTCGCGGTGTGGAGGGTCCAAGAACTGAGGCTCCATGGTGTGTGGGTGCCGGAGCGCGGTGGGGGCACGGTGGGGGGCGTCGGTCTTTTTTGTGAGAGAAATCGTGGGGTGGGGGGTGCAAGAACTGAGGTTCCATGTGGTGTGGGTGTCGGGGCGCGGTGGAGGCGCGGTGGGGGGTGTCGGTAGTTTTTGGAGAGAAATCGTTGGGTGGGCGGTGACAAGAACTGAGGCTCCATGGGTTGTGGCTGTCGGGACGAGGTGAGAGCACGGTGGGGGAAGGGCGGCCGTTTTTGGGCGAGACAGGGTGGGGTGGGACGTCAGAAGAACTGAGGTTCCATGGGGTGTGGCTGTCGGGACGCGGCGGGGGCGCGGTGGGGAATGTCGGTCGTTTGTGGCCGAGAAATCGTGGTGTGGGGATCCAAGAACTGAGACTCCATGGGGTGTGGGTGTCGGAGCGCGGTGGGGGCACGGTGGGGGGTGTCGGTCGTTTTTGGACGAGAAATCGTGGGGTGGGCGGTCCCAAGAACTGAAGCTCCATGGGGTGTGGGTGTCGGAGCGCGGTGGGGGCACGGTGGGGGGTGTCGGTCGTTTTTGGACGAGAATCGTTTGGGTGGGCGTGCAAGAACTGAGGTTCCATTGGTTGTGGCTTTCGGGACGCGGTGAGAGCACGGCGGGGGAAGGGCGGCCGCGTTTTTTTTTGGGCGAGAAAAGTGGGGTGGGGGCGTGCGAAGACTGAGGCTCCATGGGTGGTGGCTGTCGGGGCGCGGGCGGGGGGCGCGGTGGGGAGTGTCGGTCGTTTGTGGCCGAGAAGTCGTGGCGTGGGGGTCCAAGAACTGAGGCTCCATGGGGTGTGGGTGTCGGAGCGCGGTGGGGGCACGGTGGGGGGTGTCGGTCGTTTTTGGACGAGAAATCGTGGAGTGGGGGGATCTAAGAACTGAGGCTCCATGAGGTGTGGGTGTCGGGGCGCGGTGGGGGGCGCGGTGGGGGGTGTCGGTCGTTGTTGGACGAAATCGTTGCGTGGGCGGTCCCAAGACCTGAGGCTGGCTGTCGGGGCGAGGTGGAAGCACGGTGGGGAAAGGGCTGCCGTT
Source organism: Prorocentrum cordatum (assembly GCA_963575745.1). NCBI lineage: Eukaryota > Dinophyceae > Prorocentrales > Prorocentraceae > Prorocentrum > Prorocentrum cordatum. The sequence goes on from CAUYUJ010018943.1 coordinate 43,821, forward strand.
TTTGGGAGAGCAAGGATGGGGTGGGACGTCAGAAGAATTGAGGCCCCATGGGGTGTGGCCGTCGGGACGCGGTGGGGGCGCGATGGAGATGCCGGGGCAAAGATAATAGCGTTGGCCGGCTTTGGGCGAGAACTTGTGATGAAAGCCGGAGCCAGGCGGGGGGTGTCGCCCAGTGTCTTGGGAGGGTGAAGATGCCGGGGCCAGAAAATTGGTAACTTTGGACGAGCACTTGTGGTGGGGGCGCGGTGGGGGGCGTCGGTCGTTTGTGGCCGAGAAGTCGTGGTGTGGGGGGTCCAAAGATTGAGGCTCCACGGGGTGTGGGTGTCGGAGCGCGGTGGGGACACGGCGGGGGGCGTCGGTCGTTTTTGGACGAGAAATCGTGGGGTGGGGGGATCCAAGAACTGAGGCTCCATGGGGTGTAGGTGTCGTGGCGTCGTGGGGGCGCGGTGGGAGGTGTCGGTCGTTTTTTGGACGAGAAATCGTTGGGTGGGCGGTGACAAGAACTGAGGCTCCATTGGTTGTGGCTGTCGGGACGCGGTGAGAGCACGGTGGGGGAAGGGCGGCCGTTTGGGGGAAGGGCGGCCGTTTTTGGGTGAGAAAGGGTGGCGTGGGACGTCATGAGTTTCCATGGGGTGTGGCTGTCGGGACGCGATGGGGGCGCGGCGGGAAGTGTCGGTCGTTTGTGGCCGGGATGTCGTGGGGTGGGGGGTCCAAGACATGAGGCTCCATGGGGTGTGGGTGTCGGAGCGCGGTGGGGGCACGTTGGGGGGCGTCGGTCGTTTTTGGACGAGAAATCGTGGGGTGGGGGGATCCAAGAACTGAGGCTCCATGGGGTGTGGGTGTCGTGGCGCGGTGGGGGCGTGGTGAGGGGCGTTGATCGTGTTTGGGCGAGAAATCGTTGGGTGGGCGGACCCAAGAATTGAGGCTCCATGGGTTGTGGCTGTCGGGGCGAGGTGGGGGCACGGCGGGGGAAGGGCGACCGTTTTTGGGGGGAAACGTGCGGGGTGGGACGTCAGAAGAACTGAGGCTCCATGGGGCGTGGCTGTCGGCACGCGGCGGGGGCGCGGTGGGGAGTGTCGGTTGTTTGTGGCCGAGATGTCGTGGTGTGGAGGGTCCAAGAACTGAGGCTCCATGGGGTGTGGGTGTCGGAGCGCGGTGGGGGCGCGGTGGGGAGTGTCGGTCGTTTTTGGACGAGAAATCGTGGAGTGGGGGGATCTAAGAACTGAGGCTCCATGAGGTGTGGGTGTCGTGGCGCGGTGGGGGCGCGGTGGGGAGTGTCGGTCGTTGTTGGACGAGAAATCGTTGGGTGGGCGGTGACAAGAACTGAGGCTCCATGGGTTGTGGCTGTCGGTGCGAGGTGGAAGCACGGTGGGGGAAGGGCGGCCGTTTTTGGGGGAGCAAGGATGGGGTGGAACGTCAGAAGAACTGAGGCTCCATGGGGTGTGGCCGTCGGGACGCGGTGGGGGCGCGGTGGGGAGTGTCGGTCGCTTGTGGCAGAGAAGCTGTGGTGTGGGGATCCAGGAACTGAGGCTCCATGGTGTGTGGGTGCCGGAGCGCGGCGGGGGCACGGTGGGGGGCGTCAGTCGTTTTTGGGCGAGAAATCGTGGTGTGGGGGGATCTAAGATCTGAGGCTCCATGGGGTGTGGCTGCTGGGGCGCGGTGGGGGCGCGGTGGGGAGTGTCGGTCGTTTGGGTCCAAATATTGAAGCTTCCATGGGTTTGGGGTGTCGGAAGCGCGGTGGGGGCGCGGTGGGGGGCGTCGGTCGTTTTTGGGCGAGAAGTCGTGGGGTGGGGGGATCCAAGAACTGAGGTTCCATGGGGTGTGGGTGTCGTGGCGCCGTGGGGGCGCGGTGGCAGGTGTCGGTCGTTTTTGGGGAAGAAATCGTTGGGTGGGCGGTCCCAAGAACTGAGGCTCCATGGGGTGTGGCTGTCGGGACGAAGTGGGGCGCGGCGGGGGAAGGGCGGCCGTTTCTGGGCGAGAAAGTACGGGGTGGGACGTCAGAAGAACTGAGGCTCCATGGGGCGTGGCTGTCGGGACGCGGTGGGGGCGCGGCGGGGAGTGTCGGTCGTTTGCGGCCGGGAAGTCGTGAGTGGGGGATCCAAGAACTGAGGCTCCATGGGGTGTGGGTGTCGTAGCGCGGTGAGGGCGCGGTGGGGGGTGTCGGTCGTTGTCGGACGAGAAATCGTGGGGTGGGGGGATGCAAGAACTGAGGCTCCATGGGGTGTGGGTGCCGTGGCGCGGTGGGGGCGCGGCGGGGGGTGTCGATCGTTTTTGGACGAGAAATCTTTGGGTGGGCGGACCCAAGAACTGAGGCTCCATGGGGTTGTGGCTGTCGGGACGAGGTGGGGGCACGGCGGGGGAAGGGCGACCGTTTTTGGGCGAGAAAGTGCGGGGTGGGACGTCAGAAGAACTGAGGCTCCATGGGGCGTGGCTGTCGGGACGCGGTGGGGGCGCAGTGGGGAGTGTCGGTCGTTTGTGGCCGAGATGTCGTGGTGTGGAGGGTCCAAGAACTGAGGCTCCATGGGGCGTGGGCGTCGGAGCGCGGTGGGGGCGCGTGGGGTGTGTCCGGTCGGTTTTTTGGACGAGAATCGTGGAGTTGGGGGTCCAAAGAACTGAGGTTCCATGGGGTGTGGGTGTCGGGGCGCGGTGGAGGCGCGGTGGGGTTGTCGGGTCGTTGTTGGCGAGAAATCGTTGGGTGGGCGTGACAAGAAATGAGGCTCATGGTTGTGGTTGTCGGGACGAGGTGGAGCACGGTGGGGGAAGGGCGCCCGTTTTTGGGGAGAACGGTGGGGTGGGCGATCAGAAAGAACTGAGGTCCATGGGGTGTGGGTGTTCGGGACGCGGTGGGGCGCGGGTGGGAATGTCGGTCTTTGTGGCCGGGGGGGGGGGGAGAAATCGGTGGGTGGGGATCCAAGAACTGAGGCTCCATGGGGTGTGGGTGTCGGAGCGCGGTGGGGGCGCGGTGGGGGGTGTCGGTCGTTTTTGGACGAGAAATCGTGGGGTGGGAGGATCTAAGAACTGAGCCTCCATGGGGTGTGGGTGTCAGGGCGCGGTGGGGGCGCGGTGGGAGGTGTAGGTCGTTTTTGGACGAGAAATCGTTGGGTGGGCGGTCCCAAGAACTGAGGCTCCATTGGTTGTGGCTGTCGGGACGCGGTGAGAGCACGGTGGGGGAAGGGCGCCCGTTTTTGGGCGAGAAAAAGTGGGGTGGGACGTCAGAAGACTGAAGCTCCATGGGGTGTGGCTGTCGGGGTGCGGTGGGGGCGCGGTGGGGAGTGTCGGTCGTTTGTGGCCGGGAAGTCGTGGCGTGAGCGTCCCCACGAAGAGGCTCCATGGGTGTGGGGTCGGAGCGCTCCGGTGTGGGGCACGATGGTGGTGGTCATCGTTTTTGGACGAGAAATCGTGGCGTAGGCGGTCCCAAGACTAGGGCTCCATGGGGTGTGGGTTCGGAGCGCGTGGGGGCACGGTTGGGGGTGTCGGTCGTTGTTTGGTGTGCGGGAGCGCGGTGGGGGCACGGTGCGGGGTGTCGGTCGTTTTTGGACGAGAAATTGTGGAGTGGGCGGTCCCAAGAACTGAGGCTCCATGGGGTGTGGGTGTCGGAGCGCGGTAGGGGCACAGTGGGGGGTGTCGGTCGTTTTTGGACGAGAAATCGTGGGGTGGGCGGTCCCAAGAACTGAGGCTCCATGGGGTGTGGGTGTCGGAGCGCGGTGGGGGCACGGTGGGGGGTGTCGGTCGTTTTTGGACGAGAAATCGTGGGGTGGGCGGTCCCAAGAATTGAGGCTCCATGGGGTGTGGGTGTCGGAGCGCGGTGGGGGCACGGTGGGAGGTTTCTTTCGTTTTGGCACGAGAAATCGTGGGGTGGGCGGTCCCAAGAACTGAGGCTCCATGGGGTGTGGGTGTCGGAGCGCGGTGGGGGCACGGTGGGGGGTGTCGGTCGTTTTTGGACGAGGAATCGTGGGGTGGGCGGTCTGGTTCCAACGGTGGGGTGTCGTCGTTTTTGGACGAGAAATCGTGGGGTGGGCGGCCCAAGAACTGAGGCTCCATGGGGTGTGGGTGTCGGAGCGCGGTGGGGGCACGGTGGGGGGTGTCGGTCGTTTTTGGACGAGAAATCGTGGGGTGGGCGGTCCCATGGGGTGTGGGTGTCGGAGCGCGGTGGGGGCACGGTGGGGGGTGTCGGTCGTTTTTGGACGAGAAATCGTGGGGTGGGCGGTCCCAAGAACTGATAGCGTTGGTCGGGGCGAGGATAAAAGCGTTGGTCGGCTTTGGGCGAGAACTTGTGGTGGAAGCCGGAGCCAGGCGGGGGGTGTCGCCCAGTGTCTTGGGAGGGTGAAGATGCCGGGGCCAGAAAATTGGTAAGTTTTGGACGAGCACTTGTGGTGGGGTGAACCCTTTCCCGCACACGCCTCTGGCGTCGGCGGATTTAACCGCTTCGCTCAATCCGCTGGCCTATATTGTGCCATCGTTGGCGTTTGCGTGCGCGTTCGCGGGCCATGCGGCGCTGCTGGTCGGCGCTGCTGCGGTTGTGGGTGTCAGCCCTCATGGATGTTTCTTGGTGTCTCTTCGGAGGGTTTTCGGAGGGTTCTCGGAGGGCTCGGGTGCAGCAGTTCCAGGGGCTCCTGGGGGCCTGGGGGCGCCTTGGATTCCTCTTGGGGCTCTCTTAGCGCCTCCTGGGGGCCTCTTGAACCCTCTTGGGGGGCTCTTGGGGGCCGCTTGGGTGCTATTTGGGGCCGAAGGCCTATTGGGAGCTCTTCGGAGGCCAGGGGGGTGGGCTCTGGGGGCGATTTTGACGCCCTCCAGCGCTGTTTGGGGAGAATCTTGGACCGTCGTTGAGTCCCCGTGGGCCGCCGTCTTGGCGCGAGCTTTGGGGCTTCTCGGGCCGTCTTAGAGCGTCGGCGGCCGAAAATATGAGAAAGCTAAGAACCTCCCAAATCAATGGAAATCGTTGAAGTTGTCTCTAGGAGGCTTCTTGGGAGTGGTCTTGGAGGCATCTTCGGGCGTCTTGGGAGCGGTTGACGCCGTCTGGAGGCTATCTTGGGCATCTTGGAACGACTTCCAGTGACTCTTGGCCCTCTTTGACCGCTTTTGGGGCTTGTTGAGACGCTCTTGAAGGCCCTGAAGCCAGACCCCAGGAGTTCCGGCATCCGTGACGGGGACCGCCCAGGATTTGCATACAGTGGAGACCCATGCCAAGAAACACCATGCCTGCCTCCAGGGTTCCCTGGGATTTTAAGGTCTCTGTGGTTTTGCTGTCAAAAGCGTGACGTTCCCACACCAGAAACCAAGGGACGCCCTGGGGTCTCAGGGTTGGGTTTCTTGCAAAAGGTTTCCTGTGGACTGGCCTCCACTGCAGGGTACTGCCTCCGACTGGCCGACTCGCCGATTCCCCGACTCCCCGACTCCCCAACTCCCCGACTCCCCGACTGGCCGACTCCCCGACTCCCCGACTCCCCGACTCGCCGACTGGCCGACTCCCCAACTTCCCGACTGACCGACTTTCCGACTCCCCGACTCCCCGACTCTCCGACTCCCCGACTGGCCGACTCCTCGACTTCCCGACTGACCGACTCCCCGACTCCCCGACTCCCCGACCCTCCGATTTCCCGACTGGCCGACTCCTCGACTTCCCGACTGACCGACTCCCCGACTCCCCGACTCCCCGATCCTCCGACTCCCCGACTGGCCGACTCCTCGACTTCCCGACTGACCGACTCCCCGACTCCCCGACTCCCCGACCCTCCGATTCCCCGACTGGCCGACTCCCCGACTTCCCGACTGACCGACTCTCCGACTCCCCGACTCCCCGACTCCCGGACTCCCCGACTCCCCGACTCCCCGACTCCCCGACTCCCCGACTCCCCGATTCCCCGACTCCCCGACTGGCCGACTCCCCGACTCCCCGACTCCCCGACTCCCCGACTCCCCCACGCCCCGATGGGCAGTCCGAAAGTTTGTTCCGGTACGTACCTCCGTAGTCTGGGGACGATATGTTTAGCATTTTCCTGCCATTTTGGTGCATTTTACGTAACAGCGAAGACTGATAGGTTTCTGGTGGGGTCGAAAGAAGGCATCTTGACTCCCCAGGGGGGTCTGGGCAGGATCCGGACGGGTGCCGCGGGAATCCGGGGACTCTTTTTTTAGCCAACAGTAACGCACTTCGTGGCCTTCGAATTCCCAGAACTCCATTCCTGGGCATGATTTTGAATGCCTGGAGCCAACTGTAGGCCACTTCGTGGTCTTCGAGTTCCCATAACTCCATTCCTGGGTATGAGTTTGAATGCCCGGAGCCAACTGTAGGCCACTTCGTGGTCTCCGAGTTCCCAGAACTCCATTCCTGGGCATGATTTTGAATGCCCGGAGCCAACTGTAGGCCAATTCGTGGTCTTCGAGTTCCCAGAACTTTATTCCTGGACATGATTTTGAATGCCCGGAGCCAACTGTAGGCCACTTCGTGTTCTTCGAGTTCCCAGAACTCCATTCCCAGGCCACATTTTCAATGCTGAGGCAGGCTGAGGCTGAGGCTGAGGCTGAGGCAGGCTGAAGCTGAGACAGGCTGAGGCTGAGGCTGAGGCTGAAGGCAGGCTGATGCTGAGGCTGAGGCTGAGGCTGAGGCTGAGGCAGGCTGAGGCTGAGGCTGAGGCAGGCTGAGGCTGAGGCTGAGGCAGGCTGAGGCTGAGGCAGGCTGAGGCTGAGGCTGAGGCTGATGCAGGCTCAGGCTGAGGCAGGCTGAGGCTGAGGCCGAGGCTGAAGGCATACTGAGGCTGAGATGCAGGCTGTGGCTGAGGCAGGCTGAGGCTGAGGCTGAGGCTGAGGCAGGCTGATGCTGATGCAGGCTGAGGCTGAGGCTGAGGCTGAGGCTGATGCAGGCTGAGGCTGAGGCAGGCTGAGGCTGCGGCCGAGGCTGAAGGCAGACTGAGGCTGAGGCTGAAGCAGGCTGAGGCTGAGGCTGAGGGCTGAGGCTGAGGCTGAGGAGGCAGCTGAGGCTGATGCAGGCAGGCTGAGGCTGAGGCAGGCTGAGGCTGCGGCCGAGGCTGAGGCAGACTGAGGCTGAGGCTGAAGCAGGCTGAGGCTGAGGCTGAGGCAGGCTGAGGCTGAGGCTGAGGCAGGCTGATGCTGAGGCAGGCTGAGGCTGAGGCTGAGGCTGATGCAGGCTGAGGCTGAGGCAGGCTGAGGCTGAGGCCGAGGCTGAAGGCAGACTGAGGCTGAGGCTGAAGCAGGCTGAGGCTGAGGCTGAGGCAGGCTGAGGCTGAGGCTGAGGCAGGCTGATGCTGAGGCAGGCTGAGGCTGAGGCTGAGGCTGAGGCTGAGGCAGGCTGAGGCTGAGGCTGAGGCAGGCTGAGGCTGAGGCCGAGGCTGAAGGCAGACTGAGGCTGAGGCTGAAGCAGGCTGAGGCTGAGGGCTGAGGCTGAGGCTGAGGCTGAGGCAGGCTGATGCTGAGGCAGGCTGAGGCTGAGGCTGAGGCTGAGGCTGAGGCTGAGGCTGAGGCTGAGGCAGGCTGAGGCTGAGGCCGAGGCTGAAGGCAGACTGAGGCTGAGGCTGAAGCAGGCTGAGGCTGAGGCTGAGGCAGGCTGAGGCTGAGGCTGAGGCAGGCTGATGCTGAGGCAGGCTGAGGCTGAGGCTGAGGCTGATGCGGGCTGAGGCTGAGGCAGGCTGAGGCTGAGGCCGAGGCTGAAGGCAGACTGAGGCTGAGGCTGAAGCAGGCTGAGGCTGAGGCTGAGGCAGGCTGAGGCTGAGGCTGAGCAGGCTGAGGCTGAGGCAGGCTGAGGCCGAGGCAGGCTGAGGCAGACTGAGGCTGAGGCTGAAGCAGGCTGAGGCTGAGGCTGAGGCAGGCTGAGGCTGAGGCTGAGGCAGGCTGATGCTGAGGCAGGCTGAGGCTGAGGCTGAGGCTGATGCAGGCTGAGGCTGAGGCAGGCTGAGGCTGAGGCCGAGGCTGGAGGCAGACTGAGGCTGAGGGTGAATCGGGCTGAGGCTGAGGCTGAGGCAGGCTGAGGCTGAGGCTGAGGTAGGCTGATGCTGAGGCAGACTGAGGCTGAGGCTGAGGCTGTGACTGCGACTGCCGTTGCCACTGCGACTGTCATCGCGAATGCGACTGCGACTGCGAGAACAGCGGAATTTCAACTGGATTCTCATGTGAATCTTAAGGGGAATGCTTCCAGATATGCTCCTACACATCGCTGTTAGGTTGCCTGGTCGGGATAAGTTTGAATCTTTCCCAACCCTCCTTGGTTGGGTATTCGTTTTGAATAGTGCACTGGGGGTCCGTGCTTCCTCCTTCCCGCCTCCCTCCTGCCTCCTCCCGCCGAGGCCGCGTCGTCCTCCCGCCTCCCTCCTGGCTCCTCCTGCCTCCTCCTGTCTTGCCTGCGGGGGGCTGTGATCTGTGAAACTGTCGCCACTTTCGAGGGCTGCTGGGGGGGGGGGGGGGCAGCATAGTGAGGTCCTACGCGGCGTCAAATTCGACCTCGCCATCCCTGGGGGGCTGCGATCTGTGAAACTGTCTCTATTTTCGAGGGCTGCTGGGGGGTCCAGCATAGTGACGTCCTACGCAGATTCAAATGGGACCTCGCCATCCCTGGAGGGGGCTGCGATCTGTGAAACTGTCGCCACTTTCGAGGGCTGCTGGGGGGGGCAGCATAGTGACGTCGTGCACATATTCACATGGGACCTCGCCATCCCTGGGGGGCTGCGATCTGTGAAGCTGTCGTCACTTTTGAGGGCTTCTGGGGGGTCCAGCATAGTGACGTCCTGCGCAGATTCGAATGGGACCTCGCCATTCCTGGGGGGCTGCGGTCTGTGAAACAGTCGCCACTTTCGAGGGCTGCTGGGGGGGGCAGTATAGTGACGTCCTGCGTAAATTCAAATTTGACCTCGCCATCCCTGGGGGGCTGCGATCTGTGAAACTGTCGCCACTTTCGAGGGCTGCTGGGGGGTCCAACATAGTGACGTCGGCGCAGATTCCAGCTTGGTGACGTCCTACGCAGATTCACATTCGACCTCGCCATCTCTGGGGGGCTGCGATCTGTGAAACAGTCGCCACTTTCGAGCGCTGCTGGGGGGAGCAGCAGAGTGAGGTCCTACGCAGATTCAAATTCGACCTCGCCATCCCTGGGGGGCTGCGATCTGTGAAACTGTCGCCACTTTCGAAGGCTGCTCGGGGGTCCAGCATAGTGAAGTCCCACGCCGATTCAAATGGGACCTCGCCATCCCTGGAGGGGGCTGCGATCTGTGAAACAGTCGCCAATTTCGAGGGCTGCTGGGGGGTCCAGCATAGTGACGTCCTACGCAGATTCAAATGGGACCTCGCCATTTCGGGGGGGCTGCGATCTGTGAAATTGTCGCCACTTTCGAGGGCTGCTGGGAGGGCGGGGGGGGGGGGCAGTATGCTGACGTCCTACGAAGATTCAAATGGGACCTCGCCATCCCTGGGGGGCTGCGATCTGTGAAACAGTCGCCACTTTCGAGGGCTGCTGGGGGGTCCAGCATGATGACGTCCTACGCAAATTCAAATGGGACCTCGCCATCCCTGGGGGGCTGCGATCTGTGAAACAGTCGCCACTTTCAAGGGCTGCTGGGGGGTCTTGCATAGTGACGTCCTACGCAGATTCCAGCATAGAGACGTCCTACGCAGATTCATATTCGACCTCGCCACCTCTGGGGGGCTGCGATCTGTGAAACACTCGCCACTTTCGAGGGCTGCTGGGGGGGCAGCACAGTGACGTCCTACGCAGATTCAAATTAGACCTCGCCATCCCTGGGGGGCTGCGATCTGTGAAACAGTCGCCACTTTCGAGGGCTGCCGGGGGGTCCAGCATAGTGAAGTCCTACGCAGATTCAAATGGGACCTCGCCATCCCTGGAGGGGGCTGCGATCTGTGAAACAGTCGCCACTTTCAAGGGCTGCTGGGGGGGGGGGCAGTATGCTGACGTCCTACGAAGATTCAAATGGGACCTCGCCATCCCTGGGGGGTGCGATCTGTGAAACTGTCGCCACTTTCGAGGGCTGCTGGGGGGTCCAGCATAGTGACATGCCACGCAGATTCAAATGGGACCTCGCCATCCCTGGGGGGCTGCGATCTGTGAAACAGTCGCCACTTTCGAAGGCTCCTAGGGCTACCAGCATAGTGGAGCCCCGCGGCGGATTCAAATGTGACCTCCCAAATGCTGGTCGCAGACATACAATTCGCCCTTGTCTCGTCATCGCCTCCTTAGCAAGTCGCCCAAGCTATTCATGCCCCACATTGCGCAGGGCGTGGGTACGTCGCCAGGGTAGTTCTTATGTTTCGCCAAAATCCGCCTGTTGGGGAACACGCCCGACCTGAAGCTAGGAGCATTCTCTGAAGCTGGCGCCGGAGATCTTAGCACGCCTCTGGCCCGTTGGCCCAGCGAGTTGGGAGGCATGCCGCCTGTGCAAGTCCATGGCGCTCGCCGCGATCTCTGCGATGTCGCCGGCATCCTACTGCCCGGGCCAGAAGCTGGCTCTTGCCCTCGTGGTGATGGGCCTCTTCCTCTTCGGGCACAGCGCGTGTCACCCGTACGCGAACAGCGCGCTGAACCGCGTCGAACAGAGAGCGCTCGCGGTGTTGGCCCTCGGCATGGTGGCTGCGGTGTGGCTCGCGGGTGAGTCCTGGAGCAAGACGCCGGAGATGGAGCAGGCTGTCCTTCTTGGCACCGCCTTCGTGCTGTTCGTGGCTGAAACGTTCCTCGTTGGCTACTTCCTATACGCGAAGTTCGTGCGCGAAGAGGTGGCGGCCGGCGCCGAGCTTCGCGCGGAACAGGCTTGAGAAGACGAGGAGGAGGAGGAGGAGGAGGAGGCAGAGGCAGAGGCAGAGGCAGAGGACAGGAACGGCACCAGCTGCAGAGGCAAGGGCCACAAGGGCAAAGGCAAAGGAAGGGCGGGAGAAGGCAACTGCGGCGATTAGAGCAGAGGAGGGCGTGGCGCCGCGCCTGGACGCGGCGGGCGTGGAGAGAAGGCAGAGGCCTGCCACCAGCGGCAGTGCTGGGCCGCAGGAAGGAGGCGCCCCGTGACCCCCAGGCAGTGTGGTAGGGCTGGCGGCGGCAGGTTGGCCGCGCCGCACGCGCTGTAGATGTGAGCAGAGGTGGCGCCTCAGCACGCGGCCCAAAAGGGCCCCAGGTCGGCCCCAGAGGGCCCAGAATAGCCCCACAAGGATCCCCAGGAGGGCGCAGAAATGCAATCTTCATTGATTCCTGCTAGGTTTGTTGATCGACTCTTGCTTGTCGCACTAAGGCCTCAACAGCAGCAGGGCTCCAAGACCCTAAGCAAGCGACATCGCGCCCTCACGAAGTATACGCGCTTTCCGTCCCCGTGCCAAGCAGGTAGCGGAACGAGGGAGGTACCAGCGATGACGTTCTGGTGGGGCGAAGCTCTCTAGGGAGGGGTTCCGGGGGAGGAGCGGTGCGCGGGCGAAAAGTAACGGAAAGAGCGAGGTACGAGTGATGACGCTCTTGGGGAGCGAAGCCTTCCAGGGAGGGGTTCCAGGGGAGGGGCGAAGCTGAGCTGGGGCGAAGCCCTCTAGGGAGGGGTCCCGGGGAGGGGCGAGGACCGGGGGGATGGTTGTGATGGCCGCCCGGGGGCCGCTTCTTTCGTATGTTTTCGAGTGAAGCGGCCCCCGGGCGGCTTCCATGGCCCGTTTCCTAATATTTTTTCGAGTGAAGCGGCTCAAGGGCCCCAAAACGTCCCAAGAGGGCCCCAAAAAGGCCCAAGAGGGCACCAAGACGGCCCCAAGAGAGCCTCAGGTGTCCTCGAGACGGTCCAAGCAAGAGATCTCACGACGGCTCCAGAGGCCCTCAAGAGGGCCCTTGACAGGGCTACTGGGTTGTGTTGGGAGATTTTTGTGTGCTTTTTCGGGGCATCTTGGGGCCCTCTTGGTGCTCTTTGGGGGTCTTGGGGTCCTCTTGGGGCTATTTTGGGGCGCCTTGGGGCCCTCATGGGGCCCTCTTGGGCCCTCTTGGGGCTCTCTTGGGGCCCCCTTGGGAGCTATGGCTATGGAGCACCTCCTGGGGCCATCTTGGAGATCATCGATCAAGGGATGGGGGGTCCTCGATTTGCCTCCCCCCCTCCAGGGCCATCGAAATAGCCTCTTGGGGCGCTCTTGGGGCCCTCTTGGGCCGATCTTGGGCAATCCTGGGCCGATCTTGGGGGCCTCTTGGGCCCTTCTTGGAGCTTTCGGGGGCCATGTTCGGGCCATCTTGAGTCCTCAAAAGCACATCGGAAGCGAAAAGGCGAGAAGGCGCAAATCATTGGTCTTCCTAAGTTTTTGAAGAATGTTGGCTTCTCGGGGAGGTCTTGAGGGGTCGCCAAGAGCACTTGGATCCGTCTTGTGGCCTTCCTGGGGCCTCTTAGAGGCATGTTGTTAGCTATCTTGAGCCATGTTGTCCTCCTCCTCCTCCTCCTCCTCCTCCTCCTCCTGGCTATCTTGAGCGATCTTGGAGGCCATCTTGGGCTCTCTGAGGCCCTCGTGGGGCCATCTCAGGTTATCTTGGACGCCCTGACCGCTCGCGATCACACCCCCCGTCCTGGTCCAGGGGAGGGGGTACAGACGGACTCGATTGGACAGGACACGCGAGAGGACACAAGACCCTTCCGAGGGCCACATTGCCACAGGAATGTAGGAAGCATGGGTCGCGAGACACAGGGCACAAAGGTACTCTTGATTTGGCAGGGTCGACCTACTAATCTGGGCCGACTGTAGGAGGAGGGCACCCCCCTCCCCGAAAGGGAAGAAGGGGTTGCGGAAGAGGAAGAAGAAGCATCGTTTGACCCACTGTCGCCCGGAGGGCTGATGGGATTATGCTCTGCTCTGCTAGTATGTGTCGCTATGCTCTGCTGCCGTGCTGTGAAATGTTGTGTGATGCTGCGTCACGGTAGGGCATTTTATAGCAAGATGTGCTATGTTTTTCTCGGCTATGTTTTGTTATGTTGTGGTATGTCTTATGTACTGTCATTTTCTGTTATGGTGTGTCGTGTGATGTTCTGTTTGTTGACGGCTCGGTTCTGTATAGTACATTATGGTATGCTCTGCTAGTAGATGTCGCTAATCCCTGCTGTCGTGTTATGCTATGTTCTGTGATGTTGTGTACTGGTATGATATTACATGATCTGTCAAGGCGTGTTATGTTATGATCGGTTATGCCATGCTATGTTGCTATATGACATCTTATGTTCTGTCATGTTATGCTCGTGTATGGTATGTGATGTTCCGTTATGCTCTACTTTGTCATGACCTTGTTATGCCATGCCCTGGCATGGTATGGCATGCTCGTGCTCTGTTATTCCATGTTCTGTTGTGTTGTGTCATGTTGTGTTCTGTCGTGTTCGTCGTCGCTATGCTCTGCTCTCGCGCTCAGATGGGTTCTGTGATGCTGTGTCATGATACGATCTGTTGTGTCATGGTGTGTCATGTTATGCTAGGATCTGTTTTGTTATCCTGTGTTATGCCGTTTTCTGTTAAATCATGTTTTGCTATGGTATGTTATGTGATGTTATGTTGTGCTCTAATATGTCATGACGTTGCTCTATTATGTTCTGCCGTGGTCTGTCATGTTCTGTTGTGCCATGTTGTGTTCTGTCGTGTTCGTTGTCGCTATGCTCAATTGTCACGTTCTGGTCTGTTCTGTGATGCTGTGTCATGATATGAAATGTTATGTCAAGATGTGTTATGTTATGCTCGGCTCTGTTATGTCATGTTTTTTCATGCCGTCTTCTGTTCTGTCATGTTCTTATCCGGTATGTTCTGTGATGTTTTGTTGTGTTCTACTCTGTCATGGCATTGGTATGCTCTGTTCTGTCATGTTCTGTCATGCTCTGTTCCGTTCTGTCATGTTTTGTTGTGTCATGTTGTGTTCAGTCGTGTTCGTTGAGGGCTCAAGGCGTGACAGCCGGGACTCTCGGGGATCATCGGGACAATTTGGGTCTGCCGGCCGCGGTATTCAGGGTGGGGTTGGCCAGCGGGTAAATCTAACAATCCCAACCTGTCGGGTGGGGGAAATTTGCAGGCCTCCCAAAAGAGTAAACAGGGTTTCCCTAAAAGTAGGCAAGACCTCGAAACAAGTAAATGATACTGGAGAAAATCCCAATCATAATCTGTTTAGGGCTGTAGGGCTATGGGGTTATAGGGCTGTAGGGCTATAGGGCTATAGCGCTGTAGGGCTACAGGATTACAGGGCTATTGGGCTATAGTGCTATAGGGCCATAGGGCTATATGGCTATAAGGCTATAAGGCTAGAAGGCTATGGGGTTTTAGGGCTATAGGGCTGTGGGGCTATAGGGCTACAGGGCTTTAAGGCTATTAGGGCTTTAGGGCTATTAGAGCTGTAGGGCTATCGGGCTATAGAGCTATAGGGCTATAGGGCTACAGGGCTGCAATTCTATAAGGCTATAAGGCTACATGGCTATAGGGCTAAAGGGTTACCGGGTCCCCGGTCACCCGGGCTCCCAGGCACCCGGGCACCCTGGCACCCGGGCGTGCCGCCGAAATCGGCGCGCCAAACTTCACGTAACCATATGAATGCGCTAGGACCCCTACAGAGGCAAGCTCTGATTGGGGAACAAGACCCCCTAAATGTAAACAGGACCTCCAAAGACGTAAACCTGACCTCCCAAAAAGCGAACAGGATCCCTCAAACATGTCCCCCAACAAGTAATCAGGACCTCCCACAAAGTAAACAGGACCTCCCAAGAAAGTAAACAGGACCCCCTATCAAGTAAACAGGACCTCCCAGGACCCCCCATAACGTAAACAGGACCTCCCAAAACATAAACAGGACCTCCCAAACAGTAAACAGGACCTTCCAATAAAGTAATCAGAACCCCCCAAAAAAGTAACCAGGACCTCCCCCAAAAGTACACAGAACCTCCTCAGAAAGGAAACCTAAGCTTCCGGCAAGCCATCAGGACCTCCCCAAAAAAGAGAACAGGACCTCCCAAACAAGTGAGCAGAACCTCCCCAAAAGTAAACAGGATCCCTCGCCAAAGAAAACGGCCCCCCCAACAAGTAAGCGGGACCTCCCACAAAGTTAACAGACCCCCCAAACAAATAAACAGGACCCCCCAAGAAGTGAACAGGACCACCCAAAAAGTAAACGTGACCTCTCACAAAGTAAACAGGACCTGCCAGAGAGTGTACAGGACCTCCCAAAAAGTAATCAGGACCCCCAAAGAGTGAGCACGACCTTCCAAAAAGTAAGCAGGATCTCAAGAAAGGAAAGGGCCTCCCTAAAAGTAGACAGGGCCCCCCCCAGAATTGAACAGGACTTCCCAAACAGTAAACATGACCTCCCACAAAAGTAAACAGGACCTCCCAGAAAGTACACAGGACTCCCCAAACAAGTAAACAGTAACTCCCCAAAAAGGAAACAGGACCTCCCAGAAAGTAAACAGGACCCCCCAAAGAGTTAGCAGAACCTGCCAACAAGTGAAGAGGACCTGCCAACAAGTCTCCCAGAAAGTAGGGAGGACCTCCCAAGAAGTAAACCGAACCCCCCAAAAGTGAACAGGACCTCCCCAAAACTAACTAGGACCCTCAAACAAGTAAACAAGACCTCCCAAAGGATCCCCCAACAAGTAAGCAGGACCTCCAAAAAAGTGAACAGGACCCCTCACAAAGTGAACAGGAAGGACCTCCCAACGAGTAAACAGGACCCCCGCAAAAGTGAACAGGACCTCCCAAACAGTAAACAGGACCTCCTGGCACAGACTAGAGGGCGTCCCCAAAAAGTAAGCAGGACCTCTTAAGAAGTAAGCAGGATCTCCCACACAGTAAACAGGACCTTCAAAAAGTAAACAGGACCCCCCAAACAGTGAACAGGACCTCCAAAACAAGTACTAGGACCTCCCCATCCAAAAATAAGCAGGACCTCCCACAAAGCAAGGAGGACCTCACAACAAAGAAAAAACACGTCCCCAACACGTAAAAAGGAGTCCCCGAAAAGTGAGGAGGACCTGCCAGAAAGTGAACAGGACTTCCCACAAAGTAAGTAGGACCTCCCAAAAAGTAAGCAGGACCCTCCAAAAGTGAACTCGACCTCCCAACAATTTAGCAGGATCTCCCATCAGGTACACAGGACTTTTCACAAAGTAACAGGACCGTCCAACAAGTAAGCATGACCTCCTGTAAAAGACAAGAGGACCTCCCCCAAAAAGTGCTCAGGACCTCCCAAGAAGTAAGCAGGACCAGGGCTATCCAAAAAGTAAGTCGGATCCCAAAACAAGTAAACATGACCCCCCAGAAAGTGAACAGGACCTCCCAAGAAGTAAACAGAACCTCCCAAGAAGTAATCATGGCCTCCCAAACATGTAACGTGACCTCCCACAAAGTAAACAGTACCTCCCAAAAGGCAAACAGGACCTCCAAACAAAGAAAAGAGGCTCTTCCCCAACAATAGCAAAGGACCCTCCGTAAAGTAAAGCGGACCTCCCAGATAATAAACAAAGCCTCCCAAAAAGTAAACAGGACCCCCCAAAAGTGAAGAGGATTTCCCACAAAGTAAGCAGGACCGCCCAAAAAGTAAACAGGCCCCCCAACATATGAACAGGACCTCCCAAAAAGTGAACAGGACGTCCCACAAAGTAAACAGGACGTTCCAAACAGTAAACAGGACCTCCCAACAAAGAAGGGAGGACCTCCCCCAAAAGTAAACATTACCTCTCGAAAAGTTATCCGGACCTTCCAATGAGTAAACAGGACCTCCCAGAAAGTAAACAGGACCCCCAAAAGTGACCAGGCTCTCCCACAAAGTCAACCAGACCCCCAGAACAGTGAACAGGACCCCCCAAAAAGTGAACAGGACCTCCCATCAAGTAAACAGGACCTCCCGCAAAGTAAACAGGACCATCCAACAAGCTAGCAGGACCTCCACATGTTTCATTGCGTGGAGCGCCCCATGTGCGCATCTATGAGCATGGACATGACCGTCGTGAGTGTCCAGGCGCAAGAGTTTTCGAATCTAAACGGGCTTGAGTATTGAAGGTCTGGGGGCGAGTCTAATTGTGAATGTGTTGGGGTGCCTTCGCCACGGGGCTCCTGCCGAAGGCGTCCCTTTGCAAGAACTTCGGCTTCGGCACCGCCTGTATCCGAGGCTATGCCTCTCGGCCTCGCTCTGAGGCTCCGCCGCTTCCTCCCTCCACTTCTCTGCCTGATTCAAGCTTCGCGGGGCCCGCTTAGCTTCGACCAGAAGAGGTGCGCTCTCGACCCGCGGATCAAAACATGTGTTGGAGAGTGGGTGAGTCTCAGTAGTATTAGTGCGCCTCTGTGCATGAGCCCTGGGGCCTCCGGGAGCCTCTTGAAACCTCCTGGGGCTTCCTGGTCCCTCCTGGAGCCTCTTGGAGCCTCCTGGGGCCTCTTGGGGCGTCCTGTGGCCTCCTGAGGCCCTCCAAGAGCCTCGCGTGGCCTCCTAGGGCTTTCTGGAGCCTCCTGGAGCCTCCTGGGGCCTCCTGGGGAGGATTCGTGCCCCAGCAGAGGCCCAATATATGTATACATATATATATATATATATATATATATATATATATATATATGTATACATATATAAGAACATACGTAAACCACTTCGGATTGGAGCCACAGGAGAAGGGTACTCTACAGGATCGCGTAAAACACCAATTCGTGCCCCAGGGCAGGCCCAATCTATAGGAACGCACGTAAAACACTGAGGAGTTGATACGCAGGAGAAGGACAATATATAGGAGTATACGTAAAACACTTGGTTGGAGCCATTCCTGTGGCCTTCTGAGGCCTTTGCTCCTGGGGCCTCCTGGGGACTCCTGGAGCCTTCCGGGGCCTCCTGTTGCCTCCTGTCGCTTCCTGTGGTCTCCTGTGGCCTCCTGTGGCCTCCTGGTGACTCCTGTTGCTTCCAGTGGCCTCCTGGAGCCTTCGGGGTCTCCTGGTGCCTCCTGTTGCCTCCTGGGGCCTCCTGTGGTTTCCTGTGGCCTCCTGATGCCTCTGGGACCTCCTGTGGCCTCCTGGGTCTTCCTGGAGCCTGCTGGAGCCTCCTGTGGCATCCTGGGGAGGAGCCGTGCCCACGAGTCTGGCCAACCAAACAGGCAAACAGTTCGAGACATCCTCGCTTGGCCCCCTGGGGTGCGAAAACCAGCGCCTCGCACGAGACATCCTCCAAATCTGCTCCGAGAGCGGAGGATGTTGAGCTGGTGAACAGGCAAACCGCTTGAGACATCCCCGCAATCTGGGCGCTAACGGAAGCCGTGAGATACCGTTGGCGCCCCCCCCCTCCCCCCTTCGGAGTGCGAAAACCAGCAAACCACCTGAGACATCCTCATAATCTGCTTTGAGCGCAGACGAACCTGGCCCCCCAAACAGGCAAACCGCTCGAGACATCCTCGCCATCTGTCCCTTGGGGTGCGGAAGCCAGCGCCTCGCACGAGACATCCTCCAAATTTGTTCCGAAAGCGGAGGGTGTTGAGCTGGTAAACAGGCAAACCGCTTGAGACGTCCCCGCAATCTGGGCGCGAGCGGAGGCCGTGCGATACCCCTGGCGTTCTCCCCTCAGGATTGCGAGAACCAGCAAACCACCTGAGACATCCTCAGGACCTGCTCTGAGCGCAGACGAGTCTTGCCACCAAAACAAGCAAACCGCTCGAGACTTCCTTGCAATCTGGCCCCCTCTGGTCATCAGCACCGTCATCATCATCACCACCATCATGATCATCACACTCATCATCATCATCATCATCATCATCATCATCATCATCATCAGCATCATCATCATCATCATCATCATCATCAGCATCATCATCATCATCACCAGCACCATCCGCATCATCAACATCAACACCATACCAACAATGATCACCATCACCATTACCGTCATCATCATCATTTTTTGTGAAAAAAAACTTCCACGACCATCATTCGTCCTACTCGGCATCCTCCCTTTTCACCAGCATCACTCATCATCTGCATTATCATCGTCGTCATCATACCCTTATCGCCATCCTTCGGTATCATGATACTCTGACTGCATCAACAAGCACGAAAGCATGATTTGAACAGCATCACGTCAACATAGGCGCACGCCTGCGTTGAGTTTCGCTGGGTACCTTCTGCCAGTAACCCAGCTGATTGTTTAAGTAGGAACATCCATTGGACCATGGCGCGATTTCCATCGCCGGGCCCTGCGGTGGCCGACCCTTGACCCAGCGTTCGCTGACCCGTGAAACACGCGCGCGCGAAGCTCTGGCATCCCATGGTCGCTCTCTTTGTTGATTCTTCACCACTTCCCTTTTCCCCCGTCCCCTCCCCCTCCCTCCCCTCCAGTCTTGGTGGAAGATTCTGGATACCTGGTCAAGCGCGTGCTCGCATCATTCCTTTGTTATCCTTTTTTGGGTATACCGGCCCATCCGCGACCCCAGGCCGCGCCGAGACTTGCAGTCGGAAGTTTTGACACCCCCTCCGGGGACACACATTGCATAGTCAAGGCTGTCCTACGAACGTGGCCGAAGCTCCCGCCGTCGTGTCGGCATGGGGGCAAAGAGGGGAAGCTCATCTATTCCTTCTCCGTGTTACCTGCTCCGGGGGTTTGCCCCCTCCTCTCTTCTCCCTCGCTCTCTCCTGCCCCTGCCCCTCCCCCCCCCCTTCTTTGTTCCCTCTCCTCGCTTCCCCCCTGCTTTGTCTTTCTCGGGTCCTCGGAGGAGGGGGAGGAGGCGGCGACGGCGACGGCGGCGGCGACGACGACGACGACGATTCTGCACTTGGCGGAACTCGTGCGCACGATGAGTGGCTCGCGCAGAGCGGCTCGACAGGTCGGCCGGCGGGGAAGGAAACGGGCGCCGCGATTCGCCCCCCCCCCGGGGGCGCCATGGCTGGGACCCCCCGGCCAATCTGCCCAGTAGGGCTCCATCGCCCCGGCCGGCGGGATCCACCTCCCGAGCCGCGGAGGCCGCCGCCGACGCCCGCAGGCCTGGCGGCGCCACGGAGCCGCAGTCCGAAGGGGCTGCGGCGCCGCTTCCCCGCAAGGGGTCTGCCCGCTGGCGCGGGCCTGGCGCCCTCCGTGGCGCGACCACTTGCCGAAGAGCGCGCCATTGTTGTTAGGCCTGCTCCGCATGGCGTTGGCCACCGTAGCGGTCCCAAGGTGAGCGCTTTGGCTTCCGCCTTGCGTCCCCGGCCCGGTCCAGGGCAAACGCGGTTGCAAGTCATATCTTCCCACTCCACCGGGCACGATGTAGCGTGCGCTTTTGGGGACTTTTTTGAAGAGACCGCTAGGTGCGAGGCACTGTGCAGACAGTCGTTTCAGGAACGGTTCGCGACAATTTTCCTCAGTACGGGGACGCCGAAACAAAGGTTGGCGAATTTCCAGGCGAGCCAACGCGGATTGCCGGCGAGGGCGGATCAGGAAGCTTTGTTGCGAGAGGTGTCCAGACGTGCTGCCATGGAAACAGTCCGTGGCTCCTGGAAGACAGTGCGCAGCGCCCTTTACGCTTGGGCTGAGTTTTGCGAATGCTTCCCCTTGCCACGCTTCCCCGTTACAGCTGGCGGTGTCCGCCAATTCGCGATGTTTGTCCCGCGCGGGCCTACATTGCGAAATGATTTGCAACACCTTCGGTGGGCACACAATTTTTGGGACTTACCTAGCACCTGGCGGGAAGGAGGCGTGCAGCAGATGGTCAAAGGAGCGTTCCGCAGGGACGCCCGCCAAGTTCGCGTCCGCCCGGCTCTGCACGGGCATGTCGTGAAACAAATGATCTCTGCAGTTGAGGCCGAATGCGAGCATGAACTGGCTGATGTTTTGTGCCGTGGCTCGTGTTTTTTTCTCCGCGCTGGCGCGGAACGTGTGCCACTGATGCATGGCCCGTTTTTCTTTGGTCGCCAGTGGCATTGAGTTCACAGCGATGTGCCACCGTAGCCCTGGCAAGCAGGAAGAATTCCACTGCTCCCGTGACTTTTCGCAACGACTGCGCGTGTAGAGCCCAGGGGGCGCGCATGTGCCCCGTGCACCGGCTAGACGCAGCAGCGCGGAGGGCCAGGTCACGCGGGCGACGCGGGCAACCGAGAGTTTTCTCTTTCGGGTACCACGCCTTTCTCCGAGAGACGCGGGTGTATGCCGCGCGGTGCGGTGTAGAGAATGCAGGGGCGCACGCGTTCCGGCGCGGAACCGCTCAGGACATGGCAGCTCAAGGATGCCATCTGCGGGCGATATTACAAGCGGGTGGTTGGCGATCTGCGGCTTTCATGGCATACATGAAGCCACGCGAGCTCGAGGCGGGTGCGTGCGCGCAGCTCGTGCAGCGACAGCGAGCCCGAACCCGAGCGCACGTAAGTTTCGGGCGCCACGTGGGGTGTTCGCGCCCAGCCCATACACGCGGGGTGCAGACCCTGGGCTGGGCTGGTGGACCCGCACCAAGCATCGCCCCACGTCGGTGCAATGGTCAGCGCGCGCCATGTCAGCAGCCGCGGGCGGCAGGCGAGCGGCGCGCCGCAGCCGGCGCCCCGGCGCCGCAGGCCCCCCGCTCCCCAGCTCGAGCCTCGTTTTCCGCAGACAGCGAGGCTAGCATTGCATGTCGCGGAAAACGTAGGGAGAGGAGCGGGGCGGGGGGCGCCACGCAGCTTTGGTTCAGGACCCGAGGGTCTAGGTTGGCCAGGGCCCCCTCCCTGGATTTGCCCGCCCGCCCACCCAGGGTGTAGACCGTGGGCAGGGTTGGAAAGGCTGGGCTGCTGGGGTGCCATTCCCCAGTTGTGCCCGCAGCTCTGCTGGGGTGCAGACTCTGGGCTGGGCTGGTGGACCTGCGCCAAGTATCGCCCCGCGTCGGTGCAATGGTCAGCGCGCGCCATGTCAGCAGCCGCGGGTGGCAGGCGAGCGGCGCGCCGGAGCCGGCGCCCCGGCGCCGCAGGCCCCCCGCTCCCCAGCTCGAGTCTCGTTTTCCAGCTCGAGGCTCGTTTCCCAGCCAGCCCCCGCCCTGCTGCCCCAGCTGTCGCCCTGTGAGCTGGCCCGGCTAGTCTGAGGCGCGCCCAGCAGCTAATTAGGTTTGCCTGTCGGCCCGGGCACTTCTTTCGCCGCCTGCGCGATCGCTCGCGGCCGCGACCGAAAAAGTATCCTCGCCAGCGCACGGGGGCCCGCAGGACGACAGTAGACAGTGCTGCCCGATGGGAAGCTCAGCTCGTACAGCGTCCTGGAAGTGGGGGCGCTCGGGGGCAGCGTAACCCTGACGCAGTGGGCGACAGGCTCTGGGCATCGGCTCCCCGCCCAGTCCCCCCGCACGCTCCACTGGACGTGTGCTCCATGCGAATCCGTGCGGCCGTCAGCCGCTCCCTGGCTCCCGTCTCTCCCCCACTCCTTTCTCCTGGCACCGGGAGTCCCTGGCGGGCCCCTCCACGTGGCCGGCTGATGATGTCTGTCCCCACCGCTCCCACCACATGAGGGTCCCACACGGGCAGGGCGGCCTGCCAGGACCCCGTGGCCCTGCATCGCAATGTGGGTGATCGCCCCCCTGGCGCTGTCGCGCCCTGGTGCCCAACCGTCTGGCCGCGCTGGCGACGTCCATTCCCGCCAGGCAGGCTTGCTCTCCGCGCAATACGCGGTTCTCTACGGCGCTCACGTCGTGACCCTGGGCCGGGCCCACAGGTGCCATCGCCTCCCCGGCCGGGTCGTTGCTACTTGCTCGGGACTGGCGTACACCACAGGATACGTGTGTGGCGTTTCGGAGTGGTCCAGCCTTCCGACGGACGCTGTGCTTCCATCCTCGACCCGTCCCAGCCGACCAGGCAGGTCTACGCCGTCGACACGGCCCTGGCCCTTGGCGCCCTCTGGCGACATGACCAGTGTGTACCTGGCCTTTTCTCGCTACAGTGTTTGTGCGGATTGTGCGTGTAGGACACTCTGTCTCGGCATGGCACCTACACCGTGGTGGACTGGCGCCGCGGCGCACAGTTGGGAATTCCTTGGCACTTTGCCACAGGTCTGCATGATGCTCGAGCTTCCCTGGGCGTTGCAGTTCAGCCAACCAGCCCCCCGCCGCCGCTGCCGCAGCTGCTGCCTCTTAGGGCCTGGCCTGGCCGGCTCGCGCTGCGCCTTGTAGCTAATTAGGCTTGCCCGTTGGCCCGGACTCCCTTCTTCGCCGCCTGCGCTTTCGCTTGCGGCTGCGACCAAAAAAGTATCCCCACCAGCCCATCCACAAATGATGCCGTGGCGAGTTACCTTGATCAGTGAAACGGAGTAGCATGCAGTGGATCAGCAGCTGGGGAAGCCGTCAAGCTGATGTCTTGGGTCAGCCTGCACAGGCCCAGGAGCGAACCGTATGCACCTTCGCGGACCTGCCGAATGAGGAAAGATGGGGGAAAAAAGGACAAGGGGGATGAGGGAGAAGAAGAGGAGGAGGAGGAGGAGGAGGAGGAGGAGGAGGAGGAGGAGGAGGAGGAGGAGGAGGAGGAGGAGGAGGAAGGAGGAGGAGGGAGGAGGAGGAGAGGAGGAAAAGGAGGAGGAGGAGGAGGAGGAGGAGAGGAGAGGAAAGAGGAGGAAAAGGAGGACGAGCAGGAGGAGGAGTGAGGAGGATCGAGTGAGGAGGAGGGAGAGGAGGGGGAGGGAGAGGAGTGAGGAGGGAGGGGGAAAAATGAGCGGATGAAGAGAAGGATGAAGAGGAGGAGGAGGAGGAGGAGGAGGAGGAGGAGGAGGAGGAGGGAGGAGGAGGAGGAGGAGGAGGCGGAGGAGGAGGAGGAGGAAGGAGGAGGAGGAGGAGGAGGAGGAGGAGGAGGAGGAGAGGAGGAGGAGGAGGAGGAGGAGGTGGAGAGGAGGAGGAGGAGGAGGAGGAGGAGGAGGAGAGGAGGGAGGAGGAGGAGGAGGAGGAGGAGGAGGAGGAGGAGGAGGAGGAGGAGCGGAGGAGGAGGAGGAGGAGGAGGAGGAGGAGGAGGAGGAGGAGGAGGAGCAGGAGCAGGAGCAGGAGGAGGAGGAGGATGATGTGGAAGAGGATGGCGACCTCTTGGGGCCTCCAGGGGGTCTCTTGGGAGCCTCATGGAGTTTCGAGGCGCTCTTGGGGCCATCTTGGAGGACATCGATCAAAGAAGGGGATGGCCGCAATTTGCCTCCCACCTCGAGAGCCCCTCACATCGCCTCTTGGACCTCTCTTGGGCCCCTCTTGCAGCGCTCTTGGGCGCTCTTGGGGCCGTTTGTGGGCTCTCTTGGGCCTCTCTTGGGGCCCTCTTGAGCCATCTTGGAGCCATCTTGAGACGAAACGTGTGAGGGGTGCGCCGAAACGGAGGTGGAACTGCATGCGGACCCCGCCGTTGGGGCCTTCGGTGGAGAACCCTTCTGGGGCCACGAAGCGTGTGAGGGGTGCGCGGGAACCGGGGCGGAACTGCGTGCGGACCCTGCCGTTGGGGCCTTTGGTGGAGAACCCCATGTGGCCACGAATCGAGTGAGGGGTGCGCAGAAACGGAGGTGGATGCGGACCCTGCCACTGGGGCCTTCGGTGGAGCACCCTGTGGGGTCATGTATCGTGTGAGGGATGCGCCGAAATGGGGGTGGAACTGTGTGCGGACTCTGCGAATGGGGCCTTCGTTGGAGCACCCTGTGTGGCCGCGGAACGTGTGACGGGTGCGCCGAAATGGAGGTGGAACTGCATGCGGACCCTGCCACTGGGGCCTTCGGTGGAGCACCCCATGGGGCCACGAAGCGTGTGAGATGTGCGCCGTCATGGAGGTGGAACTGCATGTTGCCCCTACCACTGGGGCCTTCGGCGGAGCATCCTATGGGGCCATGAAGCGCGTGAAGGGTGCGCAGACATGGAGGCGGAACTGCATGCACCCACATGACGACGATGAGGACATGCGCAAGGCAGAGGCGAGGGATGGGAGGAGGGAGGAGGAGAGGAGAGGAGAGGAGATGAGAGGAGAGGAGAGGAGGACGCGGGGCGCTGTCTCTTCAAAACGGTGACCCAACACCACAGGACGACCTGGAATAGCCAAAATCTTGCAAGACGTTCGGCACGCCGTGCACCCATGTGGCAAGACCACAAGGGGTTGGCTGAGGACAGAAAGCGTGCGTAGCGTCGCGATCCGTGAGCCAGGAGAAATAACAACGGGGAGTATGAGGGGGTTGGCCACTGGGGACATGGATGGCGGAAAGCGCGCGTAGCGTCGCGAGGGGCCAGTGTGAGGGGTTTGTTAGGACCCGCCCCAGATGACAAGAAACGCGCGTTGTGTCGCGATCCGCTAGTTCGGAAAATCAACAAGCGGGAGTGTGAGGGGGCTGGCAGGGGAAAACCCAAGACCTAATCACCCGAACTTCGGCCATTCTCGGGCCAAAATGGCCCAAGTCGGCCTCGAGAACGCACGGGAGGCACCCAAAACGGCTCA
>CAUYUJ010018943.1:74125-89125 GCA_963575745.1 Prorocentrum cordatum
GCGCGGGCACACGCGGGGCCTTCCCGGCGCGAAAAGGTTGGAGGTTGTCGGCCGGCAACTCCCCCCCCCCCACCCCTCCAACGGCTGACCAGCCTCGGGATGCTCTTCAGCAGCCTCGGGATGTGTCTGAAAAGAAAGAAAAATGGATGTCGGGATGTGTCGGGATGCTCTTCAGCAGCCTCGGGATGTGTGGCGGACCAGCCTCGGGATGCTCCGACGGCGGACCAGCCTCGGGATGTGTCTGAAAAGGAAGAAATTGATGTCCAGCCTCGGGATGCTCTTCAGCAGCGGAGCCTCGCCGAGGGCGTTCCAGAAGGGCCGGGGTCGTCCCGCACGGGCACTCGAGGGCCGAGCTCTGGCCCGAAGGTCAGGGGGCAACGTTGGGGCGAGGTAGGCTCAGGGGGGGACGCATCTTCCCCCAAAGGTCCATCTGTCGCCGATATCAAAGAAGAAACGCCCGCGCCGGGGGCGGCGCCGGAGGCGCCGCCGGGGGGGCCCAGCGCGGATCCAAGAAATCCGCGCGGAGCGCCAAAAGTTTATGTTTATAGCGTGTTTTTCGTTTGTTTGTTTGTTTGTTTGTTTGTTTGTTTGTTTGTTTTCGATAGGGGCATGATAGTCCGCCCCGCCCAAGACCGTGGCGGTTCGCTATCGAGGGCCTGTCGCAGGTCTTTCGGCGATGGATCCCCGCTTTTCCAGGTCGATGTCTCCGCCCCCGAGCCAGTCCGTCCCCGTCGTTGCCTGTCACGCCGGAGGAGGAGGAGGAGGAGGAGGAGGAGGAGGAGGAGGAGGGGGGGGAGGAGGAGGAGGAGGAGGGGGACAGGAGGAAAGGAGGAAGGAGGAGGAGGAGGAGGAGGAGGAGGAGGAGGAGGAGGAGGAGGAGGAGGAGGAGGAGGAGGAGGAGGTGGCGGGGATGCGGGGGTGGGGGATCCCAAACCCCCTCGAATCGCGAGCACAATCGCGACGGAAGGTTTTTGGCAGCTTGGGATGATGTAGGCCTCCCAGGATGGGGTCGGAGTAGTTGGATGGGGTCGGAGGATCGCGCCGCAACGCCGATGCATCGCCGATGCGGCTCGATGTGGAGCCCGTCCCCACACCGACGTCGCCGATGCATCGCCAACGTCGCTGATGCATCGCCGATGCATCGGCGATGCAGTGCAATCCTCCGACCCCATCTACTCGGACCCCATCTAGGAGGCCTCTAGATGAGAAGCTGGTCTTGGAGAACGGGCCCTGGCCTCAGCTGGAGAGGGGGGCGAGGAGGAGGAGGAGGAACAGGATGAGGAGGAGGAGGAGGAGGAGGGGGAGGAGGAGGAGGAGGAGGAGGAGGAGGAGGAGGAGGAGAGGAAGGATGAGGAGGAGTAGGAGGAGGAGGAGGAGGAGGAGGAGGAGGACCAGTGTAAACCCAAAGGTCATCAACGATGTTGGCATAAACCCTCCCTCCAAGCTCCCTCTTCAGAGGCCCCAGCAAGGGTTCATTTCAACTGAGGGAACTGCGTCGTTGAAAGACAACCGTTAGAAGACCCTGAAGCATGCCAAAACATTATTCTCGGGACTTCAACGCCACGAATCAGCCTGACTGTGCGTCTTGACGATCCTGAAGCATGCCAGCATGCCAGTCCTGGGACTTCAGCACCGCGAGTCAACGTAACTGTTGCACTCTCATCATCTGGAATCTTCCCAAAGCACCATTTTCTGATACGTGGACCATGGAAAACAGTGAACTTCTGGAGTTTTTAGATTACTCTTTAGAAATAATAGGTTCTTGTATCTCTCTCTCTCTCTCTCTTTTTCTTTATACGTGTATATAAACAAATGAATGTGCGCGGCGCTGAGGCGAGAGCCACATTTTGAAAAGGAGCCGCCCTCCATCGGTGAAGCTGTTGCCAATATTTGCCAATTTGTAGCTTCAGGTTCATAAGTAGTGAGGAAGTCTCAAGCGAAACGCCGGGCCCGCCCTTTCGATCGGCCTCAGGGTTCGACAGGGAGAAGTTATAGATAAGGAAAAGGAATGGAGGAGGAGGAGGAGGAGGGAGAGGAGGAGGAGGAGGAGGAGGAGGAGGAGGGAGGAGAGGAGGAGGAGGAGGAGGAGGAGGAGGAGGAGGAGGAGGAGGAGGAGGAGGGAGGAGGAGGAGGAGGAGGAGGAGGAGGAGGAGGAGGAGGAGGAGGAGGAGGAGGAGGAGGAGGGCGGCGCGGGGGCAAGGGAGGAAGGGCGGGGTAGAGGCTTGGCATCGCTCGGACGTGTGATTTTTTTTTTGTTCGGCGAGGCCAGCGCCATAAAATTTGGACCTTTTTGGAACATGTTTGTACCATCCTGAGAAAACACACACACGTACACGCGCTCGCGTGAAACCAGACAACGCACGGGGAATGGACGTCCCAACGATGGCAAGGAGGAGGGTGAGGGTGAAGGCTAGGAGGCTCGGAAGTTTTCGGGGGGGGGGGCTGTCACCACGAGGGGAGAGGGGGCAGCACCGGCCTCGCCAGGATATAATGGCGGGGGTCGGGGTGGAGCGCCTGCTTCGCTGCTTCGCCAGGGGGGGACGGGGAGGAGTGGACGGGGGAGGGAAGGAAGGTGGATCGCCAACATCACAGCACCTGTCGACGAAGCAAGACGGCATGTTTATAAGCTTGGGGAGGTCCGAACGAATTTCGCGGATCTGCGCTGGCCCCCCCCAGCGGCGTCTCCGGCGCTGCCGCTGGCACGCTCCGAGCGCCAGGGAAGGGGGTCCATCGCCGATCCAAGACATCCGCGCACCCTGACCAGCATGCCGTGATTTTCTTTCGCCAGCGTGGTGGCAGATGCGGGGTCCGGGGCGGTGGGGCCGTGTGCTTCTTTGGGAGCCCGCTGGGGCATCGGGCACATCCTTCTACCCTGGAGGGGGGCAGATCCTGCACTCCCGAGGTGGTGGTGGCTGTGGGTTTCACTCCTCCCCAGGTGGGAGCGTACTCGCGACCCCAGAGGTCCGAGCCTCCGAGAGAAATGGGGCGGCCGGTTTTTGGCCATCTTCGGCCTCAGGGGGGCCCTCAACGGGCTCCAGGATGAAAAACTGGCCCTGGGGAAGTTGTCCAGATCTCTCGGCGCCCACGCATCGACAAATTCGTGGCGCTGGATGTCTGGGACAGATTCTCTGTAGCGACGCAGTGTTTCGTGCATGACGCAGGCCGTGCTTTGCATGCTTAGGTGAGAGGGCTGGCCTCACCAGGATGAGTGGAGGGTGAGGAGAGTGAGAAGGAAGAAGAGGAGTGTGATGATGATGCTGATGATGATGCTGTTCACGATGATGCTGATCAGCAGGATGATGATGATGGTGATGATGATGATGGTGATGGTGATGGTGCTAGTGGTGGTGATGATGAGGATGCTAATGCTGATGCAGATGCTCATTCTACTGATGATAATGCTGCAAATGGTGATGCTGACGGTTATGATGATGATGATGATGATGATGATGATGATGATGATGATAATGATGATGATGATGATGATGCTGATGCTGATAATGTCGATGATGATGAGGCTGATGATGATATGGCGATGCCAATGCTGATGCAGCTGCTTCTACTGCTGTTGCTGATGTTGACGATGATCATGATGATGACGATGAAGATGATGATGCTGCTGCTGATGATGATGATGATGCTGTTGCTGCCCCTGCCGCTGATGATGATGATGCTGGTGCTGATGATGATTATGATGGTGGTGATTGTTGTCGTGATGGCCGTGATGAGCATGATGATGAGGACGACTGGACGACGACGATGATAATTATGATGAGGACGCTGCTGCTGATGACGATGCTGATGATGATGGTGATGATGATGACGATGAGGATACTGATGATATGGATGACGATGATAATGATGATGATGATGATGATGATGATGATGATGATGATGATGATGATGATGATGCTGATGATGATGATGATGCTGATGATGATGCTGCTGATGATGATGCTGATGATGATGATGCTGATGATGATGATGATGATTATGGCGATGATGATGGTGATGATAATGACGATCCTGATGCTGCTGATGATGAGGACGATGATGATGATGATGATGATGATGATGATGATGATGCTCATGATGCTGCTGATGATGATCATGATGATGCTGATGCTGATACTGATGATGATGCTGCTACTGCTGCTACTGATGATGATGCTTCTGATGATGATGATGATGGTGTTGATGATGCTGCTGATGGGGATGATGTTGTTGTTGACGAGCATGATTATGATCATGATGCTGCTGATGGTGAGGATTCTGATGCTGCTGATGCTGCTGCTGCTGATGATGAGGATGATGATGATGAGGATGATGCTGATGATGCTGATGATGATGATGCTGCTGATGATGATGATGATGATGATGACGATCATTATTATGATGCTGCTGCTGATGATGATTATGCTGCTGCTGACGATGATGCTGCTGATGATGATGCTTCTGATGATGATCATGAGGATGTTGACGATGATGCTGCTGCATATTATGATGATGCTGCTTCTGATGATTATCATGATGCTGCTGATGATAATGAGGATGAGGATGAGGATGATGATGATGATGCTGATGATGCTGATGATGATGAGGATGATGTTGATGATGAGGCTGCTGATGCTTCTGATGATGCTGATGATGTTGATGATGATGATGACGATGATGGCGACGATTATGATTACTGATGATGATGATAATGCTGATGATGATGATGATGATGATGATGATGCTGATGGTGATGATGATGATGATGATGATGATGATGATGATGATGATGATGATGATGAGATGATGATGATGATGATGATGATGACGACGACGATGATGATGATGATTATGATGATGATGATGATGATGATGATGATGATGATGATGATGATGATGATGATGATGATGATGATGATGATGATGATGATGATGATGATGATGATGATGATGATGCTGATGATGATAATGATGATGATGATGATGATGATGATGATGATGATGATGATGATGATGATGATGATGATGATGATGATGATGATGATGATGAGATGATGATGATGATGATGATGATGATGATGATGATGATGATGATGATGATGATGATGATGATGATGATGATGATGATGATGATGATGATGATGATGATGATGATGATGATGTCGGGGGCCTGGGGCTGGAGAGGGGGGCGAGGAGGAAAAGGAGGAGGAGGAGGAGGAGGAGGAGGAGGAGGAGATAAGGAAATGCAGGATCTTCGCCTGGGCCACCCAGCCTCCCTGCCGCGGAGCCTCCTCCTCCCCGAAGCGGCCTCCTTCCCCCAACAGGCGATCTCTGCTCGGAGGTCCCCGCCGCGGCGATCGAGCGCTTCCACTCCATCGACACCACGGGCACCACCCCGTCGATGCGGTGCGCCGTGGAGCGGGCCTGCGCGGGCACCACCCCATCGATGCGGTGCGCCGCTGAGCGGGCCAGCGCGGGCTCCGCCCCGTCGATCCAGTACGCCATGGAGCAGGCGGCCTTCTTCGCCTCCCCATGCGTCCAACTTATTGACAGCAGTCAATTGTCCAAGTTTAAGTCGGGCAAGTCCCTTTCCAGGAGGTTTATTGAAAAATAGGAGGAAATAGTACGGGGACGATTTTTTGAGCATTTTTGGCCATTCTTGATTGATTTTCGTCCAAGCTGCGTCCAAAATGCGCCCGCAGGGGGACACGCCCGACCTAAATTCAGGTTGCGCTCGGCCCCCGCGCCCGGCCCTCGTCCCTGGCTCGCCTCCTCGCCCGCCCAGCTTCAGGCGCCCCCGCACGGTGTGGTGATCACACCATGCCCAAGCATGCTTGCGTCGTGAAGCAGCCACGCGCAGGGGGGGGGGGCAGGGGGGGAGGGGGGAAGGCCTCTTAGAAACACCCGTGCTCCCTAGAAGGCGCGGGCCTTCTCTATATGCACGTGAGGCCGGCGCCTTCTGAGAGGCAGGGGTGCTTCTAAGAAGCCTTCCCCCCCCCCCCCTACCCCCTGGCGCGCGCCGCCAAGTGAAGCAATCGCGACAAGAGGCTTTTGGCCGCTCTCGGCCTCCCGGGGGGCCCTGGGTGGGCCCCCGGCGGCCGTCAGACGGCGATGCGCGATGCAGAGCCGGCCTTTGGGGAGAGGGTTCCCAGAAATCCCCGTACTGTTAAGTCGGGCATGTCCCTCAACAGGAGCAAGATTCAAAATTAGTCCAAAACTAGTCTGGGGACGATTTCTCTACAATTTGAATGTTTCTCTTACTATGCTTGTTTTCTTCCAAAGTCCGCCTGTAGGAGGACATGCCCGACCCGACCGTGTTGCAAAAATCAAGACGTCTGATGTTTGGGTCACCTCGGCCGTACTCCCTCGCCGTTCTAGCATCAAGGCGCACGGCTCGTCTCTTTCCGGGCGCCCCCACCACTGCACTTTCTTTCACTGCTCTTGCCTCTCTTCTTCCCTCCTCCTTCCCGTTGCCTCCCTTCTCCTCCTCCTCCTCCTCCTCCTCCTCCTCCCTCCCGCCCTCCCTCCCGCCCGCCCGCCCGCCCTCCCTCCCTCCCTCCCTCCCTCCCTCCCTCCTCCCTCCCTCCCCACCCTCCCTCCCCCTCCTTCCTCCCTCCTCCTGCCTCTCCCAATGCATCGCAGGTGGGACAATCGATGGGCCTGCATCCACTGCTGGAAGTGCCCTGACAGGCGTGCTTAGCGCACCCGACGGGTTACAGGGCAACGGTGCGTGTCCCTCCCCTCCGCCGAGCGTGGACGAGCTGGAGGTGCGGTGGAGTACTGCGCGCTCTTGCCCCAAGGCCCGATCGAGCGCACCCACTGGGTCGCCTTGTGCACGGCCAAGCGTGGTGTTGGACCTGTGGAGCCATGGGGCTTCCAGGGCCGAGGCAGGCTCAACCTTGTTCACCCAGCCTTGCGACGCTGCAGCCTACTTGGGCCTGGATCACCAGCAAGAGTCTCGAGCACCAAGAAGGTACCGGAACTGGAGAGCTCCGACGCCCCTGGCCCCGGGAGGCGAGTCTCCCTCGATACCGTCTCGATACTTTTTACGGGGTGCTCGAACCTATTGTTCTGGGCTGTGGCCCTCGAGTGCGAGGGGAGCAACCAAAAAGCCCAGCCGCGAAGGCGTCGCCCTCCCAAAGGCAGGAGACGAAAAAACACACAGACACAGTTAATCCTCGACTCCTCAGAAAATACAGGAACATGTGGGCAGCGGGGGGGAAGACAGAAACCCAGAAAGTATGGGAAAACAGGGGGAAGCTTTTTTTATTTGTGTCTACTTATTGGTGTGTCCCGGGGCCCCTTCCCAAAGGCAGGCAGCGCGAGAGCCTCGGCGGCCTCGCCGCGAAAGGGGCCGCCGCCGAGGAGGCGGCGCGGAGGCCTCCGCGGCCCGACGGCGCGCCGAAGCGCGCGCGGGAGGGGTTGGCCGCGCGTGCGGCGCCGGGGCCGCCTGGCCGGCGAGGGCAGCCGCGGGCAGTGCCGTGGATCGACTAGACGTAGGAGTGACCTTTCGCTGGAGTGACCTTTGGTGCGGGCACAGATGGGCCCCCAGAGGGCTGGAAACGAAGCAGTGAGGAGCTTGTTGCGAAGCAGTGAGGAGCCGATGCACCCCCAGATTTTTCTCCACGTCGACGGCGCCAACGCATCGCCGGCGTCGACGATGCAGCGGCGATGCGTCGCGATCCGCCGACCCCGTGCATACTCTAAAACGACGCGAAGATCGGGACAAAATCGGAGCGGGATGACTCGAAATCTCTGAGGATCGGCGGGTCTGGAGGATGTACTGGGCGCCGCGGCCGCTCCAGAGCGCTCCGGAGCGCTCCGAGAGCGCTCCGGAACGCTCTGGAGCGATTTATCCCGATCCTAGCCCTGTTTTAGTGACCTTTCGCCGGAGTGACCTTTGGTGCGGGCACAGATGGGCCCCCAGAGGGCTGGAAACGAAGCAGTGAGGAGCTTGTTGCGAAGCAGTGAGGAGCCTATGCACCCCCAGATTTTTCTCCACGTCGACGGCGCCAACGCATCGCCGGCGTCGACGATGCAGCGGCGATGCGTCGCGATCCGCCGACCCCGTGCATACTCTAAAACGACGCGAAGATCGGGACAAAATCGGAGCGGGATGACTCGAAATCTCTGAGGATCGGCGGGTCTGGAGGAGGTATTGGGCGCCGCGGCCGCTCCAGAGCGCTCCGGAGCGCTCCGAGAGCGCTCCGGAACGCTCTGGAGCGATTTATCCCGATCCTAGCCCTGTTTTAGTGACCTTTCGCCGGAGTGACCTTTGGTGCGGGCACAGATGGGCCCCCAGAGGGCTGGAAACGAAGCAGTGAGGAGCTGGTTGCGCGCCCAGGTTTGGTCTCCGTGCGGCCCCCCAAAAGCCGCGCACCAAAGGTCACTCTTACCCAGGGTCACTCTTGCGTGTAGCCGAGTGGAGACTCAGGAGGGAAAGAAGCACATACAGACACAATGAAGCGTCGATTCCCTCGACAAAATGGGAGCATCTGGCAAGCGGGGGGGAAGACCAAAGCCCAGAAGATATGGGAAGATATGGGGAATCGGGTTATTAGTGTCTGTTTATTTGTGTGTCCCAGTTCCCCTTCAGAGACTCATACCAAGAAACACCCTGCTTGCCTCCAGGGCGCCCTGGTGATCGTTCTTTTATTCCTTGTTTTGCCGATCGGCGCGGGCCCTCGCACGACTTAAAGTACTCATAGTCGTATTCGGAATAAGAATAATAATGGTAATAACAACACAGGTAATACTATTACTACTATTAATGGACATGTTGCTATTATTTTCATCGTAGTGGCAATCTGGATAAACATAAGACTAATAATAGGAGGAGGAGGGGGAGGAGCAGGACGAGGACGAAAGGGAGGAGGACGAGGAGGATGAGGAGGAGGAGGAGGAGGAGGAGGAGGAGGAGGAGGAGGAGGAGGAGGAGGAGGAGGAGGAGGAGGAGGAGGAGGAGGCTGGGGCTCCTCCTCTTCCTCCTCTTCCTCCTCCTCCTCCTGCTTGGTCTCCCCTCCCTCCCCCTCCCCCCCCGCCCTCCTCCCCTTGCGGGCCGCGCTCGCGGCGCCTCGGCGGCCCCCGCCCCCTTCTGCGAGGTGGGCCGGCACCTGCGCTCCTCCAAGGAGCGCCACTGCTGGACCCTGGGCAGCCTGGGCGGCGCTGCCGGGGCGGCCAAGGCGCGCCTCGTTGGAGCTGTACTCGAGACGATCGAGCCCAGACCCCCTCGCGTCGTGAACAAATCACGACGGTAGGTTTTCTACATTTTCGGCCTTCTGGGGCCCTCACTGGGCCCCAGGACCGTCACAAAACGACTCAGGATGAAAAACCCGGTGCCTGGGAAGAGGTCCAGAACTTTTGGGGTCGACGTTGCGAAAAGCGAAAAAATCGCGACGTCTGGGGCTTTGGGAGTACGGAAAGAATGGGTACAAAGACCGACAGCGTTCCCAGTTCATTTTGAGCAGGACTCGCTGCCTCGAAGAAGAAAAAGAAGAAACCACACAAACAGAAACTTTTGGCGCTCTGCGCGGATTTTCTGGATCCGCGCTGGTGCCCACCCTGGCGGCGCCTCCAGCGGCGCCCCTGGCGCGCTCCGCGCGCCAGGAAGGGGGCTCCAGCGCAGATCCAAGAAATCCGCGCGGAGCGCCAAAAGTTTAGGTTTATGGCGTTTTTTCTTCTTCTACTGTGGGCGTCGCCTGGCACGATGTCCATTTGAGACAGAAGGCCGTCTGCCCAACAGCAGCCGCTGCTGGTTTTGGCCAAAACTTGTTGTTGGGTTTTGTACACATTTTTCCGTAGCCACTTGGGGCGTCCAAATGTCAGAGACAGGGTCATTGCAGACTCGGGGAAACAGAAGACTTGAGCACGCCGGAACTCGGGTTCGCCAACGTCTTTTGAGAAGCGCGTCCTGGATTTTGGCGGTCCAGTTTCCGTGGGATGTTTGCAGCGGAATTTCGCGTCAAATTTCGGACTGGGTCGCATCATTTCCATGGTAGCCCCGTCAGGCCAACCAGAGCCACCCGAATCCTGGCCGTATGTCTCCCCGATGAGAGACGGGGGTCCATGCAAACGGGATCAGCCAGAGCGCCGGATCTTGCAGGATCCTGCAGAGCTGGGGGCGCACTGACCCGGGCCAGCGCGCAGGACACTGCAGGATCTTGCAGGATCTTGCAGGATCTTGCAGGGCCAGGCCGGCCCGGGTCTGGCTTGACCCGGGTCAGTAGATCTCCGAAGCTTGTGCGCCCTCTGCCTCCCGTGTATTGGCATCGGCGCGGGGGTTGCTGAGGGGGTTCGGAGAAGGAAGGAAAGTACCCGTACCCGTCGGTCGTTGAAAGGCGGTGTTTCTTGGTTTCCAGATTCCAATCTATTTTGATCGCCTTCCTACTTCAGTGATCGAGTGGCTTCATCTTTTCCGTCCTTCTTACGGGGCGGGCCGAAACCCAATCTGCTTTCAACGCCTTCCTACTTCATGTTTCTACTTACTTCTTCCGACCGATGAATACCGCTACCCTTGTTTCGTTTTCCCCTTTTCGGGTCTCCTGGGAGGCTCGTCACCACCGCTGGACTCGCCTCGAGCTTTGGGTCAGAACGCACCGCCCAGTTCTTCATGCCGAGGCCTAGGGGGTTCTGAGAAGGAATGAAAGTACCCGTACCGCTATCCTTGCCTCGTCACTACCGCCGGATTCGCCTCGAGATGCTGGTCAGAGCGCACCGCCCAGTTCTTCAGCCCCGAGTCGTTGGTGACGGTCCCGCGGCCCAGCGAGAGCCCTCCAGGGCCGAGCATGACCAGAACTTTTCCGTACTCTTTTTTCTTATCGCGACGCCAGGGGGTCTGCTTGGATTGGCGCGGGGGCTGCCGAGGGGGATGTAGGGGTCTTTCAGCGGATGCCAGGGTGGGTTATGTCTGACCCAGCTTAGCTTACACGTGGATCACAGATGCCCCAGGTGGCTTGGGGGGGTTGGATGACTCCGCTAGGTGGGCGGAGCGTCTTGGATCTGCGGCCTGAGAGAACTTGATGTTTTGGGAAGTCGAGCTCGACTTCCAAAATCCCTCAGTCTCGTGGTTTCTTGGAAGCCTCGTGAAAGTGGGAAATTCGAATTCCCAGAACACGCTGATCGTTCAGCTTTTTGGAAGCCTTTTTTGGAAGCCGAGCTCGGCTTGCCAACAAAAAACATGCAGTTCCCTCAGGCCTGTTGTCTGGAAGTCGAGGCCAACTTCTATAAGCCCCTTCTTGAGCGTCAGCGAGCTCAGAGGTGCGGCAGCGGTCATGCGCTCTGGTCGGGCCGAAGGAGGGGCGCGCCGAAGCAAACTGGGGCACGGCGGAAAAGTCCGCCGCAGAAAAGCAACTATGTCTATGTCGTTGCTCGTTCCCCTGCTCGCGCAAGGGCGCAGGGCGGCCGTGCGCAAGCCTTCAGGGAGAGTGCGCGCGGCGTGCGGGGGGCCTGCCGCGCAGGGGCGGCCCGCCGGGGGGCCGCGCAGGGGGGACGGCCCCGGGCAGGGCGAGCGGCGCGCGCTCGGAGCGGCCTTCCAGGAAGCGGCGGTGGCGCACCGAGGGCCGAGGCCGAGGCCGAGGCCCAGGGAGCGGGAGGCCTCGCAGCGGTGCAAGTTGGCCACGGAGGGGTGCGGCGGGAGCTCTGCCGCAAGGAGCCTTCTCTCTCCACAATCTGCACGCGCGGAATGGGTACTGAAAGAATGGGTACAATGCCCAACAGCGGATCTTGTTCATTTTGGACAGGGCTCGCTGTCCACGCCGCCGCGGCCTGTGTCCATTCGAGACAGGAGGCCGCCTGCCCAACAGCGGCCGCTGTCGGCTTGGGACAACATTTGCTGTTGGGCATTGTACCCATTTTTTCGGTACCCATTTCGGGCGTCCAAACACAAGAAGCCCAGCCCTGAGACCCCTGGGGCGTCCACCGAGCTCTGGCGTGGGAGCGTCGCGCCTTCCGTAGCAAAGCCATCGGAGTCCAAGGAACCCGGGGCACCCCGGAGGCGAGCAGGGTGTTCCTTGGCATGGGCTTCCATTGTAGCACCAGGACACGTGCCGGGACTGTGATGTCCTGTGCGAGCTGAGGCGACGGAGACTCAGCGCGAGAGCGGGGGCCCAGGCAAAGTCGACCAGACGGGTACGGTCAAATGCCGGGCAGTGGCAGTCGGGCAGGAAGTCCTCCTCCTCCTCCGCCTCCCCCTCCTCCTCCACCTACCCTCCTCCGCCCCCTGACCCGAGACTGTGGCAGAGCCAGCAGCGCGCCCTCCTCCTCACCCCGGGTCACGGCGCCGCCGGCACGGCGAAGGAAGTGGCCGTGCTGGTGGGCCGAAAGGCCCGTGGACACCGCCCCCGCCGACGCAGCACGAGGAGGGCCCGTGCCGAACTCCGTGGGGACGGCCGCGCGGGCGGGGCCGCGGGGGGGCCCAGGCAGAGGAGCGGCGCCATGACCGGCGCGGCCGGCGGGGGGGGTGGGGGGGGGGCGGAGGCCCCCGGCCTGCCATCCGACCGCAGGCGGAGCTCCGTCGGAGGTCGGGGCCGTCTCGACCGGCCCGGGGCCTGACCTGCCGTCTGTGCCCCTCCGAGGGGAGGAGGCGGATCTCGGGAGGGTCTTGGCGTCGCTCGGGCGTGTGCACGTTTCCCTCGGCGAGGACCACCGAGAGGTGCATCCTTGATCATTCGGCGAAGAAGCCTCGCACGAAGCCGCAGAGAACACGGGGAATGGACGTCCGAGCGATGGCCAGGGGTGGAGGCTCGGGTGGAGCGGGCGGCGGACGGGAGTTCTGATGACTCTGACTGGATGATGGCGTCGGCGGCGACGGCGGCGGGTATTCCGGGGTCTCGGCCGATGCCTGCTGCTGCCCCCGGCGGCAGCTTTCGCCTTCCGCCTGCGGGCGCCCGTTGCCCTGCAGTCGCTCTCCAGTCGGCGCCCACCTTCTCGAGGGGGAGGAGGAGAGAGGCGGAGGCGGTTCTGTCTTCGGGCCGCCCCTCCCCCCGACGGGTGGCTGCTGGCCGCTTCCGGCCTCCGGGGGCCCCCGTTCAGAGCCCCAGGGGGCCATCAACGAGCGTCTCGGGAGGATGAGCCGGCCATTACAGGGCCAGATAACATACACCACCGCCACCTCCCTCGCGCCCTACCTCTCTCCCACGAAATGGTAGAGGAAGAGAGAGCTAGAAGCTAGAGGAGGAGTGGAGGTGGTGGTCGTGTATATTCTTGGGACCCGCAGCCCTGGGGAAAGGTTCTGGACTTCAGGGGCCCTCTATAGAAAATCGAGGCGTCGAATGTCTGGGCCTGCGGGTCCAATCGACGCTGGAGTATCGGCCCCCCCGCTGGGTTTCACCGAGTGCAGGCGTCCTTCAGCCGGCGTTTTCGAAACTAGGTGTGCAGGGGTAATTAGGGCTCACATGCAGAGGCCTGGGAGTGTGTCACGATGCTCTTGACAAGCCAGTGCACTCATCATTTTG
Organism: Prorocentrum cordatum; assembly: GCA_963575745.1. Lineage (NCBI taxonomy): Eukaryota > Dinophyceae > Prorocentrales > Prorocentraceae > Prorocentrum > Prorocentrum cordatum. Next base: position 87,571 of record CAUYUJ010018943.1, read on the forward strand.
GCCTTGCTTCTGTCATTTCATGTCGCATCCGTTCTTCAGAAGCCGTTTTCAATTTCTTGACGAGTGAACATATGATAACAATCAGGCGAAGCCAGAACGAGTCGATAACGCAACAAGTGTACGTGAAAAGTGCCTAAGCCAGAAGAGTGAAAAATAGCAGAGAGGAAACAGCCGCGAGCATAGTGATCGTTTTCTATTCATTGTTTTGCCGATCGGCGCGGGCCCTCGCACCTCCCTCCTCCCCCTGTGGAGTAGATCTTGGCTGTTTTTTGACACCTGTTTCGAGCGGTTGGAGTCTCCCCCAGATGACGCACGGTCCCAAACAGTCGCACTAAGCAGAGGTCCGGAGACAGACCCCCCCCCTCCCCCCCCTTCGCCCAATGTCGGAACGCCGAATAAAAAGAAACGCTCACATATCGAACTGATGATGTATGTTTTTCGGATGCACACGAGAAGCGACCTACGGAGAGAGGTGCGCAATGATAGACTTCACCTTGAGGCAGACATCTCCCAACCAGTGCCTGCAGCTCCGAGCCGAGACCTCGCGGAGATGGTAAGGACTCTGCGACGGTGCCAGCCCGACTTCCCTGGTCGGCTGGATTCGGAGGCTCCTGGATATCACGATGCTCCACTCGAGCACCACTTCACCGACCTCACGTCGACCAGCACCCGGGACTCAGACCAATGACGTAATCTCGCACAACCCGCGCCGACACCGACACCAAGGACTTTCTTTTCCTCCTCCTCCCCTTCACCTCCTAACTTTTTACCTGTCTCGCATTGCATGAATCCAGACATCTCAGATTCTAGAGGCCATGGCCTCACCCACCTGGTCTGCCCTAGGCCCGGACGCTGTCCGCAACGGTGGTCGCATCGCATCGCATCGCATGCTCCACTCGGTGTGTGTACTGAAGGGGTCCTCGTGGAGATTCCCCCGAATTACTTGCACTGACACGCTCCTCGGCGATAGTGTCAAGGCTTTAGTGAAAGAGCCGGGCCAGGAAAGCTCTGGTTCGGTCCGGTTAGGTTCCAGAGTGCCTCCGGTCCGGTTCGGTTCGGCTTGGTGTCGGAACCCTTCCGGTTCGGCTCGGTTCGGTTCGATGTCAGGACCCTTCGATTTTGTTCAGCCCGGTTCGCCATGAGTTTATTTCCGGTTCGGTCCGGTTCGGGCAATACCTCGCTTTCGACCTCGTCCTCGTCCTCGTGGGCGCCGCCGATGGAGGGCGGCCCCGGAGTGGCTGGCCCCCGTGGGAGGGAGTGGAGGCAGGGAGGGGGTGAGTGGCGAGAGGGAGGGAGGGGCAGGCGGGGGCAGGGATGGGGCAAGTGGGGGCGGGGAGGGAGTACCTTGACCTTCCAGGAGGGCTAAAAAATAGCACCAGGACATCGACGTTCCAATTCCTGTCGAGGTTTGAGGCAGTCCAGATAGGTTTACAGGTGTGGAGTGCTATTTTTGGCACTCTGGAAGGTCAGCGTAAGTGGGGGCAGGAAGGGGGGAAAGTGGGGGCAGGGAGGGGGGCAAGCGGGGGACAGGGAGGGGGGTAAATGGGGGCAGGGG
>CAUYUJ010018943.1:94125-114125 GCA_963575745.1 Prorocentrum cordatum
TGCGTTTTTCTGCAAGCGGCCTGCCTCTCTCCAGTCCTCCCATCTGCTGCGCCATGCGGACACTCGCCGGAGCGTGTCCGAGTTTGGCGCCTCGCGACGGTGCCGCCACCTCGCCGCGGGAGGACAGCGTGCGTGTGTGTGTGTGTGTGTGTGTGTTTGTGGATGTGTTTGTGTGTGTGTGCTATTGTGTGTGTGTGTGTGTTTGTGTGTATATGTTTTAATGTATGTATGTTTGTATGTATAGGTAAATGTATACACATGTATGTTCGTTTGTGTATATATACGTATGTATGCATGTGTGTGTGTGTGTGTGTGCATGCGTGGTCGTGCGTGCGTGCGTGCGTGCGTGCGTGCGTGCGTGCGTGCGTGTGTGGGCGTGTGGGCGTGTGTGTGTGTGTGTGTGTGTGTGTGTGTGTGTGTGTGTGTGTGTGTGTGTGTGTGCGGATCCACGAAATCCGCGCGGACCCCCATGTTTTTATGGTTATTCATTTTTCGTTCCCCCAGTGCTCGGTCACCGTTGCCATCGAGTTGCACAAGGTTGTGCGAAGCCGCGGGTTTTTGTTATGTATCCTGATAGCTTCACCTACAGTGGAGGCCCATGCCAAGGAACACCCTGCTCGCCTCCAGGGTGCCTGGGTTTCTTGGGTTTCGATGGTTCTGCTGTGGACGGCGCGACGTTCCCGCACCAACAAAATCCATGAACGTCCTGGGGTTCCAGGGTTGGGTTTCTTGTGGAAGTTTTTTCTGGTTTCAGAAATCATGTGTTCATTTATTGATTCATGGATTTATCCCTTATATGACTAGATATATAGTATGTATTTATATACATAGAAATGGTACTGGCCTCCACTGTAGCTTCACCTATGCTCGTGTCTACGCCTCCTGCGGCGGGCCCGCTCGGTGTTGTTCGCTCCGAGGGCTCTCCGTGTGGCCCGCCCGCCCGCCCGCGGCAGGTCGCAGATCACCATCCAGTCCGACAACGGCCATCACCGCCTCTCGGTGCAGCGCGCGTTTTCCGCCGTGCGCAGGTCGGGGCTCGTTTCGATTCCTCCGACTCGATTCGATTCGATTTCGATGTATTCCGATTCCGATTCGGTTCGATTTGGTCTCAATGGAGGCCTGCCAGCCTGCCGATTTCCGCCGTTTCGACTTTTCCCGACTCGGCTGCCGATTTCCGCCGATCCGATTCATTTCGATCGCCGATCCGATTTATCGATTCGATTCTGGGCTCTCCTGGCCAGTCGGGGCAACGCATGAGAGATCAGCACCCGCTCGGCTTTTTTCTGAGGAGGCTTCTGAGCAGTGGCGGGCTCCAGGATTTCGATCACTTGATGCGTGCGGTCCTCGGGAGCAGGTTGGCAACCCCGAGTTTTGCATGCCCAGGCATGAGCGGTAAGCGATGGGGATGGTTCCCACTCGTTGGCGCTCGTGTCCAGTGGGTTTGGACCTGTGGGGCGGCCCGTGGGGGGATCGTGGCGTCTTGTGTGCACGTGGGCCAGCGGGCACGTGCCATCGATTGAGCTTCACAGACACGGCGGGCGTGCTCCGCGAATGCCACTGTGCGGTAGGACGCATGCCAAGGTCTTGTACGTCTGTGCTATCACCCCAGTGTACGTTGGCATGCTATAGTGGTGTACATCCTTGTGCAAGTATGGAGGTATTGGTGTCGTTGCCACCAGAACATCCCCACAGGATACCATGTGCCATGTCGATCACTGCCTCCGTAACACTGCACAGCTGCGTGGGGGTTGTCAGGTAAAGCGCGTGATTAGAGGCATCGGGGGCGCGTTGTCCTCGATCTATTCCCAAACTTCAAATAGGTAAGTTCCAGTGGTTACTCGGGTGAACTCCTTGGAAGGATGAACTCTCAGTGGGTCACTTTTGGTAAGCAGAACTGGCGACAAGCGCTCATCATATACTAAAGATGATGTTGGTTCATCTTAACAGTAGGACGGTGGTCATGGACATTGAATTCCGCTTAGGAGTGTGTAACAAACTCACCTGCCGAATGCACTAGCCCCGAAAATTGATGACGCTCAAGCGGGTGACCGATATCCAGCCATTGTTGTAATTGTGCTGCGTCAATGAATAGGAGGGCGTGGGGGCTTGTGACGAAGCTTTTGGCGTAAGCCTGAGTGGAACAGCTGCTGGTGTAGATTTTGGTGGTAGTAGCAAATATTCAAACAAGAACTTTGAAGACCGAAGCGGAAAAGGGTTCCACGTGAACAGCAGTTGGGCGTGGTTTAGTGAATCCTAAGAGAGGGATGTTCCGCACACGCAGGCTTTGCCTCGTCTCTCGAAAGGGAAAGGGGTCATAGTCCCCAGCCGGGACGTGGATACTGTATGGCAGCGCAAGAGAATTCGGTGACGCAGGGGGGAGCTTTGGGAAGCGTTGTCTCTCCTTTTTGACATCTTAGCCTGAAATCAGATTGCCCAGAGATGGGGCTCATTGGCGGGTAAATCACCTTGTCTTCCGAGGTGTCTGGTGCGCTCTCAACCGTCCTTGAGCATCCAGCTCTGTGTCGGGCCTGTCCCCCTACAGGGGGATCTTCGCCAAAAAATAAAACATATTCCCAAACTAGTCAAAGCATAGTCCAAAAATGGTCTGGGGACTTTTCTTGAGTTTTTTTTTGTTTTATTTTATATATATAATGTTTCGTCGAAAATCCCCCTGTAGGGGCCAGCGCGCCAGACGTCACTCGTGGGCGAAAGACGCATCCCCCTCCGGGACCCCGCGGGCCGGGCCCCCCTGGCCGCGGCCCCACGGACCCCGGGGCCTCTCTTTTTTCCGCGGGCGCCCCTGCGCGGAGTGTGCCCGTGCGGCTGCGCTGAGCTCCGCGGCAGCGCGGCCCGGAGTCCAGTCCGCGAGGGCGCGGGATACGGACACGTTCGCCGCTCGTGACATGCCGAAGATAAGGACAAACCTCCAGTCATGATTTTTTCATGACCCGAGGGGGCCTGTTCTTCTCAGTTCCCCCAGGCTCGCAGCCGACCGAAGCGTCTGTGAGCGCCCAGAACTCAGAACTCGGGGGCCTCGCACCCTCGAAGGGTACTGGTCACCACCCACCAAGCCGCCCCAACCCAGCCCGAGGGCCTCAAGAGTTGCCTTCCGCTCCCAGTGGGGGGGGGGGCCGCCCTCGAACGCCGAGACACACACACGCACACGGTTGGAGCCCGCAGTTGCCCGCCCGTCCCCAGCCCGAAATTTTTGGGCCTCCGGGTTGATTGGGTTGGTCTGGCAGGTCCTCAGGCACCCGCGACGCGAGCCCGCCGCACCTCCTCAGGTTCAGGAGCGACAGAAGGACCTACGCGTACACGAATCCACGCTGGTTTCGAGAGTACGCACTGCCCGAAAGATCGTATCACGCGCCCAGTCTCGCGGATCGAGAGGCCGCGTTCGCGTACATCGCTGGGCGCGTACGTCCTCTGTGGGCCCCCTCCAGGTGCTCGACACCGCGGACGGCGCCGCCGCGTGCTGGAGCCCGGGGCAGGGGCCCGCGCCCGAGGCGGCGCGCGCCCCGGCCGAGCTGCAGGAGGAGCAGGCCGGGGCTCCAGGGGGGTCGGGCAGTGCCAATGGGCAGCGTTGAGGGGGCAGCCCCTCCTCCTCCTCCTCCTCCTCCTCCTCCTCTTCCTCCTCCATTCCTCCCCTCCTTCCCTCCTCCCCCTCCTCCCTCCCCGCCCCTCCCCTCCTCCTCCCCCCGTCCTTCCTCCCCGTCCCCCTCCCTCACCAACCTCTTCGACGAGGCGCGTCCCCCCAGCTGCCTCTCTCCCACTACAGTGGAGGCCCATGCCAAGGGACACCCTGCTTGCCTCCAGGGTGCCCTGGGTTTCCTGGTCTCACTGGTCCTGCTGCGGAGCGCGTGGCGCTCCCGGGCCTCCACTGTACCGTGCCGTTTTTAATAGATACAAGGCAGGGATTAAAAACAAAAGGCAGGGATTCCGCACCAAAAACAACGATGAGTCCATGCATACATGTATTCCTAGATTAATCATGTACTAAAAATCCTATATTTAAAATTATCCCAGTGCGGCCCTACCTAGGAGTTGGAGGATCTAGGAAAGCAACATCAAACACTTAGATGAAGCTAAGCTAAGCTAAGATGAAGCTAAGCTAAGATGACATCAGATAAGCTAAGATGAGATAAGCAACGCGAAGCTAAGGGAACGTCACTGGGGGAACCGCGGGGCGGATGCCGGGAGAACCGCCCGGGGCGCATTCCACTGCCCGGCCCTTTAAGCCTCAGAGTAAGAACCCTTCCAGGCAGAGCCTAGGTAGGGAAAAATCCGATGTCTTAAGAACTGCCCTGTAGGCTCACGGGGGGCACGCCTCGTGCCCGAGGGCTCTGGGCGGCGCCGCCCCGCTCTCGGCGGCCCTGCGGCCTCGGGGCGCCCTCCAGCAGGCCGCGCCTCGCCTCGGGGGCGCTCCCGCGGGGGCGCCCGGGGCGTCCCGAGCGGGCCTTGCCCGAGAGCCGAGGCGTGCCCCGAGGGCCAGTGGCAACGTCGGGGCGCGTCCCCCTCCAGGGGGATTGTCGACGAAGAATAACAGATACCCCCAAAAGTAATAAAAAAAAATAGTCCAAGAATAGTCTGGGGACTATTTTTTGAGTATTTTTTGGGCTTTCTCGGGTACCTGTACATGAATCCACGCCGGTTTCGAGGGTGCGCACTGCGCAATCGTTCGTATCACGCGGCCAGTCTCGCGGATCGAGGGGGCGTGTTCATGTACATAGCTGGGCGCGTACATCCATTTGTGGGCTCCCTAGCCAGTGGCAAGGTCGGGGCGTGTCCCCCTACAGGGGGGGATTTTCGACGAAAAGTAAAGCATACCCCAAAAGCAGCCAAAAAGTAATCTAAAAATAGTCTGGGGATTTTTTTTTGGGGGATTTTCGACGAAAAAAAGTAAAAAATACCCCAGAAGCAATCAAAAAGTAGTCCAAGAATAGTCTGGGGACCATTTTTTGAGTATCTTTTGGCCTTTCTTGGGCATCTTGTGGGGTATTTTTTTTATTTTTCGTCGAACATCCCCCTGTAGGGGGACACGCCCGACATAAGGCATGCCCCGAGAGCCAGTGGGAACGTCGGGGGGGGGGGGGGAACGCTCAGGGGGCGATGTGTCGACCCGGAGTCGCCCATCCGCCGCCGACGGGGGGGGCCCGTGTCTCCGCCAGAGCCGCCGGCACGGCCAGCGAGCCCCGCGTCGAGGCGTGCTCGGAGCCGAAGGGCCCCTGGGCAGGCGGCTTGTTTCGGGGGTGGACAGAACCCCCAACAGTGACACGTCGATTAGTGAATTGTCCGTTCTCGGTTCTCGAGAGGGCGCCGTGGCCGTTATTTTCCAGGCTTGCGCCCGCCAGGTTTGGGCCTCAGGTCGTTTTCACTAAACCACGTTTTACTAAAGGGGGGTCTGTCCATCCCCGATTGTTGGGCGCGTGGGCCGCGTTGGACGCGAGGGCCTGGGCGATGACGCTCGTGATCGCCGCCGCCCGCAATCGCCCCCGCCCCTCCCCCCCCCGATCGCGTCACGCTGTTTTCTCCGCGTGTCTCGGGGAATCTGCCAGGTGTTCCAGAGGGTCTCAAGGGTTTCCCAGGAATTCGTCGTCGTCGCTGTTGTCCGCGACCGGGGGGCCGAAGAAGCGAGAACAACGTCACAAAAACCTCGTTCCTCGAGCCTCGGACCTCGCTCTTCGGAGGGGGGGCGGAAGAGCTCCCCCACGCGGCAGAGGCGAAAATCGTCAGTCGTCGTCGCCCCCGCCACGGCCGCCGCCGCCGCCCCCGGAGGGGGAAGAGGAGTCAGGAGGATGGGGAGCAGGAGGGGGAGGAGGATGGGGAGCAAAGGAGGGGGAGCAGAGCTGGAGTCAAATTGGCTACGCATCGTTTCTCCTCTCCCTCGTTCGCCCTCCCTGTTCTTCCTGCTTGTGCTTCTGCTGCTGCTCCTTCTTTTCCTCCTCAATGCCCTCGTCCTCCTGTACTCCCTCTCCCTCTTCCTTGTCTTCCTCCTCCCGAGGGCCCGGGAGGTCGAAACCCGCCGTGATGTGATCGGGGGGGAGCCCGCCCCTCCCCCGATCACGCCCGTTGTCGTGGATCATGCAAAACAGGCTCCAGGACGTCCAAAGGCCTCCAAGACGGCCCAGGATGGCTCTGGACAGGGGGCCCGATGGCCCACCGCGCCCAGGATCGTGGGGATTCGCTGTCGGGTGCCTATCGTTAAGTCGGGCACGTCCCTCCACAGGGGACGATTTTTTCAGCACTCTCGAACCGTTTTTGAATATAGTTGACTCTTTTTCATGTTTCGTCGTAAGTCCCCCTGTAGGAGAACATGCCCGACCTGAGCCTATCGCCGGTTCCAGGTCGATGTCCCCCCCCTGCTGAGCGGGCCCTTCCCTAGTTAACATTCCCCTCAGCAGCGCCCAGGGGGGAGTTATACCACGAGGGAGCCACCGCCTCCTCCTGGAGGTCGAGGATCGGGGATGACGGAGAGTCGAGGATCGAAGAGGAGGCTTTGGGCGCTCTTGGGCGTCTTTCACCGAGCGCGTTCCACTACTCGCACAATACCTACTCGCAAAACGTCCGAAACATATTTGTTTTTTAAATGAAAGTGATTGTAGATCCCACCCGGCGGATCCAGGCCATTTGCGAGTAGTTACTTTACGAGTAGTGGAGCGCGCTCGTCTAGTCTTTGGGAGTCCTCTGGGAGGGATCTGGGGCTCCAAGAGGCTTCACTCTCTGGAGGAGAGGGTGCCTCCCTGGTTGTGACCCCCTTTGGCATCGCCTGGCGCGAGCCCAGGAAGAGGAGGGGGAGGAGGGGCGGTGGTGTTAGGTCGGGCATGTCCCCTTACAGGCAGATCTTGGGCGAAAAATGAATCACATGTCCAAAACGTGTTCAAACGTAGCCACACCATAGCCGAAGCATCGCCCCCATTTTTTTTTTTTTTTTTTTTTTTTTTTGCCTATTTTGATTTATCCCCTCTGCAGAGGGACGTGCCCGAGTTCACGGCCGTGCGCCGCCGCCCGAGGTGCGCGCGGGGAGGAGAGAAAAAACGGGTGCGGTGCGCGCCCTCCTGCCGCCGGCGTGCGGCACGGCGCCGCGCGGCCTCTGCACCTGCCCGTCGTCCGCGCTCTCTCTCTCTCTCTCTGCCCTGCTCTGCTCTTTGCCGGCCTGAGGCCGCGGTCCGCTGAGCACCACCGCCGAGTCCTCCTGCGATGGTTTTCTGATCTCGAAGAAGCAAAACGCCACAGACACAAACTTTTAGCGCTCCTCGCGGATTTCTCGGATGCGCGCTGGGCCTCCCCGGCGGCGCCTCCGGCGCCGCCCCCGGCGCCGCCCCTGGCGCGCTCCGCGCGCCAGGGAGGGGTTTCCAGCGCTGATCCAAGAAGTCCGCGCGCAACGCCAAACGTTTATGTTTACGGCGTGTTTTTTTTTTTTTTTTTTTTTTTTTTTTTTTTTTTTTTTTTTTTTTTTTTTTTTTTGCTTTGTTTTTCTCCTCTACTACCGATCGGCGTGGGCTTTCCCCCCCCCCCGCCCGCCCCCCGTGGAGTGGATCTCGGCTGCTCTGGGCGCCTGTTTCGAGCAGCTGGGGTCTCCCCCTCATAGGACGCACTGCTGCCAGCAGTCGCACTGGGCAGAGGTCCGGAGCCAGCCGCTTTTCGCCCAATGTCGAAACGCCGAATAAGAAAACCTATCTGATCGATGTGACGCCGTGCGGAGCTCAGTCTTGTGCATCGCCAGGAGCCCTCTGACCTCAGAGGCTCCAGGGCTCGGAAGCGTGATGGCTGCAAGTGGCACGGGGAAGGGCCCATACGCTCCTGCGAACCCTGCCCGCGCAAGCCTGGGGGGATCCCGGAGCGCGCCCCCCCCCCCCCCACGCCCCCCTGCAGTGGCATCGGAGCCCGCGCTCGCTCACAGAGGCCAGGGCTCCACGCCGGAGGCCCCAGGGCAGCGCGCAGGTGGGAGGGCCCGGCGACGTCGGCGCGAGGCACAACGCGGCCGAAGGGCAGCCTCCACGAGCAGGGTCCGGGGCCCGCAGGGCTGCTCGCAGGAGCTGCCACTGGAGGGCGGCATGGCAGCCGCCTCCTCCTCCTCCTCCTCCGCCTCCTCCTCCTCCTCCTCCTCCTCCGCCTCCTCCTCCTCCTCCTCCGCCTCCTCCTCCTCCTCCTCCGCAGGGCTGGGTGCCCGCCCACCCTGAGGTCCGACGCTGCTGCAGAAGTTGCAGCATCGCAGCAGCATCGCGACAAGAGCATGGGGCCCAATCTTTCTCCCGTGGGAGGGGAACATGTCCATACCCACGGCCTCCCGGGCCGGGCCCTTGGTCCACGATCCCATGGACACGGGGAGTTGTTTTGCGGATGCCCCGCGCGGAACGCATCCATGCGACCGCGTATCCACGGGATCGCGCCCTGGAATCCAGACCGCGACGGTGTGGATACGGAGATGCTCTCCGCTCATGACTGTCTGCGGCACTTCTCGAGCTGGATCGATCGGGGCCCAACTCGGGCCTCCCCGGCGGCCGTTCGGGACGAGATCCGGGCACCCCATCGGCAAGCTCTCGGCGAGGCGCAGCTGCTGTATAAACCATCCCCTGGCGAGAAGACCTCTCCGGGAGCCCTCCAAGAGCTCGAGAAGGGGATCGACTACAGAATTGGTTTACCTCAAGCTTGATTTGGCCGCCGCACCGCTGAAAATCCGCTATTGTCGGCCTCCAGGGACCCTTTACCAGGCCCCAGGGCGGTCAAGAAAATGGCGAGGGACGAAAAACCAGTCCAGGGGGAAGGGGTCCAGACCTCTGGGGGTCGACGTTGTTAAAAAATCATGACGTCGGGGGTTTGGGGAGATAGCATAGCGACCGTGCGCGACAACTTACGCGGGCCGCCAGCGCGGCACGCTACATGGGAGACGAGCGCGCGTTACGCGCGACCTTCCGCTGGCAGCTTACGGCGGCGAGCGACCACAACCACGTCGAGGACACATCCAGGGGCGAATCTTATGCATGCCAACTGCCGTCAGAGCAGCGAAACCAGCTTGGTTTTGATCGTGGCCGATGTGACGCCCCAAGACGGCCAAAGCGCACGACCACAACCACAGTGATCATGTCGAGGTCGGTGGGTTCTCTCCCCCGAGGGACCCTCCCGAATAATCCACCCAGTCGTGGTTTTGTGGCTCCCTGTGGCGCCCGAGAGGGGGGGAAGCGGGCGGGCCGGCGTCGAAGCCGAAGTGCTGGAACCCGTTCTTGTGTTATCCGCGACTGCCCGTGATGTACTTCTTGTTTGACGACCACCAGCCACCGCGCCTGATGCGAGACGAGCCGGCACGCATCAAGCAGAATGAGGCGTACATGGCAGTATATTGTCGAATGCAGCGCAGTCAGGGACAGGGCGCGGGCGCACGCGCGACCGAGTTTGACGGAGCGCGTCAGACCAGCCCCACCGTCACCCCCCCTCCCCCGCCTCCTTGGCGCACCACGATTCGCGCAGGCGCCGTGTGGGGATTGGCCATTCCCAGCCATTCCAGAACGGCGTCGGCGCGAAAATCGTGCCGCGTTCGGCCCCCTCCCCCCACCCCCCCCGCCCCCTGGTCACGCCCGGTGGCGCCACCGGGATTCCAAAAAGACTGTTTCCTGGGATCGGCGCGGGAGTTACAGATGCCCCAAGTGACTTAGGGGGGCTCACGATCCGGGCTGGATCGGTTCCGCCCACGTTGCGGAGTTATCTCCCCCAGAAGCCACTTGGGGCATTTGTAGCCAACTTACAAGATAGGTTATGCCAGATGTAACGCATCTTGCCACTCACTGATAACACCCCTTATCCCCTGGGCAAACCCCCGTGCCGATCCGAATACTTGCAATAGTTGGCGCCAGGATGCGATGATTTCAGTGATGGTTGCAATATTGCAAGTGGATGCAGTTGTGTAAGTTTTCTCGGATGGAGTAGTTGCCGCCCGTGGGATAGTTCGCGCCCCACCGCAATAGATGCGCATCATTGCACCCAACAGTAAACAATTCATGACGATTGCGTCTCTCGCCACCGACCTATCTGCGCCAAACCCGCAACTCCAGCTTAGAGGGTGGGGCATCATCTTCCCTGAGATCCCGGCGTCGCAATTTTGTCTCACACCTGGCGTTCTTGCCTTGTTTCGGGCCCCAGACCAGTACAGATCGATCCGGTTAGAAAAATGCGGCAGAAAGATGGGCCCAGGGTTCGGTCGGCCATGTCCTCGTACAGTCGGACTCTGGACGAATAGTACACAATAGTCAAAGAAATCATTACAAATAGTCAACTATTGTCGGACAAGCGTCCCCCGATTTTTTGTTACTATTTTTGAATTTTGCTCCCGTAGAGGGACACGCCCGACTTGCGCCGAGGGCGCTGGCCGAGGTTTTTTTCCCGGTGTTGCAATTCGCTCGCAGCGACGGATCTGAGGGTTCGACTTTCCAGCGGCGCGCCGAGGGGGGAATGCGGTTCCTTGAGCAGGGGATCGGCTGCATCATTAATTTGCCCCAAAAGTGAAACTGTCGTCGAACCTACGAGGAATATGCGTAGAATGTTTGTCAGATCTGCTAACATTCTACCCATGCTTCGGAGGTGCGACGACCAAATCAAGTTTGAGGCAAATCAATAAAGGAAGAAACATCGCCAAACTTTTGGCGCTCCGCGCGGATTTCTTGGATCTGTGCTGGACCCCCCACCCGTGGCGCGCGGAGCGCGCCAAGGGTGGCGCCGGAGGCGCCGCCAGGGGGGCCCAGCGCGGATGCAAGGAATCCGCGCGGAAACGCCGCCCGCTGTGACTTTTCACAGCGCGCTGTGTTCTGGGTCCCGCAGCCGCCGCCGCGCAAACCGCCACCGCGCAAGCCGCCGCGTAAGGCCGCCTCGTCCAGCGCGTCGTTGTCGTCGTCGTCGTCGTCGTCGTCGTCTTCGTCGTCGTCGTCGTCGTCGTCGTGTTCGTCGTCGTCGTCGTCGTCGTCGTCGTCGTCGTCGTCGTGTTCGTCGTCGTCGTCGTCGGCGTCGGCGTCGTCGTCGTCGTCGTCGTCGTCGTCGTCGGCGTCGTCGTCGGCGTCGGCGTTGGCGTCGGCGTCGGCGTCGGCGTCGGCGTCGGCGTCGGCGTCGTCGTCGTCGGCGTCGGCGTCGGCGTCGGCGTCGGCGTCGGCGTCGGCGTCGTCGTGGTCGTCGTCGGCGTCGGCGTCGGCGTCGTCGGCGTCGGCGTCGTCCCCGCGGGCTCCGCAGGCCCTCGCCGCCCCCACGGCGCCCAGGGCCGCGCGCACGCCCTCGCGACGGCGCCCCGCGCGGAACAGCAGCGGCGCCCGCGGCCCCGGCGCCGGCGGCCGCCGCCGGAGCAGCAGCCGCTCGGGCGCGCGGGGGCGGGACCTCCCACGCCTCGAGGAGCTCCAGGGCGGAGGTCCCAGCCCATCATCACCATCATCATCATCACCATCACCATCATCACCATCACCATCACCATCACCATCACCATCACCATCACCATCACCATCACCATCACCATCACCATCACCATCACCATCACCATCACCATCACCATCACCATCACCATCACCATCACCATCACCATCACCATCACCATCACCATCACCATCACCATCACCATCACCATCACCATCACCATCACCATCACCATCACCAGCACCATCACACACATCATGCCTCTTCTATTCTCTGTGAGCAAGCTCCTGCTGTCTCCGCAGCTTCTCTGCCCAAGTGCCCCCCGTCGGCCGCGCGTGCGGGCGCCTTATGCAGGCGGTCGCACAAGCGGCTCTCCAGGGCGCTGGGGAGATTTTGTTCAGGGGGCTGCGGGCCGCGCTCTACGAGCGGCTCGTGGCTGCCCCCCTCTCTGTGCTTCAGGACCAGGGGCCTCCAGCTCCTGCCTGGTCCATCCTGCAGGCGGACTCGTCCGAGGGCGAGGGGGCCTCCTGCCCTCTCCCTTCGGCGGGTTCCACCTGCCCCACCGTCTGCCTCGGGCTGGCGGTGGACCTGAGCGGCGGGGTCTCTCCCTGGCTGCTCAGCACGGTCGCCGCCCTCCTCTGGGTGACGGCCGCCTGCAGCGCCTGCGCGGGCTGCTGCCTCGGGCTGCTGGGCCCGTACGTGTGGCGGAGGCTCTGGCCCTTCGCCTGGCCGCGCGGCGCGGTTTCTGCTTCACCTGAGCAGGACCGCCGTGCGGCGCGAGCGCTGGCCTACGGGGCTCCGCCTCGACCTCAAGCGCTCGAGCGGGCAGACGCCCAGCGTGCGGGCGGCGGCGTCCACGGCGGCGCCCACTGATGGCGGAGCTGCCACCAGTTGGCGGAGGGCCCCTTTGGCCCGAGCTCTACCCTTTCGCTGCGCCCACGGCGCGCGACTACGCACGATGGCGCCTAGACGACGGCGACACCAGCTGGGCGGCTATCCCCCTCGCCTCTCGAGAAGGGGGCATCCTGCTGGCCCTGCCTGGTGCCTTTCGCTCTACAGCGGAGCTCGAGGCTGCCGAGGCGGATGGCTTTGCTGGGATGATAGGCCCCTTCCAGCTAGTGGACGTCCAGCTCCAGGGGGCCGCTTCACGGCCGCTCGCCACTACCGCATCCGTCCTCGTTATAGATATCGAGGTTGCCGAGCTCGAGCTCGAGTCGCTGTACCCTCTAGAGGTCGGCGACGACGCAGGCATCGTTCCCTTCGCCGAGGTGCGCAGCCGCGTCTATTGGCCGCATCCTTCGGGGGTTCGGGTGCTTCGCGAGGGCTACGCTCGTTTGCACGGCGCCCCGCCTACCGCAGGGGAAGAGCCTCTCCCAGGGGCCGATCGGGCTACCCCCTACCACTCTGCCGACGAGATGGAGGAGCCCGAGGGGTTCGCGGCCGACGGGGAAGCCGACCGCGCGGCCCCAAGTGCGCGAGCCCCCGCGGTCGCTGGAGCGCCGCGCGGCCCGCCCGCCAAGCGCGCTGGCGCCGCCGCGCCGCCACGGGTCGCGGGTCCTGCTCCGATTGCTCCTGGCGCTCCTGCGGCGTCTCTGGACGACGGGGCTCCCATGACCCGCGCCGAGGTAGCTGCCGAAATGCGCGCCTTGCTTGCAGCCCACGCGGCCTCCACGATGGTCGGCGGACCCGAACCGCTGGGCCCCGCTCCGGCTGCCCAGAGCGCTCGGCCCGAGGTGCCTCAGCTTTTCAGCGACGAGGCGGCGCGCCTCGGGCTGGATCCTGCGGGGATCGAGGCCGTCTTGTCCCACGCACCCGTGGCCCCTCATCGGGTCTCCGCGCGCCCCAAGGGACCCACCTCCGCGCTGGTCTCGGCGTGGGAGAAGGCGCGCTCTTCTGCTGTCCCTCGGGCCCCTTCGTCCGCTTTCGGACCGATGGGCCCCCCGCCGCCGCCTGGGCTAGCCTATCCCGCTGCGGTCGACGGCTTTGCCGAGGCGGGCGGCGCCGACGGGTTAGAGCCGCCCCTTGCGGCCAATCCGACGGACTTCAGCCTCATGCTTCAGTGCCTGCACCAGTCCCTTTCCTTGCAGCAGGGGCGGGGCCATCGCCCAGCCTTCCACCCGCTTCTGGGGACCCTGAGCGACCAAGCTCAAACTCCGCCCGCGACCTCGGGCGACCCCGCGCACGCATCGGCTCAGATGGGGGGAATCGCTCGGAGGCGCGAGTGGCAGCAAGCGCTGATGCAGCACGGCCCCGACGTGCGAGGACTGATGAAGGAGAATTTGGCCCGCGTTCTGGGCGTGGAAGTCAGCGCCGTGACCCCCATGGCCATGCATCAGTACTTTCGCGAGCACAGCCCCCTCGGGGCTCAGCCGTCGACGCACGAGTTGTTGACGCATTTTGCCTTCCTCAGCGCCGAGCTGTGGCGGGCCTGCGAGGAGGGCAACCCCGAGAGGGTCCAGACCTTGCTGACTTGCCAGTGCATGTTCATCGACCAGTTGGCGGGGGACCGCGGCTACCTCGAGGCCGCTTGGTTCCTCACGGGGCTGGAGCCTCCCCCGTGTCGCGTGACCAGTCGTCACACGGAGCGCGAGGCCCAGACCCCGTTTTCACCCCTAGTGGATCCTCGCTGGCTGTCGGCGCAGGGCGAATACATGAAGGAGCTGCAAGCATTTCGGGCGCGCCTCGACGCCGAGCGCGCCGTCGCGCTCCCCAAGCATCCACCTCATCAGCCCAAGCAGCCCAAGGTCTCAAAGCCCCCCTTCAAATCTCAGGGTGCTCCCAAGGCCCCGAAGGCGGTGCCCAAGAAGGACTGAAGATGCCCTTGGCGCCCGCCTTCTTGGAGGGGGGGCCTTCGCGTGGCCGAGGTACGCCGCCGCAGACAGTCTGCACCGACGCTGCTATGGCTGCTAGGCGTGTTTGGGCGCAGCGAGGGCGTGAGGGTAGGAATGCGCTCCTCCAGCGATGCTGTTGCGGCCCCGCAGGGAGGAGTACGTTCCGCCACCACGCCCCTCGCTCTGCTCCGAACCGCCCCTCGGATCCATTCGGCCATTTTGGCCGTCACCTGCCTCAGTCGAGCGCTCCCCCCATGGGGCCTGCAGCCCCTGAGGTTGGTGTTCTTGCTGGTGCTTGTTCTCCTTCAAGCACCCCTGCTGCTCTTGCCAACGTCGCGCCATTTGTCGCTGACTTGTCTGCCTTGCTGCGCCTGTTTCCAGGCGCGAACATTGATATCACCCACTGGGCGGCAGCGCTGTCCCAGGTTGGGATGGGTGCTCGATGTTCTCTTGGATCTTTCTCCCGCTCATCTATGCGTGCAATGGACCGGGACGACCCGTGCCTTTTGGGGCCGCCTCCCCGCGATCCTTGGCCGTGCCCGCCTGCTCCACCTCTTGGTCCCCCGCCTGACGGCTTGTCGGCGAGGCGCAGGGAGCGCTGGAGATTGCGGCGCGCGGCGCGGACGCTCGCGCAGTATTCTGTTATTGCGTTGAACTGGCTCACTTTGGGTCATCCTAGCCTCGCTCCCGCCGAGGCTCGCGTCCGTGCCACGGTCTCGCCCTGCCAGGAGGGCGTCCGCACCCGTATCGAACGGTTGTGTCGGATCGCAGTTCGCCTCGCCCGTGGTGGCAAGAGCGACTTAGGTCGAGCCTTCGCCAAGTTCGACTCTACTGAGGTCTCGCTCCATGGCCTGGCCACCCATGTTGCAGCTTTGGAGGCCTCCTTCACCTCCTCTTCTTCCGTGCCCGCCCCCATGCGGCACTGCCCGACCAGCGCTCCTTCCGTGCCTGGTTCGCTGGCGTCTGCGGCGGCTTGGGACTCCACCCAGGTCGAGCCCTTCGATTTAAAAGTCAGGGCGTCTCGCATTAAGTGGGATTATTCGCCAGTGTTTGATCCCATTCCATTTCTCTCTGACGCTCGAGTCCGCGAAGCGTTCATCAATCCAGAGGAGATGCGGCTCCCGGCGTCAGAGTGGCCTGCTGGCCAAAAGGGGGCGCGTGTCCATATGGACCGCGCCGAGCTGTGGGCCCTGCTCCAGAAGTGGGATGCCTGCGGCGCCCTGTACCTGACTCCTGCTTCGGACCTCGCCTGGGATGAAGCCTGCGGAGCTTTCAGGGTACCGAAGGACAGCGACTACGACAGGCTGATCCTGAACCCAACGGTCGTGAACAGCCGCTGTGCCTCAATCTCATCCAGCACCCAGCGCCTTGGCCAGGGTTTCCTGCTGTGCCGTTTGGGTCTGGCGCCTGGGGAGTGGCTGGCAGTTTCTTGCGACGACCTACGGGAGTTTTACTACACTTTCCGCGTTCCTCCCGCGCGCGCCAGGCGTAACGCCCTTCGCGTTCGTCTGCCATCATCCCGCTTCAAGGCCTTTCGAGCCTGGCGCCCCGAGCTCGAAGGTGTGGACGTCGCGCCTTGCCTCAATGCTCTAGCGATGGGCGACAACATGGCGGTGGAGATTGCCAACTCTGCACATGAAGGCGTCTTGCACAGCTTCGGGGCCTTGCGGCCTCACGAGCAGGTTGTCCACCGCTCGCCCTTCCCGCGGGGCCCGTTTGTCGAGATGCTGAATATTGATGACCATACAGGTTTTCAGAAGCTCTCGTGGCATGGCTCCGCTCCTCGCCCCGACGACCCCTGTCGTCGTGATCGTGAGGTCTTCGCCGCCTGCGATGCAGGCTACCCGCGCGTGGGCCTGATTCAGCATCCAGGCAAGCGCGCGCGCGGCGAAACGCACAAGGTGGTGGTGGGCGCCGAGGTGGAAGGGCGCATAGGCATCGTCTGCGCTCCCTTAGTGCGGACGGTGGCCTTGTGCAGGCTGACCCTGATCCAAATCTACCTCGGCATCACCACACGCTCCCTGTTAGCCTCTCTTGTGGGCTGCTGGGTCCAGGTGTTCCTCTATCGCCGTCCGATGCTCGCCATTTTCACGCACGTCTACAACTTCCTGTCGCGCCTGGCGACCGAGGAGGGCATTGAATACGACTTGCCTCCTTCTGTTCGCGACGAGCTTTTGGCCTGCACCTTTTTAGCCTTTACGGCTATAACCGACCTTCGGGCGCAGCCTTGCCCCGAGGTGTTCGGTACGGACGCGTCTCTCGGCTGGGGGGGCGTTGTCCGCGCTCCTATCAGCCCGCAGCTCTCCGCCGAGCTGTGGCGCAGATCGGAGCACGGGGGGTGGCACACGATCCTGCACAATCGGAGCCTCCTCGCCGTACTCAGCCGCGGCGTGCCCTTGGGCCCTGAGCTCACCCAACTGCATCGCGACCTGGGGCTCCCTTCTATTGAGCCCCCCGTCGCGCCGCGTTGGGTCACCGAGCTATCAGAGGCGCTGCGCTTTCGGCTCGCGTACAAATGGGAGTTTCGCATGCCCCGTCACATCAATATCCTTGAGACAACGGTGTATAAGAGCTTGTGCAAGTACTGCTGTATTCGCCTCCCTGACTCTCGTATCCCCGTTCTCTTGGATTCAAAAGTGGCTTTGGGCGCGACCGCTCACGGGCGCAGTAGCTCTCCTGGTCTATCTCACGTTCTTTCGACCACTTTGCCCTATGTGATAGGAGGAGGTTTATATATGGGAGGCATGTACGTGCCTACGGACGTGCACAGGGCCGACGACCCCACGCGGAACCGTGCGGTGAGGCCCCCGTCCCGTGACCCTCCCGCCTGGTTAGTTGAAGCAGAGAGAGGAGAATTTACTCGCTTTGATTGCATTGCGTACGCCGACTCCCGTTCGTCATTCCCTACTTGTCTCTGGGGCCGATTTGTTGCGCAGCTTGTGGCTCGAGGCCCCGAGGGGCTGCTCAGCCACCGCTGGGCGGCCGCCCCCCCCCCCTCGGAGGGCGCGGGGATGACCGCCGACGCCGCCAGCGACGGCGCCCAGGGGGAGGCACCTGACCCCTCGGGCGCCGCCGAGAGCAGCATTGAAGCTGCTCTCGCCAGCGGAGAGCGTCGCGGGCCTCGCAACGCGCTCTTCGCTGACAGCGAACGGCCTCTCGCGTCCTCGGCAGACGCCACGCCAAAAGCGTCTGCCTCCGCGGAGGGCGGCTCGCCCGGCCCCGACCCTGGCGCCGCCAGCGCAGGATCGGCTCCCCAGGCCGCCAAGCGTGCTCCGCCACTGGCCCTCCGCTCCAAGGCCGCGGCGGCCCCTCCGCCTGCTATCGGGGTGGGCTCGTCGCGCGTCGGCTCGCGGGAAGCGCCAAAGGGGGCCTCTGCAGCTACCCCCCGCACCTTCCAGCGAGCGGCCAGGGTGAGCGCCTCTCGCCAACTGCTTGGCGTAGTGGACGGGGCCTCGCGCGGCACAATTGAGGCCGCCTTCAGGCGCCAGTCCCTAGTCTACCATCCAGACAGGACTCCCGCGCACCTGGGCGCCGACGAGCGAGCAGCCCGCGCGCTGAAGTGGAAGCAGCTCTGTGACGCCAAGTCAGTGTTGCTCCAGGCCGTCTCGCAGGCCGCCGCGCCGCCCGATGTTCCTAGCACGGGCGGCGACGGTCCTGCCGCCCGCGCCTACGCCCGGGCCAAGGCGGCAGGAAAGGGCGCCCGCAAGGGCAAGCTGGCTCCAGGGTCGACCATGGCCCTTCAGGCACTCGAAGAGGCGGTCTCCTCGCGGGTCGCCCTTGCGAGCGCCGAGCTGGCCCCTCGGGCTGCCCTCCCCGCCTCGGGCGCGCCTCTCCCGAGGGGCGGGGTTTCGTCTGCCCTCGCGACGCGGGCGGCTGAGTCGGATGCCACCCTCGTCTCCGCCGTGTCGCGCGGCCGCGTGGAGCTCGACGCACTCCGCACCGCGCGTGCCGACGCCACCAGGCGCACGGTGCAGGCTCCTGCACGCGGCGAAGGAGAGCGTGCCGTCGCTCGTGCCGAGCTCGCGGAAGGGATGGCCGATCGCGCCTACTTCCGACGCGTGCGCGAGGCCGCCAGTCGAGAGGCCGCGGGCTTGCCGCGCACTGCTCCCGTCCAGCTGGGTCGGGATTGGCGCAAAACCTTGCGCGCCGTCCTGCACAACGCTGAGGTCTCGACGGGCCTCGCCATCGCAGAACGTGCCGCTCGTGCTGGGGACGCACCCGCGTCGTCCACTGGCCGCTCCTTGGCCGAGGTGGAGGCTGAGGACCCGCGCGCCTTGGCAAGGCCCGCCGACGACCCTGCGTCCAGCTTCAGCCGTCGTGAGCGGCGCGCGGTCCGCGCCCGCCTGGGCCCGCGGGATGAAGCGGTCGAGGACCAGCCCAACCGCGGTGGTCACGCGCCGCACTCCGCCTCGCGCACGGGCGCCGCGCGCACCAGGCGCGCCGCCAGGCAGCGGCGGGCTTCGATGGCGGCGCTCCCCGCCCCTGAGGGGGGGGCCGCCACGGCGCCTGGCCGCAGGGCGCGTCGCACTGCCAATGCGCGCCGCTGGGCAGGCGCGGCACGCCCCAGCTCCGCCGCGGGAGTGGGCTCCCCACCGCGGAGCCGCAGCCCTGCCCGCAGCCGTACGCGGTCTCCAAACCCGTACGGGACCGACCGCACCTCTCCCTCGGGGGGCTGCTCGTCGCCTCCCGTCGACGGCCCGATCTCGCCCGAGGAGCCGTCGGAGCCGCCTGCGGGGGAGGCATCGGAGGGCCCGCACACTCCTGACGGGTCCCCGCCCGCGAGCGTTCGCAGCCGCTCGAGAGCGGAGCCCGCGTGCGACGAGGACTCTCCGACGGAGCTCGAGGACGTCGTGCTGAGTGCCCTCGCAGACTCCTCGATGGACCTCGAGCGCGTCGTGGCGGGCCTGAACCCCGAGGTCCTCCGCCGCCTGCAGGCGGCTCTTCCCTCGCCGCTCGGGGGCCTCTCCGCCCGCCGCTCGGGCCTCGGCTCGCAGTCGCTCTCGGGGCCGCGGCACGCGTCTAGGCTCCGAGACTCCGCGGCCCGTGCCCCCGCCGCCGCCGCCGCCCCCTCACCACTCTGGTGGGCGTGCGGCGTCGCGATCCCGCGCGTCGACCGCAGGCCAGGGGCTTAGTCGGGCCGTCGCGCGCGGCTCCTCTCGCGCGCCTTCGCGTCAGGCGACGTCGCCTCGGCGTCGCGAGGTGCGCTCCCCTCGAGTCGCTCCGAAGCGGCGCCCGAGCCCCGCTACTGCGCAGCGGCCAGCCACGTCCCGCCATGGTGCGAGCTCGGGCGACGCCCACGCAGGCAGCTCCCGCGCGGACTCCGCTGCTCAGGCCCCTCCGTCTTCGGTAGGCACGCGCTCCTCCAGCGATGCTGTTGCGGCCCCGCAGGGCGGAGGGCGTGCCGCCGAGGAAAGGGGGTCTTCGAGCGGCCCCGCGCCTGGCCGAGATTCAGGGCACGAGCTGCATCCCAGCGGCTCCCACAGCGGCGACGCTGGGAGCGCCGCGGCTGCAGCCTTCGCAGCGCGGCGCACGGCCTCCGCGGCCGTTGAGCAGCCCTTGCCTCCAGGGGCCGCCACCGCCCTAGCGTGGCGTCTCAACCTCGGCGGTGAGAAGGTCACAGTGGTGAGGTGGGGACCCGCCTGGCAAGCTGCCTTCCAGAGCGCGGCGTCGTGGCTGAGGTCTTTCGCACCCGCAGGGGCCGCCGAGCCCGAGGGCAGAGATGACCTGCACTGCCTCCTGCAGGCCTTGCACGCCTATAAGCGCCTGTTTCAGACAGGCGGCGCC
>CAUYUJ010018943.1:119125-154125 GCA_963575745.1 Prorocentrum cordatum
GGAGGAGGGGAGGGGTTTTTGAAGGAGCAGGAAGAGGGGGAGAAGGAGGAGGAGGAGGTGGAGGAAGAGGAGGAGGAGGAGGAGGAGAGGAGGAGGAGGAGGAGGAGGAGGAGGAGGAGGAGGAAGATGAGCAGTTGGAGGAGAGGAGGAGGAGGAGTAGGAGGCTGCGGAGGAAGAGGAGGAGGAGGAGGAGGTGGAGGAGGAGGAGGAGGAAAAGGAGGAGGAGGAGGAGGTGGAGAAGGAGGAGGAACAGGAGGAACAGGAGGCTGCGGAGGAAGAGGAGGAGGATGAGGAGGAGGAGCAGGAGAAGGAGGAGGAGGAGAAGGAGGAGGAAGAGGAAAAGGAGGAAGAGGAGGAGGAGGAGGAGGTGGAGGAGGGGGAGGATTGAGGAACGCGGGGGAGCCTTTCGCGCCTGCGCGCGGCCCGAGGCGCTCGCCTCGCACGGCGCAGGGGCTCCAGCCTGCCGCGGCAGGCCCCAGCGGGCGATGAGGGCCCCTCGCCGCCGGAGGACCTCGAGGAGGTCGAGGGCAGAGGCCATCCTCGGGGGCGACGGCGGCGACGGCGACGGCGGCGGCGACAGCGGCGACGACGACGACGACGACGACGGCGGCGGCGACGACGACGACGGCGGCAACGGCGACGGCGGCGACAGCGGCGACGACGACGACGACGTTGGCGACGTTGGCGACGTTGGCGACGGCGGCGGTGGCGGCGACGACGGTTGCGGCGACCACGACAGCGGCGGCGGCGACGACGACGGCAGCGGCAACGACGGCGACGACATGATGACGGCGGCGACGACGGCGACGACGGCGACGACGGCCGCGACGACAGCGACGGCGACGACGGCGGCGACGACAGCGACGACGACGACGGCGGCGATGGCGACGGTAGCGACGGCGACGACGACGGCGGTGGCGTCGGCGACGGCGGCGACGGCGTAGACGGCGACGACGACTGCGACGTCGTCGTCGACGACGACGACGGCGGCGACGGCGGCGGCGACGGCGGCGACGACGGCGGCGCGACGACGGCGACGGTGGCGACGACAGCGACAGCGATGATGGCGACGACGACGACACCACGACGACGGCGGCGGCGGCGGCGACGGCGACGACGACGTCGGCGACGACGGCGGCGGCGACGGCGACGACGGCGGCGACGGCGACGGCGTCAACGGCGACGGCGACGATGACGACGACGACGGCGGCAGCGGCGACGGCGACGGCGACGACGGCGGCGACGACGACGGCGGCGGCGGCGGCGACGACGGCGACGACGACGACGACGACGACGACGGCGACGGTGCCCACGACGACACGATGGCGAAGGCGGCGGCGACGGCGACGGCGCCGTCTGCGACGGCGGTGGCGAGCGACGACGACGGCGACGACGGCGACGGCGACGACGGCGACGGCGACAGTGACGACGATGACGACGACAGCGACGGCGACGACGGCGACGGTGACGACGACGGCGGCGACGACGACGACGGCGACGGTGCGACGGCGACGGCACTGTCGGCGGCGGCGGCGGCGACGGTGACGACGACGACGACGGCGACGGCGACGGCATGTGCGACGGTGACGACGACGACGAGGACGACGGCGATGGCGGCGGCGACGGCGTTTGCGACGGAGGCGGTTGCGACGAAGAGGACGATGACGACGACTGCGGCGGCTACGTTGGCGATGGCGGCGGCGGCGGCGACGGCGCTGGCGGTGGCGGCTGCGACGAAGACGACGACGACGGCGACGACGACGACGACGACGACTGCGGCGGCGACGTCGTCGACGACGACCACGACGACGACCACGACGATGGCGGCGGCGGCGGCGACGACGGCGACGGCGACGACGACGTCGACGGCGACGGCGACGACGACGACGACGATGGCGTTGGCGGCGGCGGCGGCAACGGCGACGTCGATTTTGACGGGGACTGCGACGGCGACATCCACGAAAAGACGACGGCGACGTCGATGACGACGGCGACGGCTACGACGACGACGACGGCGCTGGCGATGACGGCGGCGATTGCGACGGCGACGGCGGCGACGATGTTGACGACTGCGGCGACGGCGACGACGGCGACGGCGACGACCACGGCGACGGCGGCGGCGGCGGCGACGGCGGCGACGGTGACGACGATCACAGCGACGACGACGACGGCGACGGCGACGACGACCACAACGACGACGACAACGGCGACGCCGACAACGATGGCGGCGAGGACGATGTCGCGGACGACGATGGTGGCGACGACGACGATAACGGCGACTGGGACGGCGGCGGTGGCGACGACGACGACGACGACGAGGACGACTGAGACGCCGACGGCTACGACGACGCCGACTTCGACGACGACGGCGGCGGCGACGTCGGCGGCGACGACGGCGACGACGGCGACGGTGACGACGGCGGCGGTGGCGACGGCAACGACGACGACGTCGTCGACGACGACGGTGGTCATCACGACGCTGGCGCCCACGACGGCGACGGCGACGTTGGCGACGGTGGCGGCGGCGACGATGGCGGCGACGGCGGCGGCGCCGGCGACATCGTTGACGACGACGGCGGAGACGACAACTGCGTCGACGACGTCGGCGGCGGCAGTGGCGACGGCGACGGAGGCGGCGGCGGGGGCAGCAACAGCGACGACGGTGACCACGACGACGACGGCGGCGGCGACGGCGGCGACGGCGACGGCGGCGACGGCGACGGCGGCGTCGGCAGCGGCGACGAGGACGACGCCGACGCCGACGACGACGACGACGACGGCTTCGGCCACGATGACGACGATGAGGACGACAACGATGACGACAACGACAAACGACCTTCACGATGATGATGATGCTGATGATGATGCTGATGCTGATGCTGATGCTGATGATGATGATGATGATGATGATGATGATGACGATGATGATGATGATGATGATGATGATGATGATGATGCGGATGAGGATGATGAATGTGATGAGGATGATAATTTTGATTATGGTGACGAGGACGATGACGATGATGATGGTGACGACGACGCTGTCGCTGCTTAGGAGGATGGTTATGATGATGCTGCTGCTGATGATGATGATGATGCTGACTGCGGCGACGGCGATGCTGCTGATGACTTTAAACAAGCAGATGATGCTGGCGATCATCATGCTTGCCACGTGGATGCTGGTGATGTTGTTGCTGATGATTGTGATGATGCTGCTGATCATGACGACGATGATTCTGATGATTATGATGAATGCTGATTATCATGGTGACGACAATGCTGCTGATGAGGATTATGATGAGTATGCCGATGCCACTGATGATGCTGACGATGCTGATGCTGCTGATGTTGTTGTGTTGTTGATGATGATGATGATGATGATGATGATGATGATGATGATGATCATGGCGACGATAATGTTGACCATGGTGTCGATGATGATTGTGATGACGATGCTGATGACGACGATGATGGTGATGATGATACTGATGATGGTGATGATGCTGAGGATGATGATGGGAGGTTGTGATGATTACGGTGATTGTTTATGCTGGTGGTGATGGAAATTGTTCTTCTCATGATTGTGATGATGCTGATGATGGTGGTGGTGGTGATGACGATGATGGTGATGTTCATGATGAAGATGAGGAATGTGGAGATGGAGGTAGAGTTGTAGGAGGAGGATATGAGCAGGATCGCGCTATTAGCTTCACCTCGTGCTGTTATGTTCGGCCTTCGGGTCGAGCGCCATCGTCACCTCGACTGCGCGGCTCGAGTCCAATCGATCTTGAGAACGGATTGTTGCCGGGATACCGCCGGCGCTGCCGTCCCGTTTGTTGGCTACATGCTTCTCTTCAGTTCGGATTTGTGCGTTTCCGGAAAAGTTCAGTGCGCACATCGTTTTCCTGCTGTGTGAATGGACTGGGATTGTTCGGAGCGGCTTCGGATTTTTTTTTGTTTTTTTTTTGCCATGAGAGAGCTAGGATGACTATGATGGGAAGATGGTAGTCTCCTCTGTCTTGGGGCCTTCGGGAGCATCCCTCGTCGTTGCGGGCTGGTGGATGCATCCCTCTGGGAACTGACTTTGTGAAGGCCCTGCCTAGCATGAGCAACACAGGTGGAGGGATGAAATGAGAGAAGTGAGAGGGGAGAGGCAAGCTAGGTGCGCTCGCGACATATCTGACATGCTACCCCTCCCACCCATCCCTTCCTATTACGCTTTTTTTTCTCTATCCGCCGACGGGTGTGATAACGGACTTGGACCACCCAAAATGACACCACCGTATCATGTGCAATCAGAATAGAGGGGTTGTGTACATTGGACGAGGAGGAAGTGGCGGATGAGCTGGAGGATGAAGCTGATGAGCTGGAGGATGAATGTGGGGAAGAGCAGGAAGCGGATGAGGACGGAGTAGGACGAGATGGAACAGCAGCAGCAGCAGAAGCAGGAGGGATTGGAGGAGCGGGAAGAGTAGGAGAACTGGGGGAAGGCGGAGGAGGGGAAAGGAGCGGGGAGACATCGACGAGGAAGGGCTGGATCCAGAAAGTGGCGTGGCCCGCGCTGGGCGAGGGCGTCATTCTGAACGATTGGGGCCAAGCGCCGATCCTCCAATGAGGCGCACGCTGCAGGGGGAGCACCAGGTTGAAACACCCGAAACTGAGATCCTGTGTGTGCGTGTGTGCGTCCAGAAACAGTGCACGGAGAGGGCGGACCACTTTCAGCACGCCGTCGGGGGAGGGAGGAGAGTGGTACCTGTACGGAGTGGTCGTAGAGGGAGGTCGAGGGGGATTCGGCGGACGAGGGGAGGGCGACTCTGGCAGAGAGGTCTCCGTCGGGGCTTGGTAGGATGCCTCCAGCGGCCCAGCCCTGCGGGCGTGGAGGCAGCGGCACGCCAGATGCGGAGCACGCGGCGGAGTCCGCGCGCCTCCAGGCGGGGCGCCCAGCGGCGCCTCTGGGGGCTGCTCTCGGCGGCGCGGTGGGGAGGGCCGGGTCGGCGACGGCGACTGGTCAGAGGAGGAAAAGGTAAGCATACCGCTACCCTCGGGCGCGTTTTCCCCTTGCTGGGCCTCCCCGGGAGGCCCCGCGTCGCCACCGCCAGGTTCGCTGCGAAGTTCTGGTCAGAAGGCACCCCCTGGAGAGGTCCGGCGAGCAGCGGCATCGGCACCTTTCCCCAGTTGGGGGGTTTGAGGTGGGAGGCTTTCGGGCGTTTTCGTGGGTCCTCGGCGGTGTTCCAGCCCCGGGGTGCTCTCCAGCAGCGGCGCCTCGCCGAGGGCGTGCGGGGAGTGCCCAGATATCGTCCCGGGCGGCCGCCGGAGGGCCCTGGGTCTGACTCGAGAGCCAGGCGGCTCACGGCGGCGCGGTTGGGAGGGCCAGGGCGGCGGCGGCGGCGGCGGTCAGGGGTGACGCCGCCCCCAGACATGCTCGAGTCGTCAGCAAAGGACTGCATCCCTCCACGAAGCTTCACGCAGGTTTCCCCGTGCCGCGCTGGTGCCCCCAGACCCCCAAATTTCAATGTTGATGCCGAAACACGCGACTTCAGCTTTTCCGACGGCGTCCGCGCACCGCGCCGCGCGCGCAACTGAACATTGAAATTTGGGGGCGAGGGGGGGTCGGCAAAACTTGCGTTAAGTTTCGCGGGAGGTTGTAGGCTGGAGTAGTGTGCCTGGCGCCGAGGGGTCGGCGGCGAGAAGCGCAACCGTTCGCTAGTTGTGTACCCGTTGCGTGCAACGGTGCGCAACCGTTGCGGGGGGGGGCCGAAGCATCGCGCGGGAGGCAGCTACTTCACCCGAGAAGCTGCATGACTACCCACGCGCAGCTGGGGCATCCAGCGTGCAACACTTACTGCATCCAGGCACCACCTACTGCAAGTATCAAGTCGGGCATGTCCCTGTACAAAAGGAATGTTCAAGGATAGTAGACAAATAGTCTGGGGACGATATTTCGACTGTTTTTGTTTTTTTAGTGTCAGTTTTTTCGCCCAAAATACGCCTGTAGGTAGGGGGATACGCCCGACTTCCTGCAAGCACCATTTGCACCTCTCCCCGTGGACCGATCTGCGTGAGACCCGCCACTGCGGCTTGGAAGCACGACAGGCGACGCTTCGTGCTCCTCAGCCTCCGGGGGCCCTCGCGGGGCCCCGGGGCCGTTGGGAGACGCGCCGGGACGAACACAGCCCGTCCCGGGGGAGGGGGGTCGGGACTTTCCAGGGCCCCGCGTGGAAGAATGCAAGACGTCGGATGTCTGGGCCTGCGCTCCGAGGGAGGAGGGGAGGAGGGGAGGAGGGGAGGATGGGAGGAGGGAGGAGGGAGGAGGGGAGGAGGGGAGGAGGGGAGAGGAGGGAGGAGGGGGGATGGGAGGAGGGAGGAGGGAGGAGGGAGGAGGGAGGAGGGGAGGAGGGGGAGGAGGGGAGGAGGGGAGGGACAGCAATCCTGGCTAGAGCCATCCTGAGCCTGAGCTTGCTGTGTACAGGTGCTCGTGCCTGGCCGCTCAGCAGAGGCCGGGCGCCAGGCTCGGCGCCGGTGCCTCGTCGGCGGCGCGTCCTGTCTGGCAGCGGCGACGCAGCGGCTGCTGATGCAGTGGAGGCCTATTCCAAGAAACACCCTGCTTGCCTCCAGGGTGCCCTGGGTTTCTTGGGTTTCGATTGTGTTGCGATGGAGAGCGCGACGTGCCCACACCAAAAATCCATGGACGTCCTGGGGTCTCAGGGTTGGGTTGCTTGCGGAAGGTTTCTTGTGATCGGGCCCCTACTGTAGTTGTGGTGCTGGACCGTGTCACAGGACACCAGCCGCAATCCTGAGCAGGCTCAGACGACGGCTCGTGTCGGAGGTGATTCCCTCCAACTCGTCGGCACGCCCCCCGCGCGGATCGTGCCACACAGGGAGCGCCACCTGTGGCCCCAGTGGAGGAGCTGGCATGCCGCCCCCGCCCACGCCGGCGCATGCCTCAAAGGCTCCGTGGGGCCACCTTAGAGCCTCTGGGGACCTTCAGGTTCCTTGTGGGCTGTTGGAGCTCGGCTGGTCGGGTTGGGGCCGCCTGGTCGGGCCTCGGCGCCGTCCTGGAGCCCTCCTGGAGCGCTCTCGGTCCGTCTTGCGTGTGTGTGTGTGTGTGTGTGTGTGTGTGTGTGTGTGTGTGTATGCGTGTGTGAGGAAAGGAGGAGAGGAAGGAGGAGGAGAGGGAGGAGGAGTGAGGAGGAGGAGGAGGAGGAGGAGGAGAGGAGGAGGAGGAGGCGGAGGCGGAGGAGGAGGAGGAGGAGGGGAGGAGGGAGGAGGAGGAGGGGGGGGAGGGAGAGGAGGAGGCTGAGGAGGAGGAGGAGGAGGAGGAGGAGGAGGAGGCGAAGGGGAAGGAGGAGGAGGAGGTAGGAGGAGGGGGAGTGGAGGTGTGGAGATGAGGTGGAGGATGAGGAGAGGAGGGAGGAGGAGGAGAGGAGGAGGATGAGGAGGAGGAGGAGGAGCGGAGGGGAAGGAGGAGGCGAGGAGGAGGAGGAGGAGGCGAAGGAGGAGGTAGTAGGAGCAGGAGGAGGAGGGGGATGGTGGAGGTGGTGGAGGTGGAGGAGGAGGTTGGGAGGTGGAGGAGGAGGAGGAGGAGCTAGAGATGAGGAGGGGGAGGAGGAGGAGGAGGAGGAGGAGGAGTGAAGGAGGAGGAGGGTGAGGGTGTGTGTGTGTGTGTGTGCCTGTGCGTGTAGGTGCTGCCCGCTGCCCTCCGCCCCTCGGCACTGCCCCGTGTGGGATCCCCAGCGACTCCCCGCTTCTTCACCTTCTAGACCCCAGGGGGCGTCTCTGGGCTCGGCATCGCTCGGACGTCCTCCGCCTCCTCCTCCTCCTCCTCCTCCTCCTCCACCTCCTCCGCCATCTCCCCCTCCGCCTCCTCCTCCTCTTCCTCCTCCTCCTCCTCCTCCACCTCCTCCGCCTCCTCCTCCGCCTCCTCCTCCTCCTGTGCATCTTTTCTCGGCGAGGACCATCGAGGAGCATCCGGTGCCGTCGGGCAAGGACAAATATTAACGCACGAAGCCGAAGCATACGCGGGGAATGGACGCCCGAGCGACGGCAAGTGGGTGGCTCACTCAACCCAGCGTCAGTCCGCTACGCCTGGCGCGCGACTTTGAACGGCCGAGTGGCTCGTCGCCCCGCCCGCGCGCGCCCGCCCGACAAAAAAACAGGTGTGTGTAATGTGTTTGTGCTTCGTGCGGTGCGTGCGTGCGTGCTTGTGTTGGTGTAGCGCGTGTGTGTGTGTTTGTGTGTGTGTGTGTGTGGTGCTGTGCGTGTGTTTGTGTGTGTGGTGTGGTGTGTGTGTTGTTGCGTGCGTGCGTGCGTGCGGCGTGCCGTGGCTGCTTCGTCGTGCGTGTGCGTGTGCGTGTGCGTGTGCGTGTGCGTGTGCGGGTGCGTGTGCGTGTGCGTGTGCGTGTGCTTGTGCGTGTGCGTGTGCGTGTGCGTGTGCGTGTGCGTGTGCGTGTGCGTGTGCGTGTGCGTGTGCGTGTGCGTGTGCGTGTGCGTGTGCGTGTGCGTGTGCGTGTGCGTGTGCGTGTGCGTGTGCGTTTGCGTGTGCGTGTGCGTGTGCGTGTGCGTGTGCGTGTGCGTGTGCGTGTGCGTGTGCGTGTGCGTGCGCGCGTGTGTGTGTGTGTGTGTGTCTGCGTGTGTGTGTGTGTGTGTGTGTGTGTGTGTGTGTGCGTGCGTGCGTGCGTGTGTGCGTGTGTGTGTGTGTGTGTGTGTGTGTGTGTGTGTTGTGTGCGTGTGTTGTGTGTGCGTGTGCGTCTGCTGTGTGTTGTGTGCGTGTGTGGTGTGGCGATACTGGGCATACGGGACAGACAACGTGCGCCCTAGCCTGCCACAACGTGCCCAGGACACGGTGGCGGAGGGGTGGCGCGGAGACCCAGATCTCCGACGTCGCGTTTTGTTTCACATGATTGAAGTTTGGCCTGTCCCTCTACAGGAGAAGAATTCAGAAATAGTCGAAAGTAGTCAGGGGACACATCGTTGACTATTTTTGACAATCTCTGATAATTTTTCGAGTATTTTTTATTTTCCTTCCACAACCCGCCTGTAGGGGGACATGACCGACCTAACACCAGATGGATCCTGGAGGTCTCGAGCCCTTCCCCAGGACTGGCTCTTCGTCCAGAGCCGTTTTTTGACGGGCCTAGGGCCTGGAGGGGGCCCCAGGAGGCCGTCAATGGCCCAAGTTGTCCCTCGTGTTTTCTTTTGGCTCGCAGCGAGAAGGTGTGGGGGGGGAGCACTATGAGATTAGTGTGCTACGTGTTCGTATCGGATCTGCACCTGCAACATAAGCACATATCGGACGGGGCTAGGACGAGAATAAATCCGTTCCAGAGCGTTTCTGAGCGCTCTCAGAGCGTTCCAGAACGCTCTGAGAGGGCCTCGGCGCCAGGTACATCCTCCAGAGCCGCTGGATCTCAGAGATCACCGATTTCTCCTCACCCGACTTTCCCTTCGTCCTGGCTTCGTCTTGACATAACACCGCCATGTTCTTCTGCGTCCCATTCTCGGCGGCGGGCCCGGGGGGCAGTGACAAGGGGCGGGCCTTCTCAGCAGGCTCGGAAGTTCCCTGGCCTTCTGAGAAGTTCTCAGGCCTTCCCCGCAGACACGGACAAAGACCTCTCAGAAGGCGCGAGAGGGCTTCTTAGAAGCCGCGCCACCGTCCGAGAAGGCCTTCTTCTTCTTCTTCTTCTCACTTCCCCCCTCGCTCGCCGCTGACATTCTAGGCCTCCCAGATGGGGTCCGACGGAGTAGATAGGGTCGAAGGATCGCGCCGCATCGCCGATGCATCGACGATGCGGCTCGATGCGGAGCCCGACTTTCGCCACGCCGATGGCGCCAATGCATCGCCGGTGCATCGCTGGTGCGTCGCCGCTGCATCGCCGCTGCAGCGGCGACGCATCGGCGATGCATTGGCGATGCGGCGCGATCCATCGACCCCATCCTTTCGGACCCCATCTGGGAGGCCTCTAGACATTCGGCCTTGGCCCGAGGCCCTCGCCCTCCTCGCCCCCCTCCTCGCCCTCCTCCTCGGTTTCGTCCTCCTCCTCCTCGTCGTCCTCCCCCCCCCCCTTCGCCGCCGCCGTCGTCGCTGTCGGTGTCTGCACGGCGTCTCCTGGTTTCGCAGCCGCGCCTCCGGCAGCGGAACTTGCTGTCTCACTTAATCTGCCAGCGCACCTCCGACGTGCACGGCGCTGCTCGCTCGCCGAGGCCCTCATCAGCGCCCGCGACGCGAAGATCGCCATGCTGGAGGGCCAGCTGCGCCGGTGCACGGCCGGCGCGGGGGACTCGCCGACGGGGCAGCTGCGCCGCTGCGCGGCTGGCGCGGAGGAGTCGTCGTCGGCGTCGGCGTCGGCGTCGTTGTCGTCGTCGTCGTCGTCGTCGTCGTCGTCGTCGTCGGCGTCGTCGTCGGCGGCGTCGTCGTCGTCCTCTTCCTCGCCCTCGTCGTCGTCGTCGTCGTCGTCGTCGTCGTCGTCGTCGTCGTCGCCCTCGTCGTCGCACGTCGTCGTCGCACGTCGTCCGCGTCGGCGGCCCCGAGGGAGGCCTCGCAGAAGCACGCCTGCTTCTTGGAAGGCCCGCGATCTGTAGACGGAGGGCCAGCACCTTCTGAGAAGCAGCCTCCTTCTAAGAAGCTCGGGGGTGGACAGAACCCCCAACAGTGACACGTCGATTAGTGAATTGTCCGTTTTCGGTTCTCGAGAGGGCGCCGTGGCCGTTATTTTCCAGGATTGAGCCCGCCAGGTCTGTGCCTCAGGTCGTTTTCGCTAAACGACGTTTTGCTAAAGGGGGGTCTGTCCATCCCCGAGAAGCCGTTCTCTCCCCTCCCCCTACCCCCCTCGTGTGCGCCGCCACAGGAGGGCTCGCCGGCGGCCCCTGCGGCGGCCAGCACTGCTGCACCCCGCACGGACGGGGAGGGCTCGGCGGCGGGGCAGAGTTCGCGCCTCGAGGCCTCGAGGTTTTCGGGCGTTGATTTTCTCTCCAAGCCGACGGCGCCGATGCATCCGCCGACCCCATCTATTCGGGCCCCAGTTTGGGATGCCTCCAGCTTAGACGGGGGTCAGAGTTCGAGGTTCGAGGGCGTTCTCGCGGGTTC
The DNA here is from genome assembly GCA_963575745.1 of Prorocentrum cordatum. Taxonomy (NCBI): domain Eukaryota; class Dinophyceae; order Prorocentrales; family Prorocentraceae; genus Prorocentrum; species Prorocentrum cordatum. The sequence goes on from CAUYUJ010018943.1 coordinate 130,209, forward strand.
TGTCGGAGGGCTAGAGCCTAGAGGTTGACGCGAACTCCAGTCCAGGCGGTATGCCTCCACCGAGGGAAGATGATCCCGATCTCGGTGACGCTGGTAATATTCGGGCGTCCTGGGTGGCCGAAAGATTACCACCATCACCAACATCCAGGAGCATCTTCCCTCGGTGGAGGCATCCCCCTGTGTTAGCGTTTGGGGTCGATGGCGAAATCCGAGCCCTACCCTCGCCGATCAACGATTCAGGGAACCCGATCGGCTGCGGGGGTGGGGTTCGGAGTTCGTCGAACGCGTGGCGAAATCCGAATCCTACCCCCGGCTCCCATGGATTCATGAGAATAGATGGTTGGTGGTGGTAGGGTTCGGATGCTGCCACCGCTGGGGTGGGGTCAGACTCTGGGGCCCGAGGTTTTGAGGTTTTCGGGCGCTCTCGTGGCTTCGCGCCGGACGCATTAGCGATGAATCGGCGATGCGGCACGATTCGCCGCCCCATCTGTTCGGACCCCATCTGGCAGGCCTCTAGCTGCCAGCTTGGGGGGGTCAGTCAGACTTCGAGGCTCGAGGCTCGAGGTTCTCGGGCGCTCTTGTGGGCTCGCGGCAGTTCGCCAGCCTCGGGATGCTCTCCGGCAGCTGCTCCTCGTCGAGAGGCGTCTGGGCGTGCCCGGAATTGTCGAGAACGGCCCGGGCCGGAGAGGCCCGAGGTGTGGCCTCTGGAAGCAGCCGGCCGTCGCTTGCATTTTTTTTGAGCACCATGTGAGCATCGTTGCGACCTCAGTGTCTGACGATACATGGTTGCGTGCGCAGTGCAGCGCAGCAGGGATGGGCGGGACTGCCGCAGCGCTCGCCCACCTCCTCTCAGAGAGGCGCACGGCACCGATGCTGCTGCCCTCCCTCGTTTCCACATCTTTGGGGGTCTCCTGGGGCGCCCTCGTCGCCACGGCTGAGTTCGCCTCGAGGTTCTGGGCTGAGCGCGCCCCGGGAGTGGTCCAGGGAGTACGTAGCGGTGTCGGTTTGGTTTCCGCAGGGGGGCGGGGTGGGATGCAGTTCGTGTGCCCTTTGGAGGCTTGTGGTGAGCAAGCGAGTTTTCTTCTGCAGAGTCTGCGCTTTGTTGTCCTACGCCAGGGGCGCGCGAGAGACTCCGCGCGCACGCTTTCGCGGGCATTGTTGGTGCCAGCTGTTGAGCTGGACTTCGTGCTCTGGTCAAGTCCCGCCTCCCGGGGACGTTCCGTCCTCGGAACTTCTTGACTGGCCTGGGTCGGCGCCGAAGTTGCATTACTCGAACACAACGCGCTTTGTGTGGCCTCGAGCCCACGCTGTTCGTGGTGCGCCCGCAAAGTGTTCTGTTATGTGCCAGCGAACCCACCCGCCCACCCAGCCACATAGCGGCGCGTTGTGTGGTTCCGACAAGGCTCCTGCGCGGCGCGCTGTGGTGTGAGGAGGCTCTGGCCCGAGGGCTCTGGCTTTCCTGCCGTGGTCCTCCTTTGGGGATTCACCCGTCGTCCCCCTGAACGTGGTGTGAGATGGGGCTGGGCCGAGGCCTCCTCTCAGTCTCGGGCTGGCCGGTCGGCGCTGCCACCACCTGCTGGGCAAAGAAGGGGGAGGCCGTTCCGATGGATCCGCAAGTGCAGATGCAACAGTCTGTGGCTTATGAGGAAAATCCTGGAGGCCTCGCGCGGCGCGTAATAGTTGTAATATCTAGTCCACTCGTCAGCTTCGTAAGCCATGTGTCGACGCTCGCGCGGCGATGCTCTGGCGTCAATCCGACGTAAATCTGACGTAGTCCGATGTGAACCCGACGTAAATCCGACGTGGAGCCGACGTAAATCGGTTCTCAAGTTGCCGCGCGAGGCCTCCAGGATTTTTCTCAGAATGTTCCGTGAATGAACTACCCCAGCTACTGCGTGCAGCTGAAGCGTCGGCGGGCTCAACTATGGCACTTGCCGAAGCAATTATTGCATATGGTCAGAGACAACTGCTGCATCTTTTGGCACGCCAACTATATTGCGCACGATTGCTCGTAGGAAGCGAGGGAACTTACTCTTGCATCACAGCATGGTACTGCATGCGCGCACGAACTGCTGCATCCCAATGACATCAGCAGCAACCACACCATCGGAGCCGGCAAAGGCCTCGGAACACGCAGCTGTCACGACCAGGCGCAAGAGCCTCCCAGGTGCCAGAGCACATCTCTTAGGAAAGGAGCATGGCATTCATTCACTGCGGCGCGCCTGCCTGTGCCCCCCCCCCCCCCTGCAAAGGATCCCGCAGCCCGCCCCGTGGGGGAGATCGCCGCTGCGCCGCCGTCCAGGGCGCCCCGGCCCTCCACCAGTCGAGGAAGGAAAAACGGCATAAGCATAAATGTTTGGCGCTCCGCGCGGATTTCTTGCATCAGCGCTTGGCCCCCCCAGCGGCGCTTCCTGCGCCGCCCCTGGCGCGCTCTGCGCGCCAGGGAGGGGGATCCAGCGCGGATCGAATCTAGGCCTCCTAGATGGGGTCGGAGTAGATGGGGTCGGAGGATCGTGCCGCATCGCCGATGCATCGGCGATCCATCGTCGATGCGCCTCAAGGTGGAGCTCGATTGTCTCCACGCCGGTGTCGCCGATGCGTCGCCGACGTCGCCGATGCACCGCCGATGCGTCGGCGATGCATCGACGATGCATAGACGATGCGGCGCGATTCTTCGACCCCACCTACTCCGACCCCATCTAGGAGGCCTCTATCCAAGAACTCCGCGTGGAGCGCCAAAAGCTTATGCTTTTATGGCGCTCTTTCTTCCTCCGCACCAGGGCGCCCGCCTGCGCCTCGGCGCCCGAGGCTCAAGCCGGGCATGTCCCTCTACAGGAGGAATCTTCAACCATAGTCAAACCATAGTCTGAGGACGTTTTTTTTTTTTTTTTTTTTGTTGTTGTTGTTTTTTTTGTTTTTTTTTTTCCCCCCCCCCATATTATTAAAACAATATTCTGACTACCTGACCTGCAGGAATTTTCCATATTCCCCCATATTCTTAAACAATATTCCCCCATATTATTCCCGTGATTCTTAAAACAATATTCCCCCATATTATTTTCGTCCACAATGCGCCTGCAGGAGGACATGCCCGACCCAACCCGAGGCCGGCGAGCCCCACACCAGGGCGCCCGCCTGCGCCCCGGCGCCCGAGGCCGGCGAGCTCCGGCCCGCGGCGCCCGGCAGCGCCCCGGCGCGCTGCGCGGGGCCGTCGGCGCCCTCGGCGCCTGCGGCCGCCGGGCCTGCCGCGGCGGAGGTGGGCGCCGCCACCCTCCTCCTCCTCCTCGTCCTCGTCCTCCTCTCCTCCTCCTCCTCCATTCCTCCTCCTCCTCTCTCCTCCTCCTTCGCCTCCTCCTCCTCGTCCTCCTCCTCCTCCCTCCTCCTCCATTCCTCCTCCTCCTCCTCCCTCCTCCTCCTCCTCCTCCTCCTCCTCTCCTCCTCCTCCTCCATTCCTTTCCCATATGAATAACTTCTCCCTGTCGTGTCGCACCCCGAGGCCAGTTTCAGGGCGGGCCGGGCGTGTCGCCTGAGACTTCCTCACCGTTTATGATTCTGAAGCTTAAGAAGTGTCAGCAGTTTCACAGATGGAGGGCTGGTCGTTTTCAACATGTGGCTCTCGCCTTAGCGCCGCGCACATTCGTTTAAGAGTTGCAAGAGTTTCACGGATTGAGGGCGGGCCGTCTTCAAAATGTGGCTCTCGCCTTAGCGCCGCGCGCATTCGTTTGACCAAACTACAGGAGTTTCACGGATTGAGGGAGGGCGGATGGTTTTCAAAATGTGGCTTTCGTTTCAGAGCCGCGCACATTCGTTTCAAAAATTGCGAAAACTTCACGGATTGAGGGCAGTTGGTTTTGAAAATGTGGCTCTCGCCTCAGCGCCGCGTGCATTCTTTTTGAACATTTGCAAGAGTTCCACGGATTGAATTCGGGTCGTTTTCAGAATGTGGCTCTTGCCTTAGCGCCGCGCACATTCGTTGAAACAACTTGCAAAAGTTTCGCGGATTGAGGGCGGTTCCTCTTAAAAATGTGGCTCTCGCGCACATCCGCTTTTAAATCTGCAAAAGTTTCACGGTTCCAATGATCAACGTACCAGAAATTGTGTTTTGGAAGGATTCAGGAGGGCGCAGCAGTAATGTTGATTCGCGGTGTTGAAGTCCCAAAACGGCGTTCTGGCACGATTCCGGATTGTCAAGACGCAGCAAGCAGGTTGATCCGTGGCGTTTACATCCCGAGAACAATATTTTGGCATGCTTCAGGATCTTCAAACGGTTGTCTTCCAACGAGGCAGTTCTCCCAATGGGAATGAACCGTTGTAGGGGCCTATGAAGAGGGAGCTTGGAGGGAGTGTTAATTCCAACATCGTTGATGACTCTTGGGTTTACACTGGTCCTCCTCCTCCTTCCTCCTCCTCATCCTCCTCCTCTTCCTCCTGCTCCTCCTATTCCTCCTCCTCCTCCTCCTCCTCCTCCTCTAGAGCACCCTTCTCTGGAGCTCCTCCTCCTCCTCCTCTTCCCCCTCCTCCTCTTTCTCCTCCTCCTCCTCCTCTACCTCCTCCGCCTCGTCCTCCTCCTCTGAAGCTTCTCCTCCTCCTCCTCCTCCTCCTTCCTCCTCCTCCTCCTTCTTATCCTCATCCTTTTTCTCTTCCTCCTCCTTCTCCATCTCGTCCTCCTCCTTCTCCTCCTGACTCTTCTCTTTCTCCTCCTCCTCCGCCTCCTCTTCCTCCTCCTTCTCTGGAGCTCCTTCTCCTCCTCCTCCTCTCTCTTCCTCCTCCTCCTCCTCTCTTCTCCTTTTCCTTCTCCTTCTCCTCCTCCTCCTCCTCTTCCTCCTCTGGAGCTTCTCCTTCTCCTCCTCCTCCTCCTCCTCTCCTCCTCCTCCTCCTCCTCCTCCTCCTCCTCCTCCTCCTCCCCCCCCCTCCTCCTCCTGCTCCTCCTCCTCCTCCTCCTCCTCCTCCTCCTAAGGCCCGAACCGTCGGAGGCCTTTCCTTGCGGCGCGTTGTGTTTTTGGCAATTTAGAGATTTTCCCAGTCAGAACCTCCGTGGGCCTAGCGAGCCAGTAGCTAGTCCAGTGGCCAGCCGCGGTTCCAAGAGACAAGCAAGAAGGAGCTTGGCACAGACGAGCCAGACAGCGAAGGACGGACGACCGTTTGTCGTTGAGGGTTGCTGCTGCGCAAACTCGTTTGCTTAGTCATCACTCGGGCCAACGTCAGCTGCAAGACACTTGGCTGTGTGAAATTTGTGGCACCGTCAAATGTTTTGGCTGTCATCTCTGTACGGGGTGCATGCCCGATCAGTCCAATTCGTTGCCCAGTGGCCGTGCACAAGCGCCCAATCGTGCGAACGCTCCGTCAGGGCATGGCCCCAGCGGGGCCATGCAATTTGCCAGTCAACCCGTGCTCATGGCGTACGGCATGGTCCGAGATCCGTGGGTGAGGCAGCAACAGTCGCATCAGTCGGAAGAGCACCAGCCCACTTAGCGAAACACAGCCTGACGGATGTCCAGGGGAAGACGGAGCCAACCCGATCGCATTAGGCAGAGATCGTCGTCAGTCACTTTCGCCGACGAGGAAGAGGATTCAAATCAATGCTCTTCCCCGTTCAATATTCTTCATGCACTCCCCGCTTTGCTGTCTATCACCATCGCTTCCCTCATTTGCCAGAGGAGACTGCATCCGATGCGGAGAGGAAGCGATACATTGCAGTGCAAGAAGGAGAGCGGAGATGAAAGTGCTGGCGGCAACCACTCGCATGAAAGAGACGGCTGGCGACACGGGAGAGGAGGAGCGCGAGTGGTGCTCCCTCCTGTTGACTGCAATCCACCTCTGCCGCCCTTGGGAGCAGCAGAGGGAGCGCCAGCGGGCTGCGTTGCAGTGATCGCAGGCGCGCGTGGATTCGCAGGATCAGGCCATCCTAGCCAAGGCAGCCGAGCTCGATGCCCTTCGTGAGCAGAGAGAAGTTTCAGAACAATGGGTTCATCGTCACCAACAGGCGTTGGCCGAGATCGATGGCATGGGGCCGACCGATCAAGAACCACAGGGAGAGCCAGCCGCCACGATGGAGACCGGTCAGGAGCAGGTGGACAATGCAAGAAGGAGGATGCCGACGAATGCTATGCCTGCTGTTCCTCCTGTGCAGCCGGCTCAGGTCATAGATTTGTCTGTTGTGCAGGTGCATATCTCGAGCTCCTCGAAGGGCCCGATTGCATTTCAGGAGCGCATCGATTCCAATGTGAACTGCCTCGGTACGCAGTTCAACGCTGTGAACGCCAAGCACGAGGCGTTGCTGGTAGCGACGAGGGTCCCGCCGCAGTGTGTGATTCCGCCGCCGCAGTTCCTGGTGCCTGCCCAGCTGCTCATGGCAGGCACACCGCGGGCCTTTCCGGCCGCGCCTGCGTCTGCCGCTGCTGCAGGGGCTGCGCCGCGGGGCCCGAGAGGGGGCTCGACAGCGACCGGCCGCCAGCGACAGAACGACGCATCCAGGTCCCCCGCGCGAGCAGGGGGAGCTGCGTCATCCGATGCCAGAGGGGGCGGAGCGCCGGGCGGGGAGGAGCTGCCCGCAGGGGAAGAGCCCGCGGGGTAGCGCAGCCGCCCGCCGCGGTTCCGACGGATGTATCTGATCGAAGCCCGGGTGGGCCATGCAACGCGCGCAGGTCGAGCTGCGTGCAGTGCTCAGAGTTGTTGGGAGCGATTAAGGCGCCCTGGTCGTGGGCACTTGCGACAAGCTGGCAGGACATCGAGAGGTTCCCTCTGCCATGTTTCCTTGCTCACCTGCAATCGCTAGCCCCGCATCGTAGCGGCCCCCTCAACTTGTCGAGCCTTCGTTTGCGCCGATAGGTCGGGAGGTGGGAGGGATATTGGGCCCTCGTGGGCCTGTGTTGTTCTCTTGTTGCGCCCAGCTGGGTCCCGGCACCTCGGCGGGTTCTTCGCTCTGTCTATCCCCCCTGCCCGTGCTAGCTTGGCTGCAGAGACCGTCGCTATGATTTGGGCCGCCTCTTGGGCCCTGCAGTCCATGTGCGAGGATTTTAGTTTTCGCATTGGCATTGTTGCGGTTGTCAGAGCAGCAGCAGGCGAAGGTGGATTGCCGGATATTGCTGTCTTGTCCAGCTGCCTTCGTTCCCTCGCCCCACCCCTGCGACCCCCCCCCAGTGCTCCCTTTCGTTGTTCCCAGTCTCACCTGGGGGATCTTCTTAACGAGATGGCAGATACCCTTTGTGCGCTAGCCACCCTTGAGTTTGTTGTTTCCCACCGGTGTGTCCCTGGGCCCCTTGGGCGTCTAACCTCAGAGCTGCCGGGTGGGCGTGGGTGGATCTGCTGGGCGTGCCAGCTCGAGTCCATTAACCCAGCCTGCGCCAAGGAGATTTCACCTTCTTTTCTCATGCTCCTAGCGCGAGGGGCATTTGCCTACCTCGCATCTCCCCCCCTAGGCTCGCAGCATGGCCCCCCGTTTGCGAGGGCCGCGATAGGTGGCTCTGCTGCCGTCCTGTTCCGCAGGCGAATGGCTTTCGCCGTTGCGTTGACTTTGCGTGCCGTGGGGAATGGAAAGAAGGTCCCAATCGAGCTCCATGCGTCGGGCTGGCCGCGCATGTTGGCGGCCCAGTTCGAAGCGGCCAAGAGACTTGTTGTCGGCGCAGCTGAATCTAGAGTGCCCCGACAAGGATGGTCGACATTGGCAACTTTCTTGTCTTGCATGGACCTGCCGCCCCCCAGGGTACTCATGGCTGCTCATTGTGGCTCCGCAAAGGCGCCCCGCTGGTCCCTGACCTACCAGGCAGTATTGTCAAGAGGCATGCGGTCACCTTGGCCTTGGCGGAGCCTGCCATACTCGTCGTTGACGATGCGGTTGGCTCGGTTCCGCATTCCAAGCATGCCGAGGGGGACGTAGAGGCTCGGTGGATTAAGCTCGCCAGTGTCCTTCGGGAAACTTGGAAGGCCACGCCTTTGACCTTCCTGCTAGTGGATGCCAGTGCCACCGTTGGGTGCATTCCGTCAGGAGCAGTCGGGCACGTCGCGCGCGAGAGAGAGAGAGAGAGAGAGAGAGAGAGAGAGAGTGTGTGTGTGAGAATTTCAGCGGCGCATGCTCTCACGAGTTCCTGCTCGCTTGCGCGCCCATGCTTCCAGCGACGTTTTCAGGCGACCCTCGTGCCTCCCACGCCTGGGCCCCGCCACGAGGAGTTGCGGCGACGAGGGGGGTTGATTTCGCCTCGAGCCCGGTGGCGTTGAGTAAGTTTGCAGCCAAGCCCGTTGTCAACACAAGCGTCGAACTGGCTGTCGCCTGGCCTGGCCATGCGCTTGTTCAGTTGGATTTTCGTGTGCCCATTCCCGACCTCAGGCCCTTTCGGGGGATTGTTTCCTGTGAGCCACGGCTGGGCCGTTCTGAGCTGGCGGGCCCAGGGGAGCTAACTGATTTTGCTCGTTTTTTGTGGAACAGGCCCCCAGGCCCGAATGGTCGGCATCTCCGTCTTGACATTGCTCGATATTATCACGATATGCACGGCGAGTTGTGATCCAGTTCTTGATGTAGATCGAGGGGCGAAGGCCGCAGGATTTTCAGATCGCGCGCGGGGGCAGGTTCGCGGCCCGCGCAAATCCAGAAGAGCGTTGGCTCAGATTCTAGGGTGGGTGGCCCAGCTGTGGGCGCGCGTAGTCTTTGTGGGCGCGGCGCCTGTCCTGTGCCATCCCTGCCGGGCTCCCATCTTGCAGGGCCCAGGAAATCGAGCTCATCTTCCATGCTGGACAGGCAGGTGCAACGCTTTTGCGCCGCGTTTATTAGGCCTGGGCCAGGCGAGTGAGTGCTCTGCGACGTGCGCGAGAGTTCGACATTGGCTCCTCCCCAGCCCCCCCCTCCCGGTCAGGGTGTCAGTGCTGATGCGGCCATGGCGTAAAAGCAAGTTGCGTCGGTCGTTTGCGTTTCCTGGCCCCTGAGGTGGAGACAGAGGTCCAGGAAGAGTGGTGATAGGCTAGAGCAGGTTGAAGCAGATTTTGCGGCCGTCTCTTTCCTCCTGCCCCCTCCTCTCTCTCCGCATTCCGTCCCCTGGGATAGCCTGGGCAATCAGGGCGCGATTCGCGCTCTGATGTGCTGGGTTCGTGCGCTTGCTTGTCGCGCGGCCGCATTCCAATGCTGGATCTTGATGCCGCAGGTGCTGCGGTTTCATGATGTCATCCGAAAAGAGGCCATTTCCAAATCTGTCGGGGGAGGTGAACATCAGTGTGCTGCCATCCCAGGTCGAGGAACTCCCGCGGGCAACTCTTGCAGCGGGGATTATGCAGAAGCTGGCTATAGCTCGCAAGGTCGGTCTAGGGTTTCTTGTCGTCGACGTGGCCAGTGCTCTCCACGCGGCCATGCGTGAGTTCGTTGTGTCCACGAGCCATTCGAGAGATTCGCTTCGAAAGCTCCTGGCGTCTGCGGGGCCTCCCGAGGCCCACCTTCCTTCATTGGAGCAGAGGTGGGAGTGATAGCATTTCCCTCGTCGCCGCGGGCTGCCTGATCACTTTGTTGGGATGGTGGAGGAAGCCTTTGGTTGGGGTGGTTCCAAGTGCCAGGTGCTGAATGAACGTCTAGCCCTCGCGTTTCGAGGAACTAGGCTGGGCACCCCGGTCGGGGGCGCGGTTTTCATCTTCATTGTTGCGGGGGTGGCCGCCAGGATTGCTGGGTTTCTGGAGCAAGAAGGTTGCTTCTCAAGGCGGAAGTCTTGGGCTCTCCTCCTTCCCCCGACGTTCGGATCGATGTGCCGGGGATGGTCTATGCCGGAGATTCAGGTTTCTTCTCATGGCCCCTTTGAGGCAGTTTGCCGCGGCCTTGCCAGCGCTCTGTCGCATCGCGTTGAATTCGTTTGCGCCAGTAGGGCTGGTGCCGCGCATGCAGGTCGGTAAGACCGAGCGTCTGTTAGATTTGAGGGGTCCAGGGTCAGCCGACTTCAAGCGTGAGTTGTTTCGCGGAGTCTCCCCGTCCATCCAGGTTCCAGGGCTCTCGTGCGGGGGGGGATCTGTTTCAGTCGTCGGGCTGCAGTCTACCTGGGGGGCATGTTGGACGACCAAGCTTCTTTGGGCCCTGAGCTGGCTCATAGGGATAAAAGGGGCGACAGGGGCCATGGATGCCCCCGAGTGTGCTGTGGCGAAGGATCCCGTGAAAGAAATGGCCCCCTAAATCGTCTTTGCTCGATGCATTGTCACTCGCAGCCCTATATGCAGCAGGCGCCTGGTACGGTTTGACCAAGGCTGAGCTGCTACGTGTCCGGGCGCAGTGCATTCGCCGCTATCGCGGGCTCCTTGGCATGCCAAGGTATGAAGCTGGGGGGCCGACCGATCTTGCTGTGCTGGCGCAAGCCGCCCGACCGACCGTGATCGTCATTCTCAGAGTTTCGAGGCTTCGGCTCTTCGGACAGGTACTCGCGTCGGCTCCTCGCCCCCTCGTGGCATTGGTCAACGCAGAGTTTTTGGCAACCAACAAGTCCCGGCTTCCTGCCATGGGGATGACCTCGCGTCGCTGAGAGGGGCGCGCCCAAATTCTAAGGACTTCCAGATCCCGGGCGCAGGCGTAGATCCCTGGATGGCTGAGATACGGAAGTCCCTTGGAGGATGGAAGCGGACGCTTCGGGCCGCCATTCGGGCCTTTGTGTTTCGTCTCCAGCGTGACGTGCAGGTCTCGAAAAGGCAGGACCGAGCGGTAGCAATCTTGGCAGCCAATGGGCCTCCCCCCTCGTCGAGATCTCCCCCGCCCTCGTCCCAATCAGAAGTCTTGCTGCCATTTTTACCCGGCGGAGTTTGCGGAGCTGCGGTCGGTGGGCGCTCGGATCCGGCGGGGGCGCTCCCTGTGCGCTGATCTTGCAAGGTCGAGGCCCCGTGCTGCTGGGCGCGCCTGGTGCATGAAGGTCTGTGCCGGCGAGCGCTTCTCGTGAGGCGCGTCGCGGCGTGGAAGCCGACTCGTCTGGTCTATCCCCCGAAGCGTTTCCTCTCGGGGCGCTCTTGGGGCGCTCTTGGGGCCATCTTGGAGGAGATCTATCAAAGAAGGGGTGGTGGTGCATTAGCGCTGTCCTTCTGGAGTGCCTCGAATTGGCCGCCGAGGACATGTCCCAGAACCGAGCGCGTGGGCGCCGAGGTTCTTCGGCTCCCGGGGGCAGATTTCCTCTTTTGCCGCCCCCGGGGCCGCTGCCCCCGGTAGTTGTTGCGGTTCAGGCAGACTGTCCTCGAGCAGCGGCCATGAAGTTTATTCAGGATAGCGTGGAGCAGATCGCAGGGTGGCCCAGGCAATCTCTAGCGCCCCATGTTTTGGATGAGCCTGAGGTTGCGTGGGGCCCCAAGCCATCGGAGATAGAGTGGCCTTTCGAGAGCTCGTCGGTTCTGGCCGTCCTGAGGACGCTGTTTCCAAGACGCATTTTGCGTGGACAGGTTTTCGTTGCCAACTTGTTCTGCGGGAAGCGAGGGCCAGGGGGCGTCCGGGAGGCCACTGAGTTGGCCATGACCACGTGCGCACCTCTCTTCGAGCTAGTGGTACTGTCTGTCGACGTCCTCTTAGATGCCGAGCTGGGCGATCTTCGAACGCAAACGCAGTGGCGTAGCTTTTTTTTGCCGATCACATTCGCGCGGGCGGGATTGTCGCCCGCGGAGTGTGGCCCCCCCGTGAGACGTTTCGTGCAGGTTGGTGGCGGGAGGGGGCCCCCCCCTCCTCCCCGTGGAGCCGGCGCGCGCCGTGGGGGGATTGCAGGCTTCTCTCCCAGGCAGCGGCTGCGGGTTTCTGTCTCTAGTGATCTGCTCCAGGCCATGGTCGAGTTCATGGCTGTTGTGGCTGTCGGCCAGGGGTGTGCGTGGATGGAGCGTCCGTCCCCCCCGTCGTGGGAGCCCCGTGCAGGGCCCTCTTGGAGCTTCCTGCCACTCCAAGGGCTTATGGCCGCGCCGTGCTCTAACTGCACTGCGTTCGATCACCGAATTCGGGCAAAGTGGGCGGGCTCCTGCAGCCATCCGAGGAATTCGCCTCTCCGATCCCCCCTCCCTTTTGCACGAGTCCCTTGGAGGCGGGTGTTGTTCACGGGGGACTCGGGCCCGCGGGGCCCATGTGGGCTGGGGCAGTGTGCTTAAGAGATGGCGCACTGCGCCGAGGAAGGTTTATCCCCCAGCCGTGTGCCAAGTCATTGCTACGGCTGTGCTTGAGGCCCTTCTGCCTTCCTTGCTAGGGCAATCATCTGTACTAGGGGATCCTGCAGACAGCAGCGAGACGCGTGATCTCTTGCAGATCTCTGTTGGTTATGCCAGCATTGCTGCTGGCGCGCCCAGTGTGGGCCCAGATTTTGCACGCTCCGCCAAGCCTCCCAGGCCACCATCGGCTGTCGCAAGGATCAAGTCGATGCAACAGCCCGGGGGAATGGCAGCTCCAGCAGGGGAGGAGGAGGAATTAGAAGGCGTTCGCTCGGTGGCGATGATTGCTGCTGAGAGGGGCGAGGGAGTTTCGGGTTTTGCCTGTCCTCCTCCCCTGCCCCCCTCCCATGCCTCGGTCTCTTCCCCCTTGATGTGCTCGCTCCCATTGCTGCCAATAGGGCGGAGGCCCTTCGCGGGAGGCGCGAGAGGTCAGCGAGGCGCAGGCGAGCTCCAGTGCAGCTTGAGGGCCTTTGTGGCCCACCGCCCCCCCCATCCCAGACTGAGTTTGTGCGGGCTGACCTGCCGTTGGTTTTCGATTGCCTGCGCCCGCCGCAGTCCCGCCCGCTCCTCCTCCTCCTCTTCCTCCTCCCTCCTCCTCCCTCTCCTCCTCCTCCTCCTCCTCCTCCTTTTCCTCTTCCTTTTTCTCCTTTTCCTCCTCCTTCTCCTCCTCCTCTTCCTACACCTCCTACACCTCCTCGTCCTCTTCCTCCTGCTCCTCCTCCTCCCATTCTTTTCCCTTATACAGAATTTTTCCCTGTCGCACCCCGAGGCAAGTTTTTAGGGTGGTCTGGGCGCTTCGCCTGAGACTACCTCACCACTTATGACCCTGAGGCTCAAACGTGGACGACGGTTTCACACATGGAGGGCGGGTGTCTTTAAACATGTGGCTGTCGCCTTAGCGCCGCGTGCATCCGCTTTGAACCAATGGCATCAGTTCCGCGGGTTGAGGGCGGGTCGTTTTCAAAATGTGGCTGTCGCCTTATCGCCGCGCACACTTGCTCTAAAACACTGCAATAGTTTCACGGATTCAGGGCCGTTCCTTTTGATCAGCGTACCAGAAATGGTGTTTTGGATCGGTTCAGGATTCGGAGGGCGCGGCTGTTACGTTGATCCGCGGCGTTGAAGTCCCAAAAATGGCGTTCTGGTGCGATTCAGGATCGTCAAGATACAACAATCAGGTTGATCCGTGGCGTTGGAATCCCGATAACGATGTTTTGGCATGCATCAGGGTCTTCAAACGGTTGCTTTCCAACGAAGCAGTTCCCACAGCGGAAATGAGCCCTTGTAGGGGCTTATGAACAGGGAGCTACGTCGGACGGTTTATTCCAACATCGTTGACGAAACTTGGGTTTACACGGGTCCTCCTCCTCCGCCTCCGCGTCCTCCTCCTCCTCCTCCTCTTTTTCCTTCTTCTCCTCCTCACCCTAGTCCTAGTCCTCCTCCTCCTCCTCCTCCTTCTCCTCTCCCTCCTCCTCCTCTGGGGCTCCCCTCCTCCTCCTCGTCCTCCTATTGACCTATTGACCTGCACTAGAAGGTGGGCTCCCTGCGCGCCAGGGCCCTTCTGAAAATGACTCACGAGATTATCTTCTCTCGTGGAAGGCCACAGCGGGTCGCAACCTGCGTTCTTAAATGGGCAAGTTGTCCCACGGGCCATTCGAGAAGCCCTTTAGGCTTCTGTCCCTGCAACAACCGACGAGACGCTTTGATCCCCGTACTTGTTGGCTTTTCGCAAGGACCTGAAAGTTTGGTGGCTCGAGAGGCTGCCCACCCCCCACACTTGGAACAGAACACCACCCCTTTTACCATACATATGTTGGGGTGGTGGGAGGGGTGGACTTCAAATATATATATTTCCTGGGTAAGCACACCTGCGAAACCCATCCTGGAGAAGGCGTGACAGAAAAAGCAGCACAGCGGGTACAACTTGTGGTACCCCCCCCTTTGATGATACAGTGCGGGCTCATCTCGGCTTCTCGAAGCCGTCGGTTTTTGGCACTTTTCGGGACCTTCTGCTGCTTTAGATTGGGGCCGTATTTCCAGTTAAGATCTTGGATGCATGCAAGACGGGATCTGATCAGCTGCATCTCCTTATCCCTGGCCTGGACCTCCAAAACCATCTCCTCCTCGTCCTCCTCCCTCCTCCTTCTCCTCCTCCTCCTCCTCCTCCTCCTCCTCCGCCTCGTCATCCTCCACTGGGCCTCGGGACCGTCAGGCAACGATTGGGGACGAGGCGCCGGCCTTGGGGAAGGGGTCCAGACCTCCTGGGGTCGGCGCTATTTTTGGCCTCCCTGTGGCTTTACTATATGTTCGGGTCGGGCGCACGCCTGCAAGGATGGCGCAGTACTGGCCTGTCCCTGTGCGTCCCCTTCTGGCACTGCCGCACCGAGGCTGCCGCTCGTGCCGCTCCCCCTCGCGTCGTGACAGACATCACGACGGGAGGCTATTTCGCTGCTTTCGGCCTCCAGGGGCCCTTGCCAGGCCTCGTTCTCCTGCCCCTCCTCCTCCTCCTCCTCCTCCTCGTCCTCCGTTGGAGCTCCTCCCAGACCTCCTCGCGTCGGGACAGAAATCACGGCGGGATGTTGTTTCGCTATTTCCACCGTCCCGGGGCCCTCACACGGCCCCAGGGCTGTCAGAAGCCGACTCGGGACGAGAAGCCGGTCCCGGGGAAGGGATCCAGACCTCTTGGGATCCAGACCTCTTGGGATCCAGACCTCTCCACGGCGCCGGGGCTCTGCGTTTGCCCCATACCAGTTCTGTCCTGTCCTGCTGTGGTGAGGGGGGGGCCCAGCCCCAGAAGGCGAGAGGGCAATTCCGCAGCACTGGTGCGCGCGGGCGTTGCTGGGGGGCTGCCCAAAGCGAAATGGTTCGGTTGTGTGGCTTTGCATGGGAGCCTCAGGGGGTCCCCAAGTTCCTTGCGGTTTTGGGGGGGATTTTGTCCGGCTTTCGTCGGATTTTGGTGGACGTCTGGACGGACGAAATCTGGGCGAGATCTAGACGAGCGGGTGAAGAGGAGTGGTCGAAATCCCGGGCGAACTCCGGTCGAAAACCACGCTTATGCTGGGGCCGCGGAAGTCCACAGAGGCCCCCACGAGGGCTCACCCAGGGTTCGGTCATCGGCCGTGCCCCCCCCCCCCTCACCCGATAATCCAGGTCGTCGCCGAGACTTGCCAGACTCGAGTGGGGGATCGACTAACGGAATTTATTTGCCCCCAACTTGATTTTTCAATCGAACCGGCGACAAATGCGACAATGGCATCCGCGAGCGTCACACGTATTTGTTCGTAGACTCGACGAGAACATGAATTTTGGGTGAAATCAAAGACGGCTTCCTGCGGGCGTCGACCATGCGGACGCCCCAGATATCCATCTGCTCCTGTTTTTTCGATGCGTGGGCCCTGGAGGTCTGGACCACTTCCCCGGGACCGGTTTTTCGTCCTGAATCGTTTTTGACGCTCCCGAGGCCCGGCGAGGGCCCCCGAACGCCGAAAACTGCCAGAATCCCGCCGCTGCAATTCGGTTTGGAGCGTCGGATCTCAGGGTCCGTCCGCGTCCGCGGAGGGCGCTGGCGCGCCCGCGAGGCGAGGGCGCCCGCGAGAGAGATGGGGGCGGGCCCCCCCCCGCCCGGCAGGCGGCCCAGCCTCTGCCGGTGGCGGGGGCTCCTGGCCGTCTGCCTCAGCGGCCATCGGCTGGGGGAGGGGGACGACGACGACGAGGATGATGCTGCTGATGCTGCTGATGATGAGGAGGATGATGCTGAGGATAAGGATGAGGATGAGGGTGATGATGAGGATGCTGCTGCTGCTGCTGCTGATGATGATTCTGATGATGATGATGATGATGATGATGATGATGATGATGATGATGATGATGATAGTGATGAGGATAATGATGACGATGATGATGATGAGGATGATGCTGATAAGGATGAGGATAATGATGATGCTGGTGCTGATGATGCTGAGGATTATGACGATGATGACGATGATAATGATGATGATATGATGAGGATTCTGATGAGGATGAAGATGAGGATGAGGGTGATGCTGAGGATGATGACAATGGTAATGATTATGATGACGACGATGATGCTGATGATCATGCTTATTATAATGATTATGATGATGATGCTGATGATGATGATGCTGATGACAATGATGACAATGATGATGATGATGATTTTGATGATGATGTTAATAATGATTATGATGATGACGATGATGAATCTGATGATGAAAATGATAGTGAATCTGATGATGATGCTGAGGATGAGGATGCTCATGCTTATTATAATGATGATGATGATGATGATGATGATGATGATGATGATGCTGATGACAATGATGACAATGATGATGATGATGGTGATGATGATGAGGCTGATGATGCTGATGATGTTGATGATGTTGATGATGCTGATACTAATGATAATAATGACAATACTGATAATAATGAAAAGAAGGATAATAATGATAATAATGATAATAATGATAATAATGATAAGAATGATTATAATGATAATAATGATAATAATGATAATGCTGATAATAATGATAATACTGATTATGATGATGACGATGATGAATATGATGATGACTCTGATGATGAATCTGATGATGAATCTGATGATGAATCTGATGATGAATCTGATGATGATGCTGAGGATGAGGATGAGGATGAGGATAAGGAGGAAGAGGATGAGGATAAGGATGAGGATGAGGATGCGGATGCTGCTGCTGATGATGATGATGATGATGATGATGATGAAGATAATGCTGCTGATGATGATGATGATGATGATGATGATGATGATGATGATGATGATGATGATGACGATGATGATGCTGATGCTGATGCTGATGATGATGATGATGATGATGCTGCTGATGATGATGATGATGATGATGATGATGCTGATGCTGCCGCTGCTGCTGCTGATGATGATGATGATGATGCTGATGATGATGATGATGATGATGATGATGATGATGATGATGATGATGATGATGATGATGATCATTGGCTGACGCCGCACCGCCGACCCCTTCGGGCGGCAGTAAGAGTGAAAGCGGAGTTTGCGGAACGAATACTGGGGAATTTTGGGGTTTCAGTTTCTTGAAATTTCGTCGGGGGCGGTTTGCGGATCGTCGCTCTGCTCTTGGGCTTCTCTGGGCTCACCTGGCAGCACTCTTGATGCCTCTTGGGAGCCGTTTTGAGGTCTCTAGGAGACTCTTTTGGGCCTCTCGGGGGGCATCGTGGAAGCCTCTTGGAAGCCGATTGGCGCCTCCTCAGGTTTTTTCGTGGCCGAGTGCTCGAAATGTTCATGCGGGTTCTCTCTGGGCCTCCTCTTGGGGCCGTCCTGGGGCCCTCCTGGGTTATTGTGGAAGCTTCTGGGGCCGTCTTGGGGCCCTCTTGAGGGGGCGGTGGAGGAGGTGGAAGGGGGGGCACTTGAGAGAGGGAGGGAGGGAATGGGGAGACGGGGGAGGAAAACGAGGAGGAGGAGGTCTGCCTTTCGGAAGGGATCGCCACCGAGGCCCCCGTCTGTTTTCTGGAGATGTAAGTATCGTGGAGCGATCGGCCGACGAGCCGACTTCCAGATCCTTCCGCTGAGACTTGATCCAGCGGCTTCTGCGGGGGCAGAAGTCTAGCCAGACTCTGACCTCTCCCTGGACGTAACCCCGTCCCCCTGATAATCATTAACCCCCCCCTTCACCATTGAGTGTTTTTCATCCACGGCCAACGCAGATTTGGACCCCGAACTCTTGGTATCCCCTCGGGATTAATACCAGGAGCACAGCGTTATTGACAGAACACCCGAGATGCAGGTTCTCGTCTCAGGAAGCCTGTGGAGCAACGGTCTGAACTGTGGTCTTGTTTGGTCCGCCGCTCGCACTGGCGGGTGGTCTGGTGGCCCACGGTTGCCGCACCAGGCGGTCACGACACATGCTGCGATCGCGCGTGCGGCTGCCCCCCCCCCTCGCCACGAGCTGGGGGCGTCCAGGGCGGTGTTTGCCAGGGGCGCGCCGCGCACTCCACGATCGCTCCCGCCTGCTCGGGGCGGTTCGGCTCTGTCCTCCGAGGCCCAGCGGACTCGCCGGAATGGGACCCGCTGGAGGGGCAGGGGCGCAGGGCTCGTTCGCGGCGAGGCTGTCCCGTGTGTCCCTCGCGTGCTCAGCTCCTCACGCGCGGCAGTGCCCGGCTTCTCTTCGCCCCGCTGCAGCCGCCCACGCTGCCCCCCCGCCAGCACCAGCGCGCGTCGTGGCAAGCATGGAGTGCAGTTATCACTGTTTCAACCTTCGACTCCAACTACAGTTGCACCATGCATGTATGCATGTATGTGTGTATGTGTTCATATGCATGTATATACATTCCAGATCTGGGGGCCGCGTGCCCTTGTCAGGCGCAACGTGGCCACCGCATTGACAGGGCTCAGGGCTTCTCGGAAAGGGCATCGGTCAGCCTTGCGCCGGCAAGAACAAGACACGTTCATCGATGGTGTTGGGAATCCATCTGTATATGTGTATGTATAAACAAGTATACACATCAGTGTTGCACTCTATTCCATATGTGAGAACGGAGGGCACAAGCGGGGGGCAGGACAGGGCTCACCCCCTCCTGGCCCCGCCTCCCCGTCGCTTCCTCCTCGCTTCTCCTCCTCCTCCTCCTCCTCCTCCTCTTCGCTCTTCCTCCTTCTCTTTACCATTCTCCACCTCATTACGTATTATCATCCTTTCCGTCTTCCCTCCCCCCTCCTGCGCTCTCTCTCTGCTCCTCCCCATCGCCCCTGTCTCAGCGAAGTCACCGCCTTGTCCTCCTACACAATAGTTTCCGATGTGAAGGCAGGACGCACCGATTCTTTATTGTGGCGGTGGAAATCCCAAGCAACCTCATAACACCATAACAAGCGGAGAAGCCAACGACTGAGGGCAGAACAGCACAAAGCACACAAGGAACAGCACCACATCAAACTCAAACACACGTGTCACCACTTGCTCCACCGTTCAGCTGTCCCACCGTCTCTTCCTTCCTTGTTCCCCCCCCTCTCTGGAGGGCAGGCGGTGACTCCTCTCAAGGGGGGCAATGGGGGGGAGGGTGCAGGAGGGAGGAGCAAGACGAGGAGGGAGCAGAGACGAGGAGCAAGACGAGGAGGGAGCAGAGACGAGGAGCAAGACGAGGAGCACAGCGAGGAGGAGCAAGACCAGGAGCAAGACGAGGAGCAAGACGAGGAGGAGCAAGACGATGAGGAGCAAGCAGAGGGAGCAGGGGGAGGAGCAAGACGAGGAGGGAGGAGGGTCCAGGAGGGAGGAGGGAACGCGAGGAGCAGGAGGAACGCGGCTGGAGAAGGGAGGATGGGGAGACGAGGAGGCGACCGAGGGCCAGAGAGGGGGAAGAAGGGGAAGTCTCACTCCCTCCTGCTCCTCCCCCTCTTCACTTTCCTCCCTCTCCTCCCTTCTCCTCCTCCTGAGTCTTCTTTTCTTCTTCTTCCTCTTCCTGCTCCTCCTCCTCCTCGACAACATTCACAGTCTTATTCTCATTCTCCGCCCCTTCCCACCTCCCTCCCGCGCCCCCCCCCCCTTCCCCCCCCTGCTCCCCTCCTGCGCCTATACAGCCTCCCCATCTCCCCACCTGGGGGAATTCACCGCCTTGCCCTCCTGCACACGTGTTCCCTTTGTGAAGGGATCGCACAAAAGGAGCTGCACAGCGATTCCTTACCGGGGTGGTGTACAACCCACGCAGTCTTATATCAAGACGCTGAACACTGCAACCGCAGACAGGGGGCAGACGAGCAGCCAACATAACGAACACCAGAGCAGATGTTGCTTACATATTTCACTGCTTACTCCATCGTTCCACTGCTTTACCATGCTCATTCGACGCCGCCACTGCTTTGGAGTGCGGCGCCGCAGGCTTCCTTGCGGAGCAGGTTCGGGCCCTGAGGGACGTGTGAGGTTGCCTTGAGGCGGCGATACGGTTTCAGAGAGAAACAGAGAAGCAACACATGGCTGAATCAGACGGACCACGACGGCACACCGCCGCATCGATCTGTGTGGAGTGGGAGGAGGAGGAAGAGGAGGAGGAGGAGGAGGAGGATGAGGACAGGGAGGAGGAGGACAGGGAGGAGGAGGACAGGGAGGAGGACATGGATGAGGAGACGGATGATGATGATGATGATGATGATGATGATGATGATGATGATGATGATGATGATGATGATGATGATGATGATGATGATGATGATGATGACGATGCTGATGATGATGATGATGGTGATGATGACGATGATGATGATGATGATGGGTGGTGGTGGTGGTGGTGATGGTGATGCTGCTGCTGATGATGCCGATGATGCTGATGATGACGCTGCTGATGATGTTGCTGATGATTGTGCTGATGATGTCCTGATGATGATGACGCTGATGATGATGACGACGATGATGATCATGATGGTGACGATGCTGATGATGCACATGATGATGATGCTGATGACGATGTTGATGCTGGTGCTGATGATGATGATGATGGCTGATGATGATGATGCTGATGCTGATGATGATGCTGATGCTGCTGCTGATAATGGTGATGATGATTATGATGCTGATGATGCTGATGATGATGATGATGATGATGAGGATGATGATGATGCTGATGCTGATGCTGTTGATGATGATAATGCTGATGCTGATGATGCTGATGCTGATGATGACAATGGCGATGACGATGATGATGATGATGCTGATGATGATGATGATGATGCTGATGATGATGATGATGATGATGATGCTGATGAGATGTGATGCTGTGCTGATGATGATGATGCTGATGATGCTGATTGCTGATGATGACGATGACGATGGCGACGACGATGCCGATGATGATGATGATGATGATGATGATGATGATGATGAGGATGATGATGATGATGATGATGATGAATGATGATGATGCTGATGACGATGATGATGATGATGATGCTGATGATAATGATGCTGATGCTGATGCTGCTGCTGATGATGATGATGCTGCTGATGATATGATGATGATCAAGATGATGATGATGATTATGAATCTGATGATGCTGATGATGAGGATTATGATGATGATGATGATGATGACGATGATGATGATGATGATGATGATGCTGATGCTGATGCTGATGCTGATGATGATGATGCTGATGATGATGATGATGATGATGCTGATGATGATGATGATGATGATGAAGATGATGAAGATGATGATGATGATGATGATGATGATTATGAATCTGATGATGCTGATGCTGATGATGATGATGATGATGATGATGATGATGATGATGATGATGATGATGATGCTGATGATGATGATGATGATGCTGATGATGATGTGCTGCCGCTGCTGCTTCTGCTGAGTAAGAGAAGGAGGAGGAAGAGAGGAGGAAGTGGATGAGGAGGGCAGGGAGGAGGAGAACCGGGAATATGATGACGAGAAGGAGGAGGCGGAGGAGAAGGGGGAGGATGAGGGGGAGGATACGGAGGAGGAGGCGGGAGCGGAGGTGGAGGAGGAGGCGGAAGACGAAGCAGACTACTAATACGAATCATAATACGACGAATGCTACTGAAACAACTGACAACAACAAGACGAATACTAATAATCATAAGGGTACTACGAATGAGAATAATACTAACAATAAGAATGCTGCGAACACTACTAAGACTAATAATCATACTGAGCCGAGGGCCAAGACTACTCGTGCTGATCGCAAGAAGAATCTGGCGACTAATTATAATACGATCAATGCGAATCATACGAATACAAATGCGAATGCTAAAGTTATGAAGGCTACTATTGCTAGTAATACTACTAAGCACAATGATATTACTAATACTAGGACTAATACTACTGATGCGACTATTACTGACACTACTTATGCTACTACTGAACAGTCGTAATTATATGAATAATGCTAATTACACTAATCACACTACGAAGAACACTACGAAGACTACTACTAGTAATGATGGGACGAATCGTATCATTACTAAAGATAATACGACGGCTAAGTGGAGAATGCTGCTGATGATGGTGATGCTGAGGAGGAGGAGGAGGAGGAGGAGGAGGAGACGGAGGAGGAGGAGGAGACAGAGGAGGGTGATGGGGGAGGGGAGGAGGATGAGTAGGAGGAGTGGAGTTATGGAGGAGGCCGGATGATGAGGAGGAGGATTGAGGAGTATTAGTAGGATGAGGAGGATGAGGGAGTAGTGAGGATGATGATGAGGATGAGATTTGAGTAGGGGAGGAGGAGGAGGATGGTGGATGATGAGTGATGGTAGGAGGAGGAGGAGGAGGAGGTGGAGGAGGAGGAGGATGAGGATGAGGAGGAGGAGGGGGGGTAGGAGGAGGAGAAGGCGGAAAGGAGGGAGGAGAAGGCGGAGGAGGAAGACATGGATGATGATGCTGATGAGGAGGAGGAGGCGGAGGAGAAGGAGGATGATGATGATGATGATGAGGAGGAGGAGGAGGACGATGTTCACGATGATGATGAGGAGGAGGAGGACGATGTTCACGATGATGATGATGATGATGATGATGATGATGATGATGATGATGATGATGATGATGATGATGATGATGATGATGATGATGATGATGATGATGGTGGTGATGATGATGATGATGATGATGATGATGATGATGATGATGATGATGATGATGGCTGATGATGATGATGATGATGATGAGCTGCTGATGAGACTGTATGATGATCAAGATAGATGATGATGATTATGAAATTGATGATGCTATGCTGATGATTATGATGATGAATGATGATGATGGATGATGATTATGACGATGAGGATGATGCTGTGGAATGATGCTGATGACTGATGTTGATGCTGATGATGATGATGATGCTGATGATAATGATGATGATGATGATAGATGAAGATGATGCAGATGATGAATTATGATGATGATGATGATGATGATGATGATGATGATGATGATGATGATGATGCTGATGATGATGTGCTGCCGCTGCTGCTTCTGCTGAGTAAGAGAAGGAGGAGGAAGCGAGGAGGAAGTGGATGAGGAGGGCAGGGAGGAGGAGAACAGGGAATATGATGACGAGAAGGAGGAGGCGGAGGAGAAGGGGGAGGATGAGGGGGAGGATACGGAGGAGGAGGCGGGAGCGGAGGTGGAGGAGGAGGCGGAAGACGAAGCAGACTACTAATACGAATCATAATAAGACGAATGCTACTGAAACAACTGACAACAACAAGACGAATACTAATAATCATAAGGGTACTACGAATGAGAATAATACTAACAATAAGAATGCTGCGAACACTACTAAGACTAATAATCATACTGAGTCGAGGGCCAAGACTACTCGTGCTGATCGCAAGAAGAATCTGGCGACTAATTATAATACGATCAATGCGAATCATACGAATACAAATGCGAATGCTAAAGTTATGAAGGCTACTATTGCTAGTAATACTACTAAGCACAATGATATTACTAATAATAGGACTAATACTACTGATGCGACTATTACTGACACTACTTATGCTACTACTGAACAGTCGTAATTATATGAATAATGCTAATTACACTAATCACACTACGAAGAACACTACGAGACTACTACTAGTAATGATGGGACGAATCGTATCATTACTAAAGATAGTACGACGGCTAAGTGGAGAATGCTGCTGATGATGGTGATGCTGAGGAGGAGGAGGAGGAGGAGACGGAGGAGGAGGAGGAGACAGAGGAGGGTGAATGGGGAGGGGATGAGGAAGAGTGAGGA
>CAUYUJ010018943.1:156198-191298 GCA_963575745.1 Prorocentrum cordatum
CCTCCTCCCCCTCCTCCTCCTCCTCCTCCTCCTCCTCCTCTTCCTCCTCCTCTCTCCTCCTCCTCCTCCTCCTCCTCATCCTCCGTAGCCATTTTGGCTCAAGATGATTGGTTCCCCTGGGGACCGCACGGATACCGCTAGTCCGCGGCCAGACCACCGCTCGCCTTCACCGTGGGAGTTGGGCGCCCACACCCAGTCCTTTCCAGATCGCGCTGCCACGGCCCACCGTGTGTGCTGCTGCTTGGTGTCGTGGAGATGCCACCGCCGCATTACCGTTCGGAGCAGGCGCTTCCTTGGTACTGCAAGAGCTGCTGCGGGCCCTCGGGGAGACCGTGGTGGAATCATGCAGATGCGCGGCAGTGTGCGAAGTGCAAGCTGGGCAAGGGACTGGTCTTCCACAGCGTGCGCCAGCCCTCGGCCCCCTCCCAGCGGAAGAAGGGCAATCAGGGCGGCAGCGGCAACGGCTACTGGGACGACTCTGTCAAGGTGGCCAAGCTCAAGTCCGAGCTCGCCGAGGCCCGCAAGCGGCTTGCCGCTGTGCAGAGGCCGCCGCCTGGCGGGGAGGACGTGCAGATGGAGCCGGCCGCGGACGGAGACGGCCCCGAGTCCGTCGCCAAGGACAGGCTACGCGAGGTCGGCGACCTCATCGGCAAGCTCAAGGGCATCACCGAGCCGTCGGTCGTGGCCACGCGCGACAAGCTGCTGGCCGAGCAGGCCGAGCTGCGGGCTAGGGTGGCGGAGTCCCGACCGCTCGGACAGCGCTTGCGCGAGATGGGAACTCAGTTCACCAGGCTGCAGAAGCTGCGCGACGACCAGCAGACCAAGCTCGATGGGCTGCAGGCGCAGTTGCGCGACCTGCAGGAGAAGGAACGGCTCACTCGGGACAAGCTGGCGGCCCTCGACGCTAGCATGGAGGAGCTGGACCAGGAGCGCAAGAGGCTTCAAGGGCAGGTTCCGACGCCTGGCGACAAGGCGTCGCTCGACGAGCCGATCAAGGGGGTTGGTGCCACGCTCGAGGGCCTCGGGATCTTGCTCCAGAGCCTGGGCGCCGATCACCAGCTGTCGGGCAGCCTCACGGCGAGCTTCCAGGAGCTGCAGAGGTTGCAGGAGGAGGAGGCGGCAAAGTTGGCTGCCCAGAAGGCGCAGGCGGATGCTGGGGCCGAGGCTGGTCCCGACGTCGAGCAGGCCGAGCGGCAGGACGACGCGGCAGCGCCTCGCACACCACAGCCATCTGCCTTCTCCGACGACCCTGAGTTCATGGAGGAAGTCGTTGCGGCTGGGGGCGAGAAGCACAGGCTGGAGGAGATCTTCATGCGTTGGGGTGCCAAGGTCAAGAGGCCCAGGCTTACCCCTGCCTAGCATGGCTCCACGGCGATGTTTTGCGTGTCTTGTGTGGTTCGTCCTCCTTTGTCGCACCATGGCTTCGGTTTCAAGTATCACCACCGTGAACGTGTCCTCGGGCGGCCCGCTCGTCGATTTCCTGCCCACGTGCTCGAGTTTATGCATCGCGGTGCAGGAACATCATGCCAAGGCCGAGGGCGATGCATTGGCGAAGTTGCAGAATAAAGTAAGAGCTGCTGGGTACCATGGTATATGGGAGCCCGCCCTACCTGGGCAGGGAGTTGGCAGCAGAGGCGGGGTTGCGGTGCTGGCCCCGCTGCGGGTGGTCATCACCAAACCCCCAGGCCTGGACAGTCACGTGCTGCAGGAAGGCAGGATGATGGCGGCCCATGTCCACGCTGGGGTGAAGGGCGGCTTCGTCATGCTGTCGTGCTATTTCATTGTGGACGTCAAGCTGTCGCCCGAGAACCTGGCCATGCTGTACAAGCTGTACCAGTATGTCAGGTCGCTGGAGGCCATGGGCGTTCCGTGGATCGTAGGAGGCGACTTCAACATGGAGGTAGGCGAGCTCGGCCCGTTGTCCTGGCTCCAGTCGGCCAATGGCGTGGTGCTGGCGCCGAGAGAGCCGACTTGTCTTCAGAGCCTTCCTGGCCGCACCATTGACATGTTCATGGTTTCTTGCCGTTTGCTGCCTCGCGTTCGGCAACCAGTGGTCGTCGACGCGGAGACGTGGCCGCATCTACCAGTGACCATGGAGCTCTCCGCCACGGCTTTTGACGCGAAGGTCAGGAGGCTTGTCGAGCCACGCGGCTTTCGGAGGCCGCCTGCGGCGGGGTGCGCGAGGTTCCCCCCCGACTGGGACCCGACCTTGGCGATCATCCAGAGCGCGTCGGACAGCGAGGGCATCACCAGGGCCTGGGACGTCGTGCTCAGCGGCATCGAGTTCGAGCTGCGGGGCCGCTACGACGTCGTGAAGGACGTGGCGGGGTACTCCACGGTGCCAGGCCCCCCGACCTTCGAGCTGGCGAGTTTTCACCCTGTCGTGAAAGGTGCCTGGAGCAGGAGGTCGGCGGACACCCAGGCCTGGGCGCAGGCTGCGCGCTGGGCTCGTCACCTCAGGAGGGTTCGAGTGGCCTTGCAGAGCTTCGTGCTCCAGCTTCGCCCGCAGCAGGTCTTCGAGCTCGGCAGCGTCGGCGAGGCGCACGTCGACGGAGTGCCTGGCCTGGGCGATGGGGCACCCCCTGCTGCGGAGGTCGTCGGAGTGGCTGGTCTCTCCTCCGATGGTGGTCGGCCTCGGTCGAGAGCTCAGCGACACCAGCCCCTGCGACGTGCAGGCGAGGACCTATCGTGGGACGCCGTGCACTCCAAGGCGGCGCGCCACCTGCTGGAGTGCGAGAATTTCTTCCAGAGGATCTGGCGGAGGAAGGGAGTCTGGCCGCACCTGGACGCCGAGGCCGTCGGCTTCTTTCGCGTGGCATACTCGCCCTGGCGCAGGCAGACTTCGAGCAGCAGGTCGACCGCATCCTGAGTATCTCCTCCGATGCTGAGGCCAAGCATGAGAAGGCCGTGATGCAGAGCTGGAGGCAGTGGGCGCAGGCAGCTTTTGTGGCTGGAGCCAAGGGAGCTCACCGTTTCATGAAGCCCAAGGCTCTCCAGGAGATCGTGGACGGAGGCAATGGGCTACAACATGGGTACGTACTGGCTGATCGTAAGCTTGAATACTGGGAAAGTTTCTGGGTGCGGCATGGCGGTGAGCTGGCTCGCCGTCCTGTTGATGCTGACACTTGGGAGCAGCTGCCAAGGCTTGAGGCGGCCGACGTACTCAAGGCTATCCGTTGTTTCTCTTGGCAGACAGGCGTCGGGCAGATCAACATCGCGCCGAGGGCCATGGAGCACCTCTCCCAAGGGGCGCTGACGGCCATGGCGCGCCTCTTCGAGCGGTGCGAGCACCTCCTGCTGTGGCCAGACGGCAGATTCCTCTCGAAGCTCGTGAGACTCCCCAAGCCAGGGGGTGGGGAGCGCCTGATTGTGCTGATGAACACGCTGGTCAGGATCTGGGGACGGGCGAGGCGGCCCGTCTCGGCAGCGTGGGAGAAGGCCCATGCGCTCCCAGAGGTCTGGGGCCACACTGGAGGCAAGTCGTCGAGTGATGCGGCCTTTGATTTGGCGCTCACCAAGGAGATGGCGACCCTGTGCGATGACGACGCCATCATTGTGCTGCTGGACATGCTCAAATGCTACGAGCTGGTCAGGCATGATGCCATTTTGTTGGAGTGCAGGGCCAATGGATACCCTATGCGAATGGCGTTCATGCTCGTGCAGATGTACCAGCAGTTGCGTTCGGTGTACTCGTATTCTTCGTTTTCAGTGGCGCGCAGGGCGTATCAGGGCATCCTGGCAGGCTGCACTCACGCCACTACGCTTCTCATGGTGTTGTTGACTCGCAGCATTCGCCAGACGATGTCGGTCGCTCCTCAGGTTCAGCCCAAGGACTTGGTGGACGACGTCGCGCTGTGCTGGGTCGGCAACGACCTGAGCGGGGTGCGAGAAATGGCCATTGCCACTCGTGCGTTCTGCAGGGCTGTACGGCCCCTCGGGCTGGTGCTGCAGATGGATAAGTCTGGGCACCTTACGACGTCCAGGCGCACCAGCTACCACTTTCAGAAGTATGCTAGGCTGCTGAAGATCGCTGGCAAGAGGCACATGCGGTATCTTGGCCACGACCTAGCTGGGTCGTCGGCCACAAGGGCGGTGCAGAAGGGACGCCTGAAGGCCATGCACGGCAAGAAGGCCAGCGTCCGAGCACTGCAGAAGGGAGCAGGACGACAGCGGGCGGCTCGGCTCTGGGCCACGGGTGTGCTGCCATCCGTGGGGCACGGAGCCACGGTCAGCGGTATCAGCGACACGGAGTTGCAGCAGATGAGGACCATGGCTGGCGTCTTCTGTGGCTACAAGGGGTCGGGCTCCCTGACGCTGTACCTGGCCGCGCAGCAGTGGAGCTTCGACCCCATATTCCACGCTACCTTCAGCATCGTGGGGCAGTACGCGGCGTGGGTGTGGGATGGGCGGGTGACGCTCTCCCGACTGCAGCGGGCCTGGATGGGCTTGCGTGACTCCTGGGAGGCCCGCCACACTCACGTCACGTGGGCCAGTGCGCAGGGCCCGCTGTCGGCCTTGTGGTTGTCCCTCAGGAGAGTCAACTGGAACATGGCAAGTTCTACTATCTTGGTTGACGATGAGGGCCTGCATATCAGTTTGCTGCAGTATTGTCCCAGTGAGGTGCTGTTTTTCCTGCGTCGCAGCCTCGACCGTTGGCAGAGCCATCGTATCCTCGACCAGCTGCCCGAGGCGCCCCCAGCCGATGGAGACGGCAGGCGGCAGCAGCATGTGTGGCTTCGTGCGCTTCGACTGGGACACGCCTCCTTGGCGCCTGGCCACAGAGGGGCTCTGGCCAAGCTGCAGTCCAACGGGTTCTGGTCGCCGCAGCGCCGCATGCAGGCTGGCTACGGCGGCGACGGTTCGTGCGAGTTCTGCGGGGAGGCCTGCTGCGACCTCGAGCATGAGCTCTTCGGCTGCAAGGTATTGCATCAGCAGCAGGAGGACGAGGAGACGGAGCCGTACCCCGAGGAGGTGGCCAGGAGGAGGAAGGACATCCTGGAGGCAGCCCCGTGGCGCGACGGGGGCCAGGTGCAGGACTTCTCGGCCATCGACGTGCTCTACGCGCTGCCCCTGAGGCCTGTTTTCAGGCCGCTGCCTGCACGTGCTCAGGCTGAGCGCGAGTGGGGGGCGATCGACATGCCGTGGCCGTCGAAGTTGTACGGGGACGGGTCCTGTCTTGAAAGTGATTTCCCTGAGGAACGGCGCTGTGGCTGGGCCGTCGTGGCATTGACCCGAGACCTGTGGCCATACAAAGCTTTGTTCGGGAGCCTGGGGGGCCCTATCCAGACGGTGCCCAGGGCCGAGCGCGTTGCTGGTCTCAAGGCCCTGCAGAGGGCCCAGAGGCCAGCCACGTACGTGACTGATCATTTACAGCTGCAGGTCGAGGGAATGGCCTGGGAGGGTCGTCATGCTTCTGCCAGAGCGCCTCACGCGTCCATCTGGCGGAGCATCCACGAGCTGTATAGAGGCGACCCTGTCAGGCCCGTGTTTGTTTGGACGAAGGCCCATCGGACCGTCTTCGAGGGGTTTGAGGCCTGCCTGGCTTCCCAGGAGCCCCTGGAGCATTTTTTCGGTAACATGTGGGCTGATGTTTTCGCCCGCGTGGCTGCGGCTGATTTCCTTGGATCCACCTCCGTGGTCAAGGCTCACAAATTTTCTCTGCTTCGGGCCCAGGACACGATGCGTTGTCTGGCCTGGGCTGCCGAGCGCGTGGCCCGCCTCTCCACCCCGATACTCCGTGCGCCTCCGAAGGCTGTCTTTCGGCCCCGCCGTCCGCGGCGGCCGACCGATCACGACTTTGTGGTCTTCGCTGGGGGAGCGATTCGATGTCGAGCCTGCTGGAGGCTTGCAGCGACGGCTTCGTCGTTGAAGTCTCTGGCCTCCCGTGCGTGCGACCCCCAGGAGGTCGGGCCAGGACACCAGGTCCAGGCCTTGGATCGAGTTTTGATCTGTGTAAAGTGCGGGGCGCACGCTGTGCGCCCCAATCGGCTGTCGGTCGGCCTGTCTCGTGCGTGCAAGAGGGCTGGGACGGGGTCGGCGGGAGCTGGGAGTGGGGGGGACGGAGCTATCGCGTCGATGCTCGAGCAGGCTCGAAGGGGCCTGCATCCCAAGACGGGCGAGCCCCTCGAGCCGCTCGTCTTCTCGGAGCTCGGGGAGCCTGCGATGCCGCAGCAGGCGCCCGAGCCCGAGGCACCTGCATAGTGGGCGGTTGTACAGGCGTGGGATTGTCTGCCCAACGGGGGGCGCGGTGCGAGTGGGTGCTGCCCGGCGTTGCGCCGTTAGCGACCCTCGCACCGCTGCCCCCCGTCCCCGCGGGCGAGCCCCTCGTGCCGCTCGTCTTCTCGGTGCTCGGGGAGCCTGCGATGCCGCAGCAGGCGCCCGAGCCCGAGGCACCGGCATAGTGGGCGGAAGTACAGGCGTGTGTTTGTCTTCCCAACGGGGGGCGCGGTGCGAGTGGGTGCTGCCCGGCGTTGCGCCGTTAGCGACCCTCGCACCGTTGCTCCCCGTCCCCGCGCACGGCGCGGAGAGTGCCCCTTGTCGGATGAGGGTCTCTCTCTCGTCCCTTTTCCTTTTCGAGGCGTGTTCGTGATTCACCTGCACGCTCTCGGCACTGTCCTCACTGTCCTCCTCGTTCTCTCCTCCCTCCTCCTCCTTCTCCTCCTTCCCCTTCTCCTCGTTCTCCTCCTCCTCGTTCTCCTCCTCCTCCTCCTCCTCCTCCTCCTCCTCCTCCTCAGCTCCTCCTCCTCGCGACCAGAGGTTCAGGGCCAGGTCAGCCCCCGGGAAGCCCAGATGATGCGCGTTGGCCTCTTGCCTGGGAGGGCGTGTGATCGTCAGAAATTGCTGGGCCGGGGTGCGCGGCCCCTCGCCAGGGTCTGCGTGGGTGAATCGCTGGCGTGTTCTTTTTTCCCTTGGCATCGTCCTCCTTCTCCTCCTCCTCCTCACCCTCCTCCTCCTCCTCATCCTCCTCCTCCTCCTTTTCCTCCTCCTCCTCCTCCTCCTCCTCCTCCTCCTCCTCTTGAAGGAGATGATGATGCGGGTGGGGGGGTCCGCGTCGGCGGATCGCTGGCGTGCGCATGTACTTCTCGGCATCGCTCGGACGTGTGCATCAAGCAGTGGCGAGGCGTCCTGGCGTGCCCACAGGCCCACCAAAACAATGGTCGAAGGACCGTTCGAGTTCTGAACGAGATGTTCTCAGAACATGTTCGACTGAGACCGTCTTGTTTTCATCACATCGGGTTGATGTTCTAAGATCAGTGGTCTTATTATTAGAACAGCTGTTGGCTCTTAGAGAATGTCATGGTAGGCCTATAGCAATGCCGGGCCACGAAACGTGTGAGGGGTGTGCCGAAGGAGGAGGGACCGACATGGGTGGCGATGACGGCGATGATAACAATAATGGCGATCATGATGATGATGGGAGGAGGCAGGAGGGCGAGAAGGAAGGAAGGAGGAAGGACCGCGGGGCGCTGTCTCTTTAAAACGAGGACCCAACATCACAGGATGGTTGGGCAAAAAACCTCACACGGGGCGGTGGCCGACCCCACGCCACCCGCCCGTCACGATACGGGTGGCGGGCGCCTCCCGCTAAGACTGCGAGCCAGCGGTCGAAGAAACGACGGCACAAGCACAAACTGTTGGCGCTCCGCGCGGATTTCTTGGATCTGCGCTGGGCCGGCATAAACATGAACCTTTGGCGCCCCGCGCCGTCTTGAGGCTACGGTGGGGGCGTCCGTTGAGGAGTGTGCCCAAGAGGCTGGTAGACCCCGGGGGGGTCCTTATCCAAGGGGGGCGGCGGTGATATCCATGGCCGATCCACGATTGGAGTTCCACTGGCTTCCAGACCCTGGGTCACTTATTTCAGGGTTACGTATCCAATGCCTTTGTGGGCCCCGGAAACGGCAGGACCGTTTTTTCACCGTTTCCAAAAAATGTCCCTTGCAAATGGAACTGAACCGGTCCAAAAAACGGCGACGGAACCGGTAAAGAAACGGCGTCGGAACCGGCAACAAAAACGGCAAAACGGAACGGGTAAAAAAACGGCCCTGTCGTTTCCAGGGCCCACTGAGTTCCAGACCCTGGATCCATTATTTCAGGGTTCCGTATCCAATGCCCCCACCGTATCGTGTCTTCGGCGTCGCGGACCCTCGGCGGGGCAGGGCTCCCTCGTGGTCCCCGGGCCGGCGTGTGCTCTGCTCGGGCAGTTCCCGCCCGGGCGTGCTGCCTCGATCTCGGCCTCTGTGGATCGCTCTCGCGCCCCGGGACAGTCGTTAGGTCAGGCATGTCCTCCGACTGCGGGTTTTGAAACGAAAGTGAAACAACATTTAAGACATATCCAACATGATACCAGAGATAAGCCCCAATCCTAATCTTGTTAGGGCTATAGGACTATAGGGCTGTAAGGCCCTGGGGCTATATGGCGATAGGGCTATAGGACTATAGGACTATAGGACTATAGGGCTATAGGGCCGTAGGGCTATAGGGCTATAGAGCTATGGGGCTACAGGGCTATAGGGCTTTTAGGGCTATAGGGCTATAGGGCTAGAGGGCTATAGGGCTATAAGGCGATGAGGCTATAAGGCTATAAGGCTATTAAGCTTTAGGGCTATAGGGCTACCAGGCACCCGGGCACCTGGGAGTGCCGCCGAAATCGTCGCCAAACCCCACCTAACCATGTGAAAACGCTGGGATCCCAACAGAGGCAAGTTCTGATTGGGGAAATAATCAAAACAAATGGTAGAAACATGTGATCGTGATTTTATTCATTGTTTTGCCGATTGGCGTGGTCCCTCGCACACACCCCTCCCCTCAATGGAGTAGACCTTGGCTGTTTTTGGCGCCTGTTTCAAGCAGGTGCAATCTCCCCCATACTAGGCACACTGTTGCAAACAGTCGCGCTAAGCACAGGTCCGGAGCCAGACCCCCCCCCCCTTCCCCCAATGTCGAAACGCTGAATAAGAAAACGTTGACCATCGTCCCCAGACTATTCTGTGACTATTTGAGAAGATTCCCCCCGGACATGCCCGACTAAAGACAATTTCAGAGTGGAGCCGGGGGCGAACAAGATGCCCGAGGTGAAGGGACTAGGACCTCTGGGGCACCGCACTGGTGTTCAAGAGCGGAAGCGAGACGCACGCGTTTCTGAATTCACGCGGGCGTCGAGAGAACGCACGCGTTGTCGAACTCACGCGGGCCTCCAGGGAAGGCGCGGCACGCGAGCCTGCGTGGCGTGGGACAGGCCCCGCGACTTGGGAGGCATACGCGCGGTCGGGAACTGCTGGCCTGCCTGTCTCTCGCTCGCCCGGCTCTGGCCCGCCACGCTTCGGCGCGGCGCGCTGCCCACCCCGCGCTCCCCGGGCGTCCACGCGCCGAGCCCGTCCCCGCCCACGCTCCACGGAGCGCCACGCCGTCCGCTCGCACGGCACACGGCGCGTCGCCGGGGCGGCCGCCCCGCGGCACGCGGAGAGTGCAAGACGTACACCTCCCGGCCAGCTTCGCGCGCGCGCGTGGCGCGGCGCAAACCCCCGGATCTCGCCGCCCGGCGTGCGGGTCGGGGGCGTCCAAGAGGGGGGTGATGACCAGGGGGGGGGGGTCTCACGGCGGGGGCCAGGACGTCTCCCCAGAAGTCGTGGCGCCTCTCCTGCCTTCTGCACGGTCCCGGGCTCCCCCTGGTCCGCGCACGTGCCTCGGGCCAGGATGGGCACACACCCCTCTTGGACGCCCCCCTCTTGGCCGCCCGACGTGCTGGCGGGGAGAGCCGCGGCGGTGTGATGATCGACCGCGGGCCCGCTCTCTCGTGCGCGCCTTTGAGAGCAGCGGCCCGCACAGCAGCGGCCCGCACAGGAGCGGGGCTCGAGAGCCGGGGGTCGATGCAAACGGGGATCGGCCAGAGCGCCGGATCCTGCAGGATCCTGCAATTCTAGGGTCGCATTGGCCCGGGTTTGGGCGCAGGATCCTGCAGGATCTTGCAGGGCCGGGGTCGCGTTGGCCCAGGCTTGGGTGCAGGATCCTGCAGGATTCTGCAGGATCCTGCAGGGCCTGACTGACACGGGTTTGGATTGACCCGGGCCAGCAAATCCCCGACGGGAGCATCGAGAGCAGGCAGGTCTGGGCCGCCAGGCCCCAGGCTGCTGCAGGCGCCATCCCTCGCGGGCGGAGGTTTTTTTCCCCCGCCCCCGAGGTTTCGACGAGAAACGAGGCCGCTCAGAAAAGGAGGGGGGCCCTGGGATGCACCCCCCGGAGGCTCTCCGGACGCATCCCCCCATATCTAGGATGGGCGCCCCCCCATCGTATATCCCAAGGTTAAGCCCGAGAGATTTGGTTCGCTCGAAACACCCACGAAGCCTGGGAGAGGGGTCGACACATGTTCTGTTATTATGATTCCTGTCATCGAATGGTTTTCCCCTCTCCCTCCTCTTCCGGGGGCGGCGGGGATCAAACCTACTTGCAACGCCTATACCCGTTTCATCCGCCTAAAGTGGGGGCCCATACCAAGAAACACCCTGCTTGCCTCCAGGGTGCCCTAGGTCTCTTGGGTTTCGATGGTTTTGCCGTGGGAAGCGTGACGTTCCCACAACAAACATCGATGAACGTCCTGGGGTCTCAGGGTTGGGCTTCATGTGGAAGGTTTCTTCTGGTCAGGCCCCTACTGTATCGACTTCCTCCGAACGATGGCCAGACTCTCAAAGTCCGCGCGGAGTTCTTAGATCGGCTGTGGACCCCCTGGACGCCGCCTCCGGCGCCGCCCCTGGCGCGCCCCGCGCGCCGGGGAGGTGTGGTCCCTCGCGGCTCCAAGACCTCCGCGCGGGCCGTCGAAAGAGGAGGAGGAGGAGGATGAGGAGGGGGAGGAGGAGGAGGAGGAGGAGGAGGAGGAGGAGGAGAGGAGGAGAAGAGGAGCAGGAGGAGAAGAGGAGGAGGAGGAGGAAGAAGACGGAGGAGAAATGCTGCATGTGTCTTCTGTCTGCAGTCCTGCATCTCCCCCCCGCGATCCGAGGGGTCAGCGCGGGGGGGGGGGGCAGGCGCCGATCCCCGGCGCAGGCTGGGCCCGGCCAGGCCCCGTGCTCGCGCACGTCCCGCGTCGCCCCGATGCCTCGCCCCTCCGCTCTGCTCTGCTCTGCCGCGCGCGCGCTGCGTCGCCGCCCTGGCGCCATCGCGGGCCTGGCCCCCGCCGGCCTCGTGAAGGCGGGCACGTCCCTGGGAAGGGGGAAGGTTCGAAACCTGCGTTACGAAAGAGCCAGGGGCGATGTTTGTGATGATTGTTCTGGGCGAATGCTTGGGGTATGTTCTGCCTGCTTCTGTAGCTTTTCTTCCAACATCGGCCTGCGACAAAGTGCCGCAGCGTCAAACGGACCACACGGGAGCCAGCAGCATGCGCCGTGGAAGCGGCACAGCCTCAAACGGACGGCACGGGAATCAGCACCCTATGGGCATCCTCTTCGTTGCTTCTCTCCTCCTCGCAAGTCGCGCCCACTTGTCCTCAGCACCCTATGGGCATCCTCTTCGTTGTGTTTCTCGTCCTCGCACGTCGCGCCCACTTGCCCTCCGAAAGGCCGGGGTTCGTGGCCGCAGCCGGCTCTTCTTCCAACATCGGCCTGCGGGAGGACCTGCCCGACCCATAAGCCTGCCCCCCTTTGCACGCCTCCGCCCCCGCCGCAGGCCCGATGAGAGCCCGGCCTCCCCGGGCAGCGCCGCGAGGCCTGCCGGCGGCCGCTCCTGAAGGCGTAAGGGGCGCGCCCGGGCAGGGGGCCGCCTCTCCCTCGCCTGCTGCCTGGACCTCCAGACCCAGGTCCCCTCGAGTCATGGGAAAAAGCACGACCCGAGGCTTCTCCCTTCAGTCAAGACGCGGAAGTAAGGAGCAGTTTGGGTTCGAAAGGGGCTCGATGTTCCTTAGATTCCTCCAGTACTGCTCCTCTTGCCCTCCTGGGGCACGGAGGCGCTTACAGGGCCAAGAAGGGGCTTCGTTCCTTCTGTAGCGTTCCTTCTGTCAGCGGCCCGACTGTATCTCGGGACCGTGAACAAAACGGCCCGCAGGATAAAAGACCGGTCCGGAGGAATCGGTCTAATTAGCATGGCGTCGGGGGTCTGGGGACGCGCCCCGAGAGAAGCATGGCGGGCGTTCCCGAGCGGGCCCCGCCCTCCACGGGGGGCCGTCTCCTGGCCCCCCAGGGGGCGACGACGAGCCGAAGCGGCCCGGGAGGGCCCAAGACGGCCCCGCGGACGAGAGGTCGAGGGCGAGAGGTCGGTGGCTTCGCGTGGACGAGGGCGGGGTGCCGCGAGCACGCAAGCGCCTGGCATCGCTCGGACGTGTGCATGTTTTTCCCGGCGAGGACCATCGAGGACCATAGCACAAAAAGAACGCGCACGAAACCGAAAGGTGTACGGGAAATGGACGTCCGAGCGATGGCGAGAGCGGTGGTGTGGTCTCTAGGCCTCCTGGCTGGGGTCCGAGCAGGTGGGCCGGAGGATCGCGCCGCATCGCCGATGCATCGACGATGCGGCTCGATGTGGAGCCCGTGTTTCCCCAAGCCGACGTCGCCGATGCGTCGGCGATGCGTTGGCGCGCTGCGGCGCGACCGTTCGACCACATCTATTCGGACCTCATCCGGGAGGCCTCTATAGTCAAGATACAGCCAGACAGGAGGGCAGACTCCTGCGAGAAGACGCAGTGGTTTTTACCAGTTGGTAGCGGTGCTGAGCGGTCCATGCTCCCATGTGCGCCACAGCTCACTTGGCGCAATGCTGCAGACAGCGGTGCTACTGTCGGTCCAAGAACCCCGGCGGCCTTACAAGTATTGCGAAGGCCTTACGGCCGGTGCCGCCGACCCTGGAGGACGTGCAGTACTTGCGGGGGGGGCGTCGTATCTGAGTGGCGCCCCCCCCCCGGGACCCCCCCCGGGGACCCCCCCGCTACCCCCCCCCCCTCCCGGCGGGGGAGGGATCAAAGGGAAGGGGCTTCCCTTCGACTCAAATACGACGTTGCTGAAGTTCATTTGGGCTGGCGCGCTTGAGCAGGGGCCCCTGCTGGGAAAGAGGACGGGAGTGGCGACGGGCCCACGGAAAGGGAGGCGCAAGGAAGGGGGACGACAGAGACGACGACCAACGAACAACGGGGATGACGTCTCGAACGGAAAAGCCCCTCACACACGCCGACAGGGTCGGCGGATTTGCATTGTCGAACCATCGTCGCCGAAATGAGAGGCGACTGGTCCGACGGAAAGGGGAAGGGTCAAGACAGCGCGGGAGCTGGACGTAGCGTGAAGAGGAGGAGGTCGGCATCGTTGGTGTTTTGGTGGTTCATGGCGCAGTCTGTGCAGCCCCACAGCGGCGAGGCAGGCAGAATCCAGGGCCATGGGCGATAGTGTGAGTGCTAGCCACGAAGAGGAAGAGTCCACAGCGTGCTTTTGGTATGGATGGTGGATCACGCGGGAAAGATACGCTCTCGCAGCGAGCCCTGCGTTGGTGCCATGATGAATAAGTGGAATTGACAGCAAGGGATTCTGGATCGGTTTTCCCTGGCTGCGCCCCAAGGATTTATCTCCACCCTCCTAGCCACCTTCGCAAAAAACCTAGCCAGCCTCGTAAATACAACGGTTGCTGGCTGAATTGTGGACCCTCGCGCATGAGAAGCAGTAGAAGCGATCTGGAAAAATGGGGAGTTAGAGAGAGATATATACATATCAAAAAAGTAAGAACAGCAAACAGACATCAATGTGTGTACGTTCATGTATACGTATATACATGTAGAACTAAGAAGAATAATAATACTAAGGAGAAGAAGAAGAAGAACAACATTCGGCGAGAGAGAGAGGGGGAGAGAGAGGGAGGGAGGGAGGAGGGAGTGATGGACGGAGGGAGAGAGACAGAGAGAGAGATGCTGCATGTCGGCAGGAATGTGCCCCATGCCACTGGCAGCAAAAGCCGGCGTGGCTGGTGACGGTCGTCGAATGGGGCGTTGTCGAAGTCCAGGACGATTTCGCGCGCCACTTCGAAGCCGAGCCGCCGCCGGTAAAGCGAGCGGGCCGGGCGAGATGGGTCCAGGGCGCAGGTCGCGAGAGGCGCGCCAGGCGATGCTATTCGGGGTGTTCCAAACAGGGCCATGCCTTCAGGGACCGAAGGAGTTGTCAGCTCTTCCGCGGCGGAAGGGCGGCGGAAGTAAAACGAGGCCGCCTCCGCGCGGCGGAAGCCGGCGGAAGGGCGGCGGAAGCCGGCGGAAGTGAAAGATGTGCCCCCAAGAGCTGAAAACAAGTTTGGGTTCAGGTTCCTGACATCGCCGGTATTTCTCAGCCACAGATCTCTCAGCCGTAGATCTGTCAGTGTCTGATCAGTCTGCTACAGTACCCCAGACTTCGACCCGCACCGCCGCAGCAATGGCACCCCGGCCGCAGCTGGCGTGCGCCGCTCTGCTCCTGGCGGCCGCCCACGCCGCCGGCTCAGAGCCGCTGCCAGCGGGCGCGCGGCGGGACTTCGATCGCCACCTCGCCAGGGAGCTGGGCGGCCTGCCGGGCTGGGCTGTCCCGGTTGATCTTGGGACCCAGACCCCCTCGAGTGATGAAGCAATTACTCAAGCGTCCTGGCTCGCCTATAGCCCTACCAAACAAAGTTCTAAGAACCTTATGTGGTTGCCACGAAATGCTCTTAGAACATTTCTGGCGGAGTCTGGCTTGTTTTATCACATCGGGTTTATGTTATAAGAACCTTGTTTTTGTTCTTAGAAAGTTTGGGGGTTGTAAGAACATTTCGTGGTAGGACTATAGGAATGTCGGAACGGTCGGTCCCTGCTCAAATCTTGGGACCCATACCCGCTCGAGTGACGAAGCAATCACGGCGGGGCGTTTTTTTCACTATTTTCGGCCTCCGTGGGCCTTTACCGGGCCCCGGGACCGTGAGGAAGCGGTTCCGGATGAAAAAACGCGATCCGGGGGGATGGGTCGAAGCCTTTGGGGGTCGACGTCATGACAAAGTCATGACGTGACGTCGGGGGTCTGGGCACCGCGCCCCTTGACCATCACGGATGTGTTCTGCACAAGCGGCGAGCAGATCCGTGTCTGGGCTCCCGCGGTCTGGATTCCGGGGCACGATCTCGCAGATACGCGGTCGCACGAGATGCGTTGTGCGCGGGGCATCCGCGGGAAGGCGCCCCAGATCCGCGGGGTCGCGGCCCGGGGGTTCTGCCCGCGAGGCCGCGGATACGGATATATATATATATATATATATATATATATATATATATATATGCTCTCGCGCACGAGTTGTACC
Source organism: Prorocentrum cordatum (assembly GCA_963575745.1). NCBI lineage: Eukaryota > Dinophyceae > Prorocentrales > Prorocentraceae > Prorocentrum > Prorocentrum cordatum. Next base: position 171,451 of record CAUYUJ010018943.1, read on the forward strand.
TCATAGATCACCCTTCGGGTGAGAGGGAGGTCGTGGGGGAGCTGGGTGCAGCCTTCGGTTTGCGATTCGGCGGCGGGCAGAGTCACATCGCACCTTTGCAAGCTTCATGTGTTCACCCTCCACCTGTCCTGCAGGTGCGTGACAACGTCGCCACGCCAAGCACCATTAGCCGTTCAGATATACACGCTAGAACAACTTGTCTTGCGGCACCAGCATGGATCCCACGGCAGTGTCCCAGTCACGGGTGACGAAGGACGTTTGGTTTCCAGAAGAAAGGCCAAAGACACCCTCCCATGATGCCAATGTGTATAGCGTATCATGTCTTCAGTGATCGATTTGCCCGCGAGTCGATGATCGGATAAATGCCCGCGGCAATGATAAGGTAGACGCCGTACATTTGATGGTACGCGAGGTGGCAGAGCCCGAGGACGACTGCCACACCGCCGTCGCGGGCGATGCGTGCCACAAGGAGGTGACAAGCAAAGAGCAACGAACCTAAAGCACGATCTAACCGAATCGCGTGAGCAGTTCATTGGGGATGCAGTTAGATCGTGTCGCTCAATCGCGCTGCTTCAACACATTACAAGCTTCGCATTGCCGCCGCATTCGCACGTCGCATGAACTTAGCATGTATTGAGGCGCACCTCTGGAATTCGCATGTCGCGTGACCGAGTGCGCGGGAACGGCGTGCAATCGCCAATTGTTTGATTTCCCAGCCTGCGAACATTTGTCTTGCACGCGAGCCGCTCGAGCACTTTGCATACATCGCATTGTGGGTCAGGCGTTAATGGCACCACTGTGAGCCGTTCCCTATTCGGCAATGAATACAGGCGCTGGACGGAATATAGGTCGGTTTCAACCATTCTGGGGTTCCGTGGTCGGCGTTTGGAGGAACGAGCCGATGTCGGCCATATCTGGAGCTCTGGAGGGGCTATAAAATCCATCGCGTTCACGGCGCCCGCCCCCCCCCCCCCGAACGCTGCAGGCCTCAAAAATGTGTTGCCGCGCGCGCATGCATTCACATGCCCCGTGGGGCAGGGAACCGTGCTTCTGTGCTGCACGGAAGGTGGACGCCGATGGCGCGGTTGGCGGCCTCGAGCGAGAGTTGGGTGCGCGCGGGGCCGTGCGCATTTCGGGCGCTCGGCCTTTTCTGCGGCCACGCAGCTCGGCGTCAGCGTGTGTGTGTGTCCAGTGCGTGTCCCCTTGGATGCTCCGCATGCGCATCCCGCCACGTGTGTGTCCCCAATTTCTTGACGGGCTTGGGAGTGGTCCAAGCTGTTTCGGCAGCCTGCGCCGCGAACATGGAGGCCACCTGCTGACAGACGCGGCAGCACTCGAAATCACGGCATCGTCTCAGGGGCGCACTTGCGAGTTTCTTCCGAAAGGGGCACTTGTACACCCCCACCGTGTTTGGCATAGGCTAGGGTGGCCCTGTCTACGCGCGGTGGTGATGTACAGGTTTTACCCGCGTAGTTCGCATGCCCGCATGAGAGTTTTCAGCTGGACCAGCGACTGTAGGGTGCATGCAATGTTGGAGGTGGCTGGAAGATGAGTGGCTGCATTCATTGAAGGTCTCAGGTAGCAGGGGGTTGCAGATTGGGACGAACATCGTCTGAGGCTGGGCCTGCAGGCTTGCTCTTCTTCTTCTTCTTCTTCGCCGCCCATTCCTGAGACAGAGAATGTCAGCTCCCTTTCCCGCAAACCCCATTCACGCAGCACCTTCGAGGTAATCTGGGCCATGACGAAAGGCATCACGCAGCACAGATGGTGGTATCCTGGACTGCACAAGAACTCGTCCACGTTTGAGGACTTCCAGGAATTTCTGCACAAGCTGGATGCGTTCTCCGCCGTGTGCGCCAAGCCTTGCAGGATTGTGCAGCAGACGAAAGGGTGCCACGCAGAACCAAAGAGCGAAGCGGGCGACGGCGAACGGTTTTGTTGCAGTTCGCATGAGGACAGCAGCACTACCAGGTGATATGAGTAATGTGTGGCCCCACCGTTCTACGTAGATGTGGAAAGGGGCCGCTTGTGAGCGATAGCATGATGTCAGCACGTAAAATCCATCAGCGCCCGAGGTGCCACACGGCAGTCAAGGACGAGGTCTGCCACAACGAGGCGGCTGCGCGCCGGGCGGGAAGCTCCCTTCGAGCGAGTTTGGAGCAGAGCGGTCGGACTCGAATGGACCCACCTCCCCAACACTAGTTTCTGCCTGAGGTTTCTCTCCTGGAGCTCGGAGCGCGCACGGACGCGAGCACATTGGATCCTGCCTGAATCCTCAGGCCTTCTCCTCCCCCGTTCCTCTCCCTCTCGCTCTCTCCGAGCTCGGCTCCACGAGGGATGCCAGGGGCGTGCTCTTCCTGACCTTTGAGCCCCTGCGTCGGAGTGCTGCCACGGGTCCGACCTGCGCAGCAGCCTGGCAGCGTCGCACTGCGAAGGCCCCATCCCTCCGGGCACGGGGGGTCCTCACGCGCTCGTCTTCCCAGGGTGGTGGCGTGGCTACCCCTGCGGAGCGATGGGAGCGAATAGGAAGTAAGAACGCCGGGGACAAGTTTCACAGGTCTTGAGAACCCTCCCCCCCCAATAATTAGTGGGCACGAATCTTATTTTCGACGTCCTGATTGACAGACTAGGGCCCCACTAATGATTTGAAATGAGTGTTTCTCCGCAGCACCCGCCGCACAACAATCAAGACAACGACGACTACGATCACGATTTCGACTACGTCCGCGATCCTCAGATGATCACGATCACGATTACGATTGCATCCACGACTACGACTACGATTACAATCACGACTACACTCACGAGTCCAATCACAATTACAACACACGACTACGGTCACGACTACAACCACAGCCACTGATTCCTTGTGCACTCCCCCATGTACAGATGCTCACAATTCCTCTCGCGTGCAGGGTTAACCCACGATGGATTATGCCCTGGAGGCAGGAATCCCCCCAGCATGATCCAGCCCGCCCAACAAAAGAGGGAAAGTAATCCCCGCCGCGACGACGACGACGACGACGACGAGGACAACGACGACGACGACGACGAAGACGACGACGACGATTACGACTACGATTTTGACAACAATCGCGATTACGTTCACGACTACACTCACGACTACAGTCATGATGAGAATCACGATTACAACCACGACTACAGTCACGACAACAATCACAGCCACTGCTTCCCAGTGAACTCCTCATGAGGAAACGCTCACGAATCCTCTCGTGTGCAGGGTAGCCCACATTGGGTTGTTCCCTGGGAGGACGCCCCAACATGATCCAACCCGCCCAACAAGAGAGGGAAAATACTCTCCGCCGCGACGACGACGACGAGAACGACAACGAGAAGCAGCAGGGGGACGAGGAGGAGGAGGAGGAGCAGGAGGAGGAGGAGGAGGAGGAGGAGGAGGAGGAAGGGGGAGGAGCAGGAGGAGGAGGAGGAGAAGGAGGAGGAGAAGGAGTAGGAGGAGTAGGAGGAGGAGGAGGAGGGGCAGGAGGAGGAGGAGGAGGAGGGGCGAGTTTGTTTCCCGCCGAGAGAAGCGGGAGGGGGCGGGGTGCAGAAGCAAAGCCCTCCGAGGGTTCCGAGGCACGGGTGAGCAGCCCTCAGCGGTCGCCTCAGCCGCCTCCCCGGGCCGACCGGTCCCCGCTCCGTGCCTCGGCGCGCCCGCACCCCCAACGGCGGGACGCGCGGCAGGGGCCTGGCGAGCCTGCGCGGCGAGCGGGCGCAGCTCGGCGGCGGGCGTGCGCCCGCGACGGCCCGCGCCGCCGCCTCACTGCGTCCTCCTCGCTGCCGGCGCCGGCGGCGGCGTGGCGGAGGGCGTCCGATGCGGTCTCTGGGGCTGAGGGGGCCCGGGGCTCCCGAGGCCCGTCCGCGCGGGCCGCGCCCACGGCGCTCCGCGCGCGCGGGGGGTGCAGGCGGAGGTCATATCCCCTGCCCGAGGTGTGCCCTGCGGCAGGGCCGCGGCTGCGGCTTCCCGTCGTCCAACAGCCCGCGCAGCGCGGCCCTGTCTCGCCTCCTCGCTTCTCTCCCCGCGCGCCCTGCCTGCGCCTCCTCTCTGCCCACTTCTCGTCCGTGCTCCCTCTGCGCCTCCCTCGCCCCCCGCATGCCTTCTGGCCGAGGCCGCAAGCCGCCCTTTGCCCCGCCACCTGTCTGTCCGTTCCATTCCCCTCCGTTTCGCTCCGTTTCCTCGTCTTATCCTGTTTCCCCCCATGCCCCCCATGCGTTTGATCCCGCGCGCGCTTCTCCCGCTGCATCCACTCCTTCGTGACTCCCCCGTTGACTCCCCCGTCGGGCCTTCCGCCCATCCCTTCCAAGCTCCATGTTCCTCGCATCTCCCGTTGTGCCCTCTGCGTCTGCACCCGTTCACCCGCGACGTCCACGAAGTCGCTCCCCAAAGGTGACTTGGGCCATGAAGACGGGCATCCACGAGAACCCCTCGTGGTACCCTGGGCTGACCCCAAGCTCCAGCTTCGAGGAGTTCCAGACGTTCCCGCCTCGGCCCGATCACAGCGCGACGCGGGGAAGCCGATCGCCTAAGATGACGCTGTGAAGTGTTTGAACATCCCCATGCAAGTGCCATACGAGGGAGCTGTCTTTTCATCTCAACGAGTGCTGTCTCGTCGCGGTTCGTCTCATGCAGCCTCCGTTCCCTCACAGCTACTATTCTCTCCTCTTGTCCCATCTCCTTTCACATCTCCCATCTTTTCTCCTCGCCGCCCGTCTCGTTGTTTCTGTGTGTCTCTCTCTCTCTCTCTCTCTATCTTTCATTCTCTCCCATGTTATCGGAATCTTGGGGGATGAGATCGAAGTAAAGCGGAGAGCCCCCCACCGCAAAAGTCGTGCGAGGGGGACAAAGGACCGCCCCTCCGGTGAGCCGGCGTGGTCGAGGGTGTCCCGCCGTGGTGTCCCGAGGTGGTATCCTGTCGGTGTCCCGTCGGTGTCCGCGGGAGGTGGCTCGTGGTGTCCCGCCGTGGTGTCCCGCCGTAGTGACCCGTCGGTGTCCTGTCCCTGTCCCGTCGGTGTCTTGTCGGTGTCCCGTCGCTGTCCCGTCGCTGTCACGTCGTTGTCCCGTCGAATCCCCGTCGGTGTCGCGTCGGTGTCCCGTCGCCGTCCCGTCGCTGTCCCGTCGCTGTCCCGTCGTTGTCCCGTCGGTGTCCCGTCGGTGTCCTGTCGGTGTCCCGTCGGTGCCTTGTCGGTGTCCCGCCGTCGTTGTCCCGTCGGTGTCCTGTCGGTGTCCCGTCGGTGTCCCGTTGGTGCCTCGTCGGTGTTCCGTCGATGTCCCGCCGTGGTGTCCCGTCGGTGTTTGGTCGGTGTCATTGCCATCGCGCGTTTGTCGTCAGCGTCGTCGTCTGGCATCGTCGCCGACTCGTGAGCGCATCGCCAGCATCGCCACCAGCACAATCATCGCAGTTGTCCTCAGTTGGTTCCTTCCCCCCCTTAACCTTCCCATCGCAGCAACCTCTGCCCAGCCGCCGACGTGAAATTGTGTATCGGAGGCGACGGGGGTGAGTTCGCCGTGACGCGGAGAGCCCTCCACGGGGAGACCGAAGTGGGTTTCGTGTTCGTGTCGTGCGTGCGGCCGGGGCGAAGCTGCGCGGGGCCGGGCGAGAGTTAAGCAGCCCCTGCAGGGCGCCTCCGGGCCGGCGGGCTGCCCCCCCCCCCCCCAGGCCCCTCCCCGAGCCGGGCGGCAGTGGCCGGGGGTGTCCCGCCGTGGTGTCCCGCCGAGGTGTCCCGTGGTGTGCCGTCGGTGTCCCGTCGGTGTGCCGTCGGCGTTCCGCCGGTGTCCCGTAGCGAGATCGATAGTGAGATCGACCACGGGACCGATCTATCGTGGGACGGATTCCGAGATCGATGGTGAGATCGGTGGGGAGGCCGATCGTGAGGCCGACAGTGAGCTCGATCGTGAGATCGATAGTGAGATCGATAGTGCGGTTGATGATAGTGCAATCGACAGGGGGATCGATTGAGTGAGAGTTGTTTCCTCCGCCCTAAGTCTCCTTATCACCCGAAAGGTGGTCGTATAGGTACTGAACTACACGAGCACCCTGCGGGTGATTAGGAAGTTGTGGTGGGGGAGACATCTGATGACAACAGCGATGATTGTGATGATGACGATGCTGGTGATGTGCTCACGAGTTGGCGAAGATGCATGATGGCGGTGCTGGTGAGACCATTGGGGCAGCATCGGGACACCATCGCGACCCCACCGAAACACCATCGAGAAACCATCGAGCTTCCACTATCGACGTCACTACTCGTCATTGGAGGGTAAGCTCGCATTGAAACGAAGAGCCACCCACCGGACCCACCGGGAGATCGGTTTTGGTTTCGTGCCGCGCGTGCGGGCGAGGCGAAGTTGTGTGGGCGGGCGAGAGGACTGATCCCGCCCTGGCTAGGGCGAAACAGGGCTCAATGTCTTCCCTCCCCCCGGTTGGCCAGCGTTGGCCCAGGGATGTCCCGCCAGTGTCCCGTGCTGCCTTGTAGTGTCCCGCGGTGGGGCGCGGGTGTCCCGTGGTGTCCCGTGCTACTCGCTATGAGACTCGTTATGCTACTCGCACTGCTGCTCGCTCTGCTACTCGCTTTGTTGCTCGCTCTGCTACTCTCTTCGCGTGTCGCTATACTACTCGCTTCGTTACTCGCTATGCTGTTCGCTATGCTACTCGCTATGCTACTCTCTATGAGATTCGTTATGGTACTCGCTAGGTGACTCGCTGTGATACTTGCTATGGTATTCGCTATGGTACTTGCTACAGTACACGCTATGCGACTCGCTATGCGACTTATGATGCTACTCGCTATGCGACCCGTTGTGCTACTCGCTGTGCGATTCGCTATTATATTCGCAGTGCTACTCGCTATGCCACTCGCTTGCTATGCCACTCGCTATGCCATGCTATGCTACGCCATGATCAGAAGCATCGCAGTTGGTTTCAGTAAGTTCCCCCTCACACACCACCCAAAACATCCTTACCATCCGAATTTGGGCACACAGGTCAGAGTGAGATGGCTGAGCGGTCATGCACCGTCCCTTGGTGCGCGGCTGAAGTGAGGTTCTGCGGTGCGGATTGTTGTTGTTGGTGGTAGTGTCGTGAATGTTGATGTCGTCGTCGTCGTTGGTGTTGTCGTTGGTTTTGTCATTGTTATTGTTGGTGGTGTTGATGGTACTGTCGCTATTTCTGTAGTTGATGTTGGTATCGTTGTTGCTGTTGTTGCTGTTGTTGGTGGTGTTGCTGTTGTTGATGTTGTTGATGTTGGTGGTGGTGGTAGTGTGTGTTGATGTTAGGGTTGTTGTTGTTGGAAAGTGTTGTTGTTGGTGTTGTCGGTGTTGCTGTTGTTGATGGTACTGTTTGTGTTGTTATTGGGGGTGTTGGTGTTATTGTTGTTATTGTTGCTGTTGTTGTTGTTGCTGCTGCTGTTGTGTTGTTAATGTTGTGTGTTTTCGTCGACCCCCCCCGCGACCCGCCCGCGACCCGCCCCACGACCTACCAGAGACCAACCCGCGGCCCACCCGCGACCCGCCCGCGACCCGCCCCACGACCTACCAGAGACCAACCCGCGGCCCACCCGCGACCCGCCCGCGACCCGCCCCACGACCTACCCGAGGTCCAACCGCGACCCACACCGCGATCCGCCCTCGACACACTCGCGACCCACCCGCCACCCTTCCGCGACCCACCCGCGACCCAGCCCGCGACCCATCCGCGACCCACCCACGACCCACCGGCGACCCACCCCGCAACCCACCCACATTGCTTTTAACGAAAGAATCGGCGCCTGCGGCGGGCTCACTACATGATTTGTAAAAGTTAGCCGCCCCCTCACTCTTATCGGCAAGTGCGGGGGGCTACGCAGATTCCTCTCCGCTTCGCGGCGCGCACGTCCAGAGCACGTTCAGACTCAGTGTTCGTGTCGTTCTCCCGGCCCCAGAGCGCTGCCAGCGTGGGGCGGGACGGATGCGCCGCCCCCCTCGTTTCAGCGCCAGGACGGGCGTGCGAATGTCTACGAGGGCACTGAGCATTCACCGCGCGTCAGCACAGGGCAACGCCAAGTGTTCAAATTGTTCGCGTCATCCGTGTACAAGTCCGCGGGCCTCTTGGTTGTTTCTTGGGGCCGTTTGGGGACTTGCTCAGGGCATCGTGGAGGCTTCTCGGGGAGCCACGGAAGCCTCTTGGGGGCCCCTGCGGGTCCTCCTGGGGCCTTTTGCTTGTGCCGTCCTCTTGCGCCGTCTGGCCCCTTCAGAGGCCGTCTTGGGGGCCTCTCGGGGCCGCCTCGCGGCTCTCTTGGGGTCCTCTTGGGCCGTCTTGGGGGCCTCTTGAGCCTTCTTTGGGCCTTTGTTGGCCATCTTGGGACCCTGTTGGGCCGTTTTGGGGCGGCCTCTGGGGCCGTCTCTGGGCCATCTTGGAGGCTGCTTGGGCCGTCATGGGCCCCCGAGAATAGAAAAGGGCGAAGACGCAAAACATGTTGCAAAACCCATCGGGGAATCTATGTCTGTGGCCTCTGAAGGTGCTCTTGGGAGCCTCCTAGTGGCCCTTGTCGTCTTGGGGCCGCTTTGGGCCTTCGGGAACCCAGACCCCCGACGTCATGATTTTTTCATGGCGTCGACCCCCGGAGGTCTCGACCCATTTTCCGGAACTGGATTTTCATCCCGAGTCGTTGTTTTCACGGTGCCGAGGCCCGGCGGAAGGGCCCCCAGAGGCCGAAAATAGCAGAAAAAATTGCCCGTCGTGATTTGTTCATGACTCGAGGGGGTCTGGAAGGTTGCCCTGCGCCGCCTGGAGACCCTCCGGGACCCCCAGCGCGAGTGGCCACGTCCAGGACGGCCTCCTCCCGCGCGCAATGTGCCGGGGTGCCGGCGATCCCGCGGGCAGGGGCGCGCTGCTCGGTCGCGGTGGCCAGTCTGGGCGCAGCGTGAAGTCGGGCACGCCCTTCAACGGGAGGAACGTTCAAAGATAGTTTGAAAAGATAGTCTGGAGACGTTTTTGTTGCTTCAACAAAAAATCAATGTGTGAGCATGTTTTAAACATGTTTCTTCTGTCGTCCAAAATCCGCCTGCAGGAGGTCATGCCCGACCTAAGCGCAGCGCTACGGCGCGCTCCAGGCGCGCAGGGGAGGGTGACGGCAGCCCCCCCATTGCTGCCCCCGCGCCCGCACGTCTGGGCGCGCCAGGCCCTGGCAGCATTGGTGCCAGCCCTTCGCTCTCTCTCTCTCTCTCTCTCTCTCTGAGTCTCTCTCTCTCTCTGTCTCTTTGTCTCAGTCTCTCTCTCTCTCTCTCTCTCTCTCTCTCTCCCCCTCTCTCTATTCCCCTTGCCATGTATACACTTCCGTTAAGACACATGGAGTGTCTGGGTTGCGTGTCTTCGCGAGTTTGCCGGACCTGCAGCCGCGGTTCGTCGAATGCGTTCGTTTGGACGTGCTGCTTATGCTGACCAAGAGCCGTTCCGATCCTACCGCGCTGTGTCTGTGGCCTTCCCCCCTTTACGTTGTAATTAATGTTGGTAGACATCGCAAATGTTCCGATCATAGGGCCCGTCGTCACGGTCCCGAGTCCTGAGACTGGTTACGAGACATTCACAATTGCGATTCTGCACACTGGAGTTGCGTGTGCGTACATCGTGAGCCGATGTGTCTCTGGGATTGCAAGTTCAACCTCTTGGCTACAATTAGATTGTTGTGTAGAGTTTGAGCTGCGCATTCGCAGATGCTTCGATGTGTTGGCTGCTCTACTTGATCGGGGCGAACGAGAGGGCAGGATAGGGAAAGGGGGGCTACGAAATCTGCTGCTTGAGCTGGTGTCCGCCCCGCCGCCGGGCCGATTCCGCGGTGGGCACCTCCAGGCGCCGAGAGGCGCCAGGAAAACCCGCTGCGTGAGCTGATTCTCTGCCCTGCCCTTTGCTGTGCTAGCCTTTCCGTCCCCCACGACTTCTTACCAGGCAGGCAGCACTGCTGCGGAACGCTCCAGACTTTACACGAGTTTCGTCGATGGCGTTGCCTCTCGGGCGTGCCCGCCAGAGACTTCACGCTCAGACGCGCCTCCTCGCGCGCGGCCGCCACTGGAGACGGCGGCCCGCTGACGCAGCAGCTGAGGTTCCTGCACAGCCTGGAGACCTTCAAGAGCACCTGCATGATGCCGTGCACCGCCGAGGAGCCCCAGGGGCGGGAGCGGGCCGAGGACACGGCTCGGGCGCAGAAGGCGCCGCTGCTGGCACAAGCGGCGGATGAGCGTGCCCACGCCCACACCTCCCGACGTCTCGACTCGGTTCCACGACGCTGGCCTCAGAGCTGGTGAACCCCGCCGCTCCCTCGGGGCCAAGTCTTCGTCGCGAGCTCGCGGCTGCCACGCCCGTGCTGCCCCTGGGGCTCAGACACGCGGCCCCCCCAGGGGCGCCGGGGCCTCCTCAGAGAACGAGTCCTTGGAGCCGTTTTGCTGGGGCCCCCGTGGCTTTTGGAAGCCTCTTGGGCCCCGAAGGTTTAAGCTCACGCCGATACCCTAGGCCTCCTAGATGTGGTCGGAGTGGATGGGGTCGGAGGATTGCGCCGCATCGCCGACGCATCGCCGATGCGGTTCGACGTGCAGCCCGACTTGCTTCGCGTCGACGTCGCCGATGCGTCGCCGACGTCGACGATGCATTGCCGCTGCACCGCCGATGCACCGCCGATGCATCGCTGATGCATCGCTGATGCATCCGCGATGCGGGGTGATCCTCCGACTCCATCTACCGGCGGCGAGCGAGGGGGGGAAGTGAGAAGGGGCGGGCCTTCTCAGAAGTCTTGGAAGTCCCCCGGCCTTCTGAGCAGTTTTCTAAGCCTTCCCCAGGGACAGAAAAGAACCTCTCCGAAGGCGCGAGGGCCTCTGAGGAGTCCCGCCGCCTCCTGAGAAGGCCTTCCCCTTCTCGCCCCCCCCCCCCTCGCTCGCCGCCGCCGCATCTGGGAGGAGCAGGAGGCCCCGGAGGCGCCGCCGACTCTCGCGGGGGGCAGCGGCCGGGGCGGCCCCCTGCCGCCCCCCGGGGGGCGGGGGCGGGCCCCGAGCCGGGTGCCGCTGCGCCGCCCCGGTTGGCGCTCCGGGTCCCGAGCCATCTCCTGGGTATGGTTCGGCCAATCCCCATCCCCATCCCCATCCCCATCCCCTTCGAGACCCCCACCAGATTGCAGTCAACCCGCAGAATAAGGATGGGCAGCCTTGACAAGGGTACCCTTGGATCCTTGCCTCCTCGGTCCATCCTTCGCCACGTTCGTTGGCCGCGCCCCGCTCGGAAGGCTTCGAAATGGGCGTCCAAGGCCCTTGCATCCTTATCGCGCATCCTTACTCTACGGGTTGACTGTACCCCCCAGTTGGGGATATACACCCCTCGAAACCCGAAGGGAACGACCCATGGATATCCCCATGCATAGGGGGGGTACGAATGGGCCAGTGGGGCCCAGGCCGCGCTGCTGGGGATGGGGATCGGCGAAGCGATACTCCTCTCCGGGCTTCCCGCCGCGCGGAGCGGAGCGGCACGTTGTGCGTAAGTCGGGCAGGCCCCTCTGCAGGAGGAGGATGCAAGAAGAGTAGAAAATAGTCCAGCGGATTGCAAAAAAACGAAGGATTGCAAAAAGGATTGCAAAAAAAACCTGCATTTTTGCAATCCTTCGTAAAAGGGTTGTTTTTGCAATCCCTCGGTTTTTTTGCGATGCTCCGTGCTCTTTGAATTTGTTCTGATTGTTGAAGAAGTGTGGGCACACGTTTCTTCCGCAGCCCGCCCGTCGGGAGACGTCCCCGACCTGGCGCTGTCCGCTCGCAAGGCATGGCGTGCCGCCGGGGCGGCCGCCGCCGCGACACGCTCAAAAGCTCCTGGCCCTCAAGCAGGATTCGCGGCCGCCTGACCTTCGTCCCCCTTCTCCCTGCCATCCGCCGGCCGCTCGCCCACGCCTTCGGAGGTGGAGGAGCTCCAAGTCATCAGCGGGTACCCGTCGCGGCCCGGGTGCTACTTCCGCCAGCCCTCCAAGTGCCCCGCGAGGCCGATGAAGACATCAATGTGGAGGCACGACACCTGGGCCGAGGAGCGCGGGGTCGACGAGGCGGCTTGCAGGGACCGGAAGGCCCAGGGTCCAGAAATGGGCCAGAGCCGCGCATCGGGAGGGAGAGGAGTGGTTGAGGGGGAGAGGGAGGAGGGGAGGGAAGGGTGAGGATGCAGACGAGGAGGTCGTGGGGGAGCCGGAGGAGGAGGAGGAGGACACTGGCGAGGGCATGTAGTTGCTGCTGACGATGAGGAGGAGAGGGATCATGATGATGACGATGGTGATGCCGACGATGGTGATGATGATGGAATTGTGGTGATGGTGATGGTGATGGTGATGATGTTTACGATCGTGTGTATGATGTTGACCACAGTGATTGAATTGTAATGGTAGTCATGCTGTTGCCCGTGATTGTGACGATGTTGACGTCATCGGCGGTGCCGACGAGCATGACGATGTTGAGGATGATGATGATGCTGATGATGATGTTGAGGATGATGATGATGATGTTGTTGATGATGATGATGATGGAGGTGATGATGATTTTGATGATGATGATGCTAATGAGGATTATGATGATGAACATTTTCAAAAGTATTGTGATGATACTGGTGACGACATTGGAGATGATGAAAACGATGGCGACGATGCTGTTGATGATGATGGTGGTGGTGATGATGCTGATGCGGATTATGAATATGGTCGTGGTCATGGTCATGATGGTAGTGGGTTGAGCTCAGGTGAGGGTGATGGTGGTGATGATAATAATGAGGATTGTGATTATGATGACGATGATGCTTATGATGACGATGATGATGGGGATGATGCTGGTGATGGTGATGTTGATGATGATGATGATGAGTATGATGATGATGATGGTGATGATGATGATGATGATGATGATGGTATTGCTGATGGTGATGATGATGCTGATGCCAGTCACGGTGATGATGCTGGTGATGATGATAATGATGGTGATAATGATATTGATGAGGATGAGGCTGGTTATTATGATGATGATGATGATGATGATGATGATGATGATGATGATGATGATGATGATGATGATGATGCTGATGGCGATGATGGTGATGATGATGCTGATGCTGATATGATTGTGATGGTGGAGGAGGACGACGACGAGGAGGACGATGAGGATGAGTAGGGGAAGACTTGGGGAATGAGGACGAGGAGGAGAGTTATAGGTGGGGGGGAGGAGAGGGAGGCCCTGGAACGCCTGACTTGTCGCCTCCCCGCCAAGGGCTACTGGGATAGATACTGTGAGGCCGAGGACACCAAGGTGGTGCACATCAGCAGCGAGGACGGCGACGAGCTGGGCCTCGGGGGGCCCAGCCCTCCTCCTCTTCCTCCTCCTCTTCCTCCTCTCCTCCTCCACCTCCTCCTCCTCCACTCCTCCCTCCTCCTCCTACCACCTCGCCACCTCCCCTCCTCTCCTCCTCCTCCTCTCCTCCACCTCCTCTCCTCCTCCTCCTCCTCCTCTCCTCCTCCGCCTCCTCCTCCTCACCTCCTCCTCCTCCTCCCTCCTCTCCTCCTCCCCTTCTTCCCCCTCCTCCCTCTCCTCCTCCTCCTCTCTCCTCCACCTCTCCTCCTCCTCCCCCCCTCCTCCCCCTCCACCTCCTCTCCCTCCTCTCATCCTCCTCCTCCTCCTCCTCCTCCTCCGTCCTTCTCCTCTCCGCCTTCACCTCCTCGCCTCCTCCTCCTCCTCCTCCTCCTCCCTCCTCGCCTCCTCCTCCTCCTCCTCCTCCTCCTCCTCCCTCCTCCGCTCCCCCTCCTCCTCCTCCTCCCCCACCTCCTCCTCGTCCCCTCCTCCTCCTCCTCCTCCTCCCTCCTCCTCCTCCCCCCTCCCCTCCTCCTCCTTCCTCCCCTCCACCCCTCCTTCTCCTCCTTCCTCCTCCTCATCATCATCATCCTCCTCCTTTTCCCCCTCCTCCTCCTCCCCCCCCTCCTCCTCCTCCTCCTCCTCCGACGCCGAGGCGCAGAGGTCTCACAAAACGAGCCCTTTGGTGGGGCCGTTTCGGGGGCCCCGGATGGCCCCTGGAAGCCCCCCCTCTTGGGCCCCGAACCTAGAGATCCAACGCGTTGGAAAATCGTCCCCTGATTAACCTAAGGAAGCAATTAAGGAACCCCCCGGGGTTATCGTTAGCACCGCGCCGTAATTAAATAATTATTCGGGGTGGTTTTAGCCGAGCGTTATCTTTAGCACCGCGCAAAACAAAAATAAATTAAATAATTCCAGCGCCATGGCCCTAAGGATTCCTAAGGATTCCTAAGGATGCCTAAGGAAGGTCTGAGGATTCCTAAGGAAGGTCGGTGTACACCGAAAAGCAGCAGCACCCCTCTCAGACAATCCTGGAAGAGCCCAGGGGGGACCTCTGAAGGAGCCCAGGGAGGGGGGCAAGGATTTCCTGGGATGCCAAGGAAAGAAGGTTGAAGGAGATGCTGAGGAGCCCAAGGCCATTCCATGGAGTCACTGATGCTAAACACTTCCACGGAGTCCTGGTCCCCCCTGGGCTCTAGTAGTAGTAATAGTAATAGTAATAGTAATAGTAATAATAATAGTAATAATGCTAATAATAGTAATAGTACTAGTAATAGTAATAGTAATAGTAATAGTAATAGTGATAGTATTGGTAATAGTACTAGTAATAGTAATAGTAATATAATAGCAATACTAATACTGATAGTAATAGTAATAGTAATAGTAATAGTAATAGTAATAGTAATAGTACTAGTACTAGTAATAGTAATTGTAAGAGTAATAGTAATAGTAATAGAAATAGATATAGTAATAGTAATGGATATAGTAATAGCAGTAGTAATAGTAATAGAAAATTAATAGTAATAGTAATAGTAATAGTAATAGTAATAGTAATAGTAATAGTAATAGTAATAGTAATAGTAATAGTAAACGTAGTAGTAATACTGATAGTAATAGTAATAGTAATAGTAATAGTAATAGAACTAGTAATAGTACTAGAAATAGAAATAGAAATAGTAATAGTAATAGTAATAGTAATAGTAATAGTAATAGTCATAGTATAGTGATAGTAATAGTAATAGATAGTAATAGTAATAGTAATAGTAATAGTTATAGTAGCAGTAATAGTAATAGTAATAGTAATAATAATAGTAACAGTAATAGTAATAGTAATAGTAGTAAGAATGGTAATAGTAATAGTAATAGTATTAGTAATAGTAATAGTAATAGTAATATATATATATATATAGATATAGTAATAGTAATAGTAATAGTAGTAGTAATAGAAATGGTAATAGTAATAGTAATAGATATATTAATAGTAATAGCTCGTACCCAGCGACTGCAGGTTCACACGCTCTCCTTACCGTCCACTACAAGTCTCCTTTTTCTGATTCTCCTCATCGTCCCTCTCCTAACAAATTCTTATTGATATTCGTATTGAAACATTAATTATTTTCGGCCATCCTGTGGGGTGGTCCATCCCAGGATAACGCGCCACCCCGCACCGCGGCGTTATCTTAGCACCGGTCACGCACGGAAAATAATTCCCCGCCCCCCGACCCCCTGTCAAGAGTGAGGGCAAGAGTACTAGGGAGGAGAATAATCATATACAAATTATAACCAAGCGGGAGGAACAGGCAAGACAGAAGTACGACTGAACACGCGTCAATATGAATACGAATCTACAGAGTAATTCAATAACTGATCTCACACGACCGCCCAAGGAATCGAGAAGCTCAGGGGCCCCACTGCTGCCTTTCGGGAACCTCGAAAGCTGCGGACGCGAGAAGCCTGAGAATCCGTCTGCTACGAACGCAGACGAGTCTGCGTGCCGACGCAAGCAAACCGCCTGAAACACTCTCGCAATCTGGCTTCCGTGTGGTTCGGAAACAAACGCTTCGCCTGAGACATCCTCAAGAACTGCTCTGACACATCCTATGGGAAATCTTGTGGGTGAGTTCTATGGGGGGGTCCTATGAGGGAGTTCTATGGAGGAGTCCTATGGGGGAATCCCACGGGGGAGTCCTATGGGGGGGGGGTCCGATGGGGAAGGCCTATGGGGAAGTCCTAGGGGAGAGGTCCTATGGGGGAGTCCTGGGGGGGAGTCTTCTGAGTGAGTCCTATGGGGGCGTCCTACGGGGGGGGCCCCCCGCGGCGATGAAGCACACGCGTCGCTTGAGACATCCTCGCAATGTGGGCCCGCACTTCCCTCCCTCCCTCCCTCTCTCCGATCTTCTCAAAGACTGCGAGGTGCCAGGATAACGCCTCCAGGGTGCTGGATGCGTTATACTTTCGCCGAGAGGGGGGGGGGGGGGGGGGGGGGGGGGGGGTTTCTTAATTGCTTCCTGCGGTTATTTCTGGACTATTTTTGAATATTCCTCCTGCAGAGGGACGTGCCCGACTTACGAGCAGGAGGGGGGGAGGGGCGCAAGGACGACTAGGAGCTCGACGTCACCCGGATGTGGGGCGCGCCGCCTGGGGCCGAGGCCCCGCGGCGGGCGGAGGTTTTCTGTGTTTTTCGGCCTCGAGGGGCCCTCGCCGGGCCCTGGGGCCGTCAAGAAACGAAGCAGGGTGAAAAACCGGTCCTGAGGAATGGGTCGAGACTTCTGGGGACCCCGCATTGAAAAAGGCACGACGTCGGATCTCTGGGAAGGTGTTCGTGGCGCTCGGGAGTTGTGGCTTGGCGCGCAGCTCAGCGCGTCGCGCCGCCGGTTCTGGCCCACCACGCCCCGGCGCGGGCTGTCGACGCTCCTCGGCCCCGAGGCAGCACTACACCCGAGCCTCTCCCAGCCCCCCGCCTCCCGCGGAGCGGAAAGCGACACGCAGAGGCTGTGGGCGCCGCGAGCTCACGTCGATGCTCGCCCCTCCCGGAGGATTTTGTCGAGGAGGCTGCGGAGGCGCCGCCGGCCCTCGCTGCGGAGGCAGCGGCCCGGACGGCGGCTGCCGCAGCACCAGGGGCGGCGGGCACCGCCGGTGCCGCTGCGCCGCCGGGTGCCGAGGCGCGTCCCCGCACACCATAGTGGCTGCGGAAGCTGGAGTGCCGGGGGGCTCCCCAGAAGGAAAAGGTGCGGATCTCGGATGATACAGTGGGGGCACGCCCTGCTCGCCTCCAGGGTGCCCTGGGTTTCTTGGGGCTCCGAGGGTTCTGCGATGGGAAGCGGGACGCCCCCACGCCAAAGATCGATGGACGCCCAGGGGTCTCAGGGTTGGGTTTCTTGTGGGAGGTTTCTCGTGGTTGGGCCAGTCGGGCCCCTACTATATGTTTCCGCAAACAGTGCATGCACGCAGGGTTCCGGAGGGAAAAAACACACAGACAATTAATCGTCGATCCCCCAGAAATTTGGGAATATGTGGGAAGTGGGGGGGAGACAAAACCCCAGAAAATATGGGAAACCATGGGGATCCCTGAATTGGCACGGTGTGCTAGCCTGGCGGCTCTGAAGCGGCCGTCGCCGCCTCGTCGCCGCCCGTCGTCTGGGCCCGTCGTCTGGGCCTGTCTGCCAGTCTGACAGCAATGTTTTCGCCGTCGCCGCCCCGTCGCCGCTTAGATATAGCACTACATAGGTTGCATCGCAGAGGTCCTCCTTTCAAAAGAGAATTCGGAGTTACACTCCCCCCCCCAGGATTGTCCGTTCGTTTTTTCCGCAATGTACATATGATCCCGCCTCCTCGTTCAATTATACATGTGCAATCACACCGTTCCACCCAAATTCTTTACGCTTCGCGTATCCCCACCAGCCCATCTCAAAACAGCAACTCTTGCGAAGCATACCGACAGTCGTGTTTTTCAGGCGTGTTTCCGCCTGCCCCCGCATATCTCCGGGCCTCTCGTCCTGGTGTGAGTCGTTCGGGCCCTTCTTCCTGGTGTGAGTCGTTCGGGCTCTTCGTCGTGGTTTGAGTCGTTCGGGCTCATCGTCCTGGCGTGAGTCGTTCGGGCTTCTCGTGGTGTGAGTTGTTCGGGCCCTTCGTCCTGGTGTGAGTCGTTCGGGCTCCTCCTCCTGGTGTGAGTCGTTCGGGCTCCTCGTGGTGTGAGTCGTTCGGGGCCCGCGTCGTGGTGTGAGTCGTTCGGGCTCCTCGTGGTGTGAGTCGTTCGGGCGCCTCGTCCTGGTGTGAGTCGTTCGGGCCCCTCCTTGTGGTGTGAGTCGTTCGGGCTCTTCGTGGTGTGAGTCGTTCGGGCCCCTCGTCCTGGTGTGAGTCGTTCGGGCTCCTCGTGGGGCCTCTTGGGGGCCTCTTGGAGCCTCTTGGGGCCTCTTGGGGGCCTCTGGGGGCCTCTTGGGGGCCTCTTGGGGGCCTCTTGGGGCCTCTTGGGGCCTCTTGGGGGCCTCTTGGGGGCGTCTTGGGGGCCTCTTGGGGCCGCTTGGGGGCCTCTGGGGGGTCTCTTGGAGGCCTCTTAGGAGCTTCCTGGGGGCCTCTTGGGGCCATCTTGGGGCCTCTTGCGACCTCCTCAGAAGCGCAAAGAAGAGCTTCCCCCTGAGAAAGATACAATGAAGCCAAAACCTTTTGTAAAATCAATGATTTTGCTAGGAAGGACGATGAGCGCTGCCCCCTCAGAAGTCCAAAATGGAGCCAAAACCCTAGTAAAATCAATATGTTTGACTTCACAGAAGAGGAGAGGGACTTATCTCCGTCCCCCCGTCGGGGCCAGAATCCTCGTGAGGGTCGTCGTTTTTTGGCCCTCCCAGGAGTCCGAGAAGACCCCTCCAACGACCCGCGGGACCCCCTCTCCAGGTCCAGGGGGAGGGGGTAGGGGGAGGGGTAACCCCCTCCCCGAAGGGGAAGAAGGGGGTTGGGGGATTGAGAACAGAGAAAGCTCGCTAAACCACTCACGCCCAAAGGGCTGGTGTCCCACCAGCCCTTTGGGCGTGAGTGGTTTAGAAAGCCCTCTCTGTCCTCAACCCCCCTTCTTCCCCTCCGGGGAGGGGTTTACCCCTCCCCCTACCCCCTCCCCCTGGGCCTGGAGAGGGCGGGCCGCGGGTGGTTGGAGGGGTCTTTTTCGACTCCTGCGAGGGCTAAACAACGACGACCCTCACGAGGATTCTGGCCCCGACGGGGGGACGCTAAAAAAACCCTTTCCTCTTCTGTGAAGCCAAAATCCTTGCTTTTACGATGGTTTTGGCCCCATTTTGGCCTCCCGAGGGGGCCGCGCTCATCTTCCTTCATAGCAAAATCATTGGTTTTACTAAGGTTTTGGGCTCATTTTGTCCTTCTCAGGGGGCAGCGCTTCTTTGCGCTTCTGAGGAGGTCGCAAGAGGCCCCAAGATGGCCCCAAGAGGCCCCCAGGAGCCCCCCAAGAGGCCCCCAAGAGGCCCCCAAGAGGCCCCCAAGAGGCCCCAAGAGGCCCCCAAGAGGCCCCCAAGAGGCCCCCAAGAGGCCCCCAGAGGCCCCAAGAGGCCCCCAGAGGCCCCCAAGAGGCCCCCAAGAGGCCCCCAAGAGGCCCCAAGAGGCTCCAAGAGGTCCCCAAGAGGCCCCACGAGGAGCCCGAACGACTCACACCAGGACGAGGGGCCCGAACGACTCACACCACGAAGAGCCCGAACGACTCACACCACAAGGAGGGGCCCGAACGACTCACACCAGGCCGAGGCGCCCGAACGACTCACACCACGAGGAGCCCGAACGACTCACACCACGACGCGGGCCCCGAACGACTCACACCACGACGCGCGCCTCTTGGGGGCCTCTTGGCGCCTCTTGGGGCCTCTTGGGGGCCTCTTGGGGGCCTCTTGGGGGCCTCTTGGGGCCTCTTGGGGACTCTTGGGGGCCTCTTGGAGGCCTCTTGGGAGCCTCCTGGGGGCCTCTTGGGGCCATATTGGGGCCTCTTGCGACCTCCTCAGAAGCGCAAA
>CAUYUJ010018944.1:2500-51425 GCA_963575745.1 Prorocentrum cordatum
GGTGGGGTGGGCCTGGGACACAATCCTCGGACGCCCAGGGCACGGCAGCTGCACCAGCCGAGAGCGAATCGCCCGCGACATCCCGCAGACACAGCATCCCCACCCACCGCCAGGAGCCTGCGAGACAACGTGACCCTTATCATCTGGGACTATCTCGAGAATCGGGGCCTCCGAATTCTTAGGCTCTCTTTTGGCACGCTCAGAGTATGAAGACACATCAGGATAACCCAGTTGATGGACATGCTTGAGAACAGCCACCATATATCTGGAGATGAGCGTAACCTGATCATGATGATGCCGCAGACGATCCCGAAGGTGATGATTTGCTGGGTGCGCCTTGGCACCTGTCTTGGCCCAGGGGTCCGCCTCCTGGTTGCCTCTGAACCAATGAGGCTCATAGCCTCGTCGTTGCGCCGCCGCCTCCGACATATGCGAAGGCACCCAACACACATTCACCGAATTAACTCCGACGTCCTCGATCCTCATCCAGATGAGGCGCCAGAGCTCCGCGTAGCACTTGTTGGATTTGTCCGTCCCCTCCCTTCCCAAGTTCCACCCGTCATAGACCATTTTACAATCCGTTATGATGTGGATACTGGGCCACATGAGGCACAGCGCCATGTAGAGGGCGTAAAGCTCACTGGACGGCACGTCCTGCACTGGGAGAGGGGAAGGCCCGCAGGCCACTGCGTCTACCTGCATACTCGGGCTGATGGAGACGACCGACCAGCCAGCACGTAAAAGCCAACGAATATCTCCGTCGTAGGCGGAACCGTCGATGCAAACAGTGTCGCCTAGCACTCCACTCGCGGGCTTCACAGCCCACCTATACTCAGCACCTTGGAGGATCTTGGGGAACTCGGTCCTCTTGGAGTCCACCAGGGCTCTCGTGAACAGGATGTCAGGCTGAGTCAGGGCCATGGCTGCGGCCCCCATCCCACTATGGTCATGGTCCCTCCTGATCAGCTTGGAGCCATCACAGCCCCATAGTCGGTGGAAAACCGTACCCTTCTTCTGGAGGCACCACTGGCACCGATCATCTATCACGCACCTCTTCCTGAAGATATCAGCCGGAGCCCAGAGACCTCCAGAAACCTGAGCGATAAGCAGACTGGCCCCAAGAAGATCACCAGCACCTCTTAACCTAGCAAGTTCATCACGCAGAGGCCCCACATATGGCTCCCAAGAGGCATTGTAATGAGCTCCCGCACGTATACGTAGCAACCGTCTAGTCGCTTCATCCGCTAGGGTTTGCACAGTCCTAGGCCCTACTTCTTTGATGTTGATGGTCACTCCGTCGGTGTTGACCCAAACATCCCAGGAGACAGCTCCCCACCCGAGTCTCCGAAGGGTGAGCACTACCGCTCCTGCTGGGCATAGGGCCGCCCTCCACCCGTAAACCTAGCCTTGACCGCGTAGTCGAAGGCGTGCTTCATCTGAGCATCCGCGGCCCACGAATCAAATACTGCTCTGACCCACATCTGCAGAGGCAAAGAACTTGCTGCGAACATCGGGTCGAGCTTCTCGACCTCAGCCAAAAGCAACTGCAAGCTGCGGCTGCGGCCCTTCACAGGCCCGAAAATAGCCGCACCTGTCGAGGCACGCTGCTGCTCCAACTGCGCGTCGCCGAGTCCGACGACCGAAACACCATACATGACCGCCAGTGTGGGGCCTCCTCGATAAACATTCTGAAGCGGCTTCCGAGAGAATCTGAAAGCCCTGAACCGTCGCACCCTGTCCCTGGTCGTCTTCAGTCGCTTTTTTGTAACATTTCTACCCTTTCCAGCCCTCAGCTTGAAATCGACCCCGAGGTTCCTGGTCGCCTGAACATGCTTGAACCCGAATTCCCAAAGCGCCCATGCCAGCTGCTTTCCAAGTTTCGGGCCCGAGGCCACCAGGATCGATTTACGCATCGAAACCTTCATCTCGAGCTTCTCCAGGGACCTGCAAACACACAGAGTGCACCTAACTAGCTGAGTCCGAACATGCTTCTGATCACCCACGGCCTGGAGACCAGTGTCGTCCACCATCAAGGAAATACCGATCCTCGGCCACTTCTTGGCCGCCACGTCGAAAACATCTAACAGCACTACTTTCAGCAGCGTCGTCGCATACGAGCAGCCTGCCACTATGGTGGCGTTCAGCTCAAATGGCATGGACACCGCCCCTCCTACTTTAATGACCCGCTTGCCCGAGTAGACCAACAAGAGAAACTTTAACCTCCTCAAACTGAACCCGCGCTTATTGCATGCTCGTATCAATTGCTCGTGCGCGATGCGTTCGTACGCCTTTTCCAGACCAATCAGCGTGCATCCACTGAAAAACTTGCTGGCTCGAGCGGCCTTGTTCAACAGCGCCTGCTTCCAGATAGCCATCTCGCAACCCTTACCCTTTCCTCCATACATGTACGCGCGCTTGTCCCCCCACCTTTCCGCCTCCTCATGCCGAAGCCGACTATAGAGTCTCACAGGGGTGGAGATGATCCCGATGGGCCCCCCCCCCTTCAGGCTTCTGCAGAAACGGCAGAATGATCAGGGCAATCTGCTCGGGCATCTGGGCGCGCGCGCCCCACAGATAAATCAAGACACTGAGAGCAAGCAGGCCAGAGGCACAGAGCTGCTTCAGCGCGCGCGGGGCCCAGTTACACACCCCCACAGCAGTATGCTTCTTGAACTTCCCCAAGACGGACCTGCTTTTTCCTGGCGCAACTGGCGGCTTTGGGTCCTCGAGGGGCATCTCATTGAGCATCCCGGGAGCGACCTTGGGCACCTCCCCGAACCTCCAGATGTGCTTCCACTCCTCCTCCAGGGCCTTCACCTGATCCTGAAAACCTCCAGGGGCTCCATCGAGGCCAGGGTCCGCGGGGATCCAGTCGTTGGGCTGCTTCGTCCACCCGCGAGCTTTCCCTCCGCCATTCTCCAGGGCCGAGCGGGCCCATTGTCTCCACTCTTGTTGCCGAGACCTTTTCCAACCCTGCTCCTCACCCTGGATACATTTTACATGGTCCTGGATCGCGTCATGCAGCGCCTCGGCGGGGTAGCCTTCCAGAGAAAAATGCTTATGCCTCCAGTTGACCCAGCGCTCGCACTCCCACAAGATCGCGGGCGGCTCCCTTGCCTTTTTTCAGCAAGTCCTGCACCTGCTTATCCTGGCCTGAACGGCCCTTGCGGAGCATAAACATCAACTCCTCCATCCTGACGTCATACCTCCTCATTGCCCTGGATACAGGAGATCCCAGAGGGTAGGGGCCCCCGACTTTCGTCAGAGCAGGCCTCCAAACGAACCTGAAGGGGGCTCCTCTTCCCTTGTACCCACCAGCCTGCGCTGGAGCGATCTGGTAAGTGTTCACCAGCTCCTGCTCAGCCAAAGCACAGAACTCAGCATGCGTATCCTTCGCCTGCTCAGCCGTGAATACCGAGCCTGCCACGAAGGTCTCCAACCTATCTAGCAAATCTTCCCAAGCTGGCGATGGGGCTGGCGCAGGCCCCACTGGTAGCTCATCGGGAAACTGACGAGGTTTGGCCAACACGCGAATCTGAGCAAGACGCGAATCCGTGCGAAGTACTAGCTTAACTGGAAATGTGTCGAAAGCTCTGTCTCTTCGATCCTATCGCATCTTACCACTGCTGGAACAAGGCCTCCTGAAACTATGAAATAATCGATCGTTCTCCATTCCCTACCCACTCTGCACGTAGGCTTCCCCGGCTGGATAATAAAACCTCCGAACTTCTCAAGGATCCCAAGAGCTCTGATTTCATCAGCCGTCGCATTGAAATCCCCAATGACAAAGGGCTTCCCAGACGTATACAGGGTCTCTCCGAGCTGCATCAGGATCTGGCGCCCCTGGGCACCTGCACCTTCCCCCGACGGTAAGTAGACCGAGACCCCAATGGTGCCACCTTTCAGCAAACCACCAATCCACGCTGAAACAACTCTCGAGGCTGGTCTCGGCAAGCCTTCCAGGGCACCCATGCCTACTCCTACTCTACAGGCGACTCCTACCCCCGAAGACAGGCCTCCAGACTGGGTCACCTCACAGGCTCCTAACCTTACATTCCATCCAAACTTCAAAAGTGTGCTGCTGGATTGGGCCAGATCGGCCTTCTCGACTTTGCACTCCTGATGGAAACATGTGACTCCATTACATTCCTTCTCCAAGCAACTCTGGCATCTCGGCCAACTTGTGACATTGGCCGAGAAAAAAACTCCACAGGCTAGGAACTGGACAGCTTAGATCTCGATCCTGGGCTCCTGCTGCGGCTGTCACGTTTTGCCACCTCTGCTTTCTCCTCCTCAAGGCGCTGGGTCGCCTTGCTGAACAGGCTCTGGATGGTGGCCTGCACTTCGGGGTCCTTGAGCTTGCCATCGGACTCCAGCTGAGAGCGAAGGTCAAGAAGTACACCACCATCAGCTTCCACCATCTTGACGTCGCGCGACGTGTCGGCGCCGCCGCCTGCGGCACCCTGAGCGCCTGGCGGCGGGGCACCAGCGCCAGCGCCTCCCGCGCTGGCGGCGCCCGCGCCCGCGCCCGCGGCGGCGGCGCCAACGGTGCCGCCTGGCGCCGCGGCGCCCCCATGCGGCTTCCCCTGCAACGCCGCCGCGGCCTGCTGCGCCACCACCGCCATGGCCGCCCTGAGCGCGTCGACCGCGCCCTGCAGCTGTGGTGCAATCTCCGACGGCACCGCCTGCTCGAACTTACCCAGCGCCTCCTTGATCGGCGCCTCGAACGCGTCGGTCGCGACCTGCTGCGCCAGCCCCTGGGACCCCAGGTGCTCCGCCGCGCGCCGCTTGGCCTCTCACAGCTGCTTCTCCGTCTCCTGCAACTGCTGCTTGGCCCCGACCGCCGCCATGATCGCCTGCTGCGCCTGCTCCTCCAGCTTCGCGAGCCTCTGCTTTTGATGCAGCACCTGCTGCGAGAACTTACCAATCTGTAGATTTGCCTGCTGCGCCTCCGCCTGCGCGCCCTGCAGCCCGAAGTTGGCCATGGCACGAGCGTGGGCGAGCTGATCTCTGTGCGACTGCGACAAGCTTTGACCCAGAACGGCGAACTGCTCTTCCGACATGGCCAACCACATCTCGCGCTCCTCCTGCGCGAGGGCCCGTGGCGGTTGCCCGCCACCTGGCCCTTTGCCGCCCTGAGGGGACTTGCCCCCCCCCCAAGGCCCTTCTTGCCGCCCTTGTCGTACTTGCCGCCACCTTTGCCTCCATCACTCTGACGAAGCACTGGAGGCCCTTGATACCACACCCCGCCTGGCACCGAGTACTGTGCCCAGTAACTCTGATCAGGCCGAACTGCTTGAACTGGATTGAACCCATCGCATCCACTCTGGCGGCAGACGCGACGGTGCCCGTAGTTGAAGAACCCGCACTTGCCACAGTACCAACCTGGCGACATGGCTTGAGGGGTCCCTGCTTCCTGAAACCGGAACCACGGCCGCGCTGGCGGCTCGCCGTGGTGGGATCGATCGTGCTCGCGAAAAACCTGGCCTGAGTCGGCCTTGAGCCAAAATGGTTACGGACCTCCTCCTTCTCCTCCTCGTCCTCCTCCTCCTCCTCCTCCTCCTCCTCCGCCTCTCCTCCTCCTCCTCCTCCTCCTCCTCCTCCTCCTCCTCCTCCTCCTCCTCCTCCTCCTCCTCCTCCTCCTCCTCCTCTTCCACCGGGGGACGATGACCCTGGATGTTCGCGCTGGTGGTAATACTTCGGCCACCTGGGAAGCCCCAATGCTCCCATCATCACAGAGATGGGGAAGCCTCGTTCCGCGGTGGAAGCACGCCGCCGAGATTGGCGTCGGTGCCAACCTCTGGCCCTCCGAGTTTGTGCACTGACAGCCCCGCCAGCCGCCAGCCGCCAGGCAGTCGTGGCTGGCCCGAGGAGCCCAGGCGGTCTCAACGCCTTGGCGCTGCCTCCGGCGGCACCCCTGGGGCGCTCCACGTCCCAGGGGTGAGGCTTTGAGACCGCCTCGGACTTCTCGGGAGCGTGCTGAGGCCAGCCGAGACTACCTCGGAGGGCTGTCTGTGCGTAACCCGAAGCCCCACCATGCGGACATGTTCATACCCGTGCCCCGCTTCCGCGAAGAAAACGCGCCGTATCCATGGGGTTGCGGCCCAGGGGCCCGGCCCGCGAGACCGTGGACATGTACATGCTCCCCGACGGCGAAAGAAGAAAGGAGGAGGGTAGCTGTAGGGAGGATGGGACGGAGGAGGAGGCGCAGGGTTCAAACGTGGGCAAGGGTTGCCAGGAAGGATGGAAGAGAGGGCAGTAAAGCAGCGAACCCTCGGAAGGGGCGGACCAGGCGGAGGAGGAGGAGGAGGAGGAGGAGGACCAGGCGGAGGAGGAGGAGGAGGAGGAGGAGGAGGAGGAGGAGGACCAGGCGGAGGAGGAGGAGGAGGAGCAAGAGGAGGAGGAGGAGAGAAGCCATCACCACCCAAAACGTCCGCCCACCGAAGAGGATAGAGAGCCCAAGAAGAGGAGAGGACTGGGGGGGTGCAAACCAAGGTGGGCCCTGGGCCCACGATCGCTGCGTACGACCGCCCGCTGTGACCGGCGGCGCGCACGCACCATTCTCAATCCTGGGCCTGGCCTTGGACCTGGCCAGGATCTGCGCTGGTGATGCGTTGGAGCCCCCCGCCCGCCCCCAGAAGAAGAAAGCAATGACGATCACGAGGAGCCCCAAGAAACCCCCACAATTCCTTCCCAGAAGCCCCCGAGAGCCTTCCCAAGAGACCCCAAGAAGCATCCCTGAGGACTCGGGCCCACGTCAGCGTCGTCGCCGCCGCCGCATCCGTCGTCGACGTCCACCTTCATGGTCGGCGGCGCCGGCCGTAAGGCCTTCGCAATGAGGATCACGAGGAGGAGGTCGGGTCATGTCAGGCCTGGCCGTCCGCGAAGGCTCCTCATCGACTGGCGGGGCGAAGCATACGATGTAGCTCCAGAACGAGGGGGGGGGAGGGGGGGCAAGGCGCAACGACCCCACGTGAGGGGATGCCAAGGTGACGCGGCGCCCCCCTTTGCGCCCCCCGCAGTCTCCGCCGTCCTACAGTATTCGGCCTGACCTCAGGAACGATAAGTGAGGAACGACGCCCCCCCTTTTTCCAAGTAAGTCCAGGAAGCCGGAAGAAACACTGGGGGGGGCTCGCCGCCAAAGAGGTAGCGGAACGCATGCAAGCCAAAGGAACGACCGAGCCCCTTTTGAAAAGTAAGTGTTCCTCATTCAAGCCGGATCCTGTAGGGGAACAAGAAGTGGTATAAACATAAAAACTCGGAGCTCCGCACGGATTTCTCGGATCGGCGCTGGACCTCCCCTCCCTGGCGCGCGGAGCGCGCCAGGGGCGGCGCCGGAGGCACCGCTGGGAGGCCCCAGCGCCGATGCGAGGAATCCGCGCGGACCTCCGAGTCTTTTTTGTTTCTCTCACTTTTTGTCTCCCTAATGTGGCCGCAACTTCGAGCGCGTCTCCAGAGAGAAGTGCGCATCCTCACGACAAGCTCCAGGGCCGAGGAGGAAGGGGATCCGGAGCTGCTGTGCGGAGTGCCCTCCGAGGCCGTCGAGAAGCCAGCCGCTGCTGCCCCGGCCGGCTCCGCAGACCTCTCGGGGAAAATGCCGCTGCTGCTCCCCAGACCTCTCCCGGGTTGCGTCCCGACCAGGATTTCGGGGCGAATCCAGCCGTGGCGACGAGGGCCTCCCAGGAGGCCACCGAAAGCGAGGAGGAGACAAGGGTAGCGGTGTTGGTACCGTAACGTGGACCCCCAGAGGTCTGGACCCCATCCCGGAAACCCACTTTTCATCCTGAGTCGATGTCTGACGGCCCCGAGGCCCCGAAGGGCCCACGGAGGCCAAAAACAGCGAAAGCCATTCTGTCGTGGTTTCTGTTCACTGCGCAAGGGGTCTGGGCTGTCAGCACCTGCTCCTCGTCTGACCTTTTGCCTCCGCCGAATGCCCTCTGCACGCAAGAGTGACCCTGGGCAATAGTGACCCTTGGTGCGCGGCACTTTTGGGGGGCCGCGGGGGGGACCAACACACAAGCTCGCAAGGCGCTATTGCCGCATCCCGCTCGGCGATCGGGGGACCCCCTTGGGTTTAGGTCGGGCATGTACCCCTGCAGTCGGATTTTGAACGAAAAATTAAGGATACTCCAGAAATATCAAAAAATAGTCGGAAAAATACCCCAACAAAATCCCCATACCATGTGTTTTGTTACTTATGAATATGCCTCCTGTAGAGGGACAGGCCCGACTCAACCGTGGGCCCGCACCGAAAGCCACTCCGACGAAGGGCAGCTCTTGCGTGCAGTCGGTCCGTCCGCCCGCCTCCGCCGAGCGCCGGGCGGCAGGCCGGGGCCGCCCCGCCCTCTGCTCCAGGCGGGCCGGCGTGGGCCCCGGGCGGATCCCAAGAAGTCCGCGCGGCGCGCCAAACTCTTCGTGCGTATGGTTAGGTCGGGCATGTCCCCCTACAGACGGACGTTGGGCGAAACTTAGAGCATGGTCCAGACATACCCCAGAGCAGTCGAGAAAAAGTGCCAGGCACATCGTGCCCAGAATAACATCTGGTTGGACTATGCTTGAACATTCCTTCTGTAGAGGGACGTGAGTGTATGGCGTTTTCTTTCTTCGAGACGAAGGCGCGACTGGGCGTCGGGTGGGATCAGGCGCCTGGGCCTCGAGGACCTCGGAGAGGAGGCGTCGAGGGCGCGAGGGCTTCCGCCAGAGGGTCGGGCTCGGTGTGGTCATCCTCCTCCTTCTCCTCCTCCTCCTCCTCCTCCTCCTCCTCCTCCTCCTCCTCTTATCCCTCGATCGTCCCTGCCCATTCCTTCTGTCTTCCTTCACTGGGTCCTTCGCTCCACTCGTTTCCTTCTGCTCACACCTAGACACACCTGCTAGCGCAACAGGGCGCTAGACAATAGAAGCCGCCAATAGCCTGGCCTCAAAAACTCGCGGGGATCCTGCGCCGAGGCCCATCGACCGGTGGCAGCGGTGACTGGAGGAGGAGGAGGAGAAGGAGGAGGAGGAGGGGGAGGAGGAGAAGGGGGAAAGGAGGAGGAGGAGGAGAGGAGGAGGAGAGGAGGAGGAGGAGAGGAGAGGAGGAGGAGGAAGGAGGAGGAGGAGGAGGAGGGAGGAGGAGGGAGGAGGAGGAGGAGGGGAGGAGGAGGAGGGAGGAGGAGGGGAGGAGGAGAGGAGTGAAGGAGGAGGGGAGGAGGAGGAGGAGGAGGAGGAGGAGGAGGAGGAGGAGGAGGAGACGCGGCGCGGAACTCGGCGCACGGAGCAAGCGGAGGAGCATCGGGCGCAGAGCGGCGACCCCTCTGACCGCCCTCCCTCTCCCCCTTCTTCTTCCTCCCGAGCACCGGCAAGAAACATCTGCGACACCACTGCCATTTATAGGGCGACGAAATCTATACATATCCACTGCTCCCTGGCCAGGCCCATCCTCAACCCCGCAGCGGTGTATACGCCACGCCCTCCTGGCTTGGCAAGGAGGGCGCATACACAGCTCCTGGGTTCAAGATGGGCCTGGTCAGGGAGCAGTGGATATGTATAGATTTCGTCGCCCGAATTTAGTGAATCGGCGGCGAACGACGGGGGGACATGAGAAGGAGAAGGGCTTCTCAAGAGGCGGCGGGACTTCTCCCAAGCACTCGCGCCTTCTGAGAAGTCTTCTGCGTCTTCGGGGGAGGCTTAGCAAACTTCTCAGTAGGCCGGGGGACTTCCGAGCCTTCTGAGAAGGCCTGCCCTTTCTCACTTACTGCCCGCGCTCGCCGCCGAATGAAGATGATCCAAGATCCTCCTCGATGGTCTCGGCGGGGCAAAAAGAAGGCACACGTCCGAGCGATGCCAAGTCTGCTGCCCCCCGCGTGCCGTCCGCCCGATCTTCGGCGCCTCGCTCGAGATTCCTCTCCGCTCCTGGACCCGCGGGAGGCGGTTGTGGACCTCTCCACCCGTGGATGGTCCCGCATGCGGGCCCCGAGAATGTACACCACCACGTCGACTCCTCCTCCCCCCTCCACCCTCATCTTTCTCTCCCCTTTCCTGGGATAGGGAGGGGATGAGGGAGGTGGTAGTGGTGTACACCTGTGGGCCTCGTACGGAAGCTGCCTCGTCCGAGATCGACGGCGGGGGGCGCGGCAGAGGGGGCGGCGCCTTCAGCTTCTCCAGCTCCTCGGGACAGGGAGTCGGAGGGCCAGCCCAGCGCAGTCACCGTGCCACCATAAGGAGCACCGGGAAGGTAACGAAGGGGGCCGTTCCGGCCACGGCGAGCACATGATCCCCGCCCGAAGGCAATCTGAAGAACGGCCCGGAAACCAGAGCCCCTCCTGAGCCCATGGCAGTCGTTATATTTCCAGCGTCCTGGCCTCACCAGTATCACTCCAGAGCGGCATCCTGCTGCTCTCGAAGACACGGCGGGCTTCTGCACAGCGGGCAAGCTGGCAACAGGCGCACAGCTTGAAAGACGCCACGCGCTTCTGATGCGCGTTCTCGCCCCCCTCCTCCTCCTCCTCCTCCTCCCTCCCCTCCTCCTCCTCCTCCTCCTCCTCCCACTCCTCTCCCCCTCCTCCGCACCTCCCCTCCCCTCCTCCTCCTCCTCCTCCTCCTCCTCCTCTCCTCCTCCTCCTCCGCCGCCTCCTTCCTCCTCCTCCCCTCCCCCTCCTCCTCCTGCTCCCCCCTCCTCCCTCCTCCTCCTCCTCCGTCCTCCTCTCCTCCTCCTTCCTCCCATTCGTCGTCCTCATCCTCCTCCTGGATCCCTCCTCCACTTCCTCGAACCCTCCTCCTCCCCTCTTTCTCCTCCTCCTCCTCTCCTCCTCCTCCTCTTCCTCCTCCTCCTCCTCCTCCTCCTCCTCTTCTGCCTCCTCCTCCTCCCTCCTCCTCCTCGTCCTCCTCCTCCTCCTCCTCCATTCCTTCTCCTTATAAGGAACTTCTCCCTGTCGCACCCCGAGGCCAGTTTTTTGGGCGGGCCGGGCGTTTCGCCTGAGACTTCCTCACCATTGTATGACTCTGATGCTTACAAATTGGCAACAGCTTCACAGATGGAGGGCGGGACGATTTCAAAATGTGGCTCTCGCCGTAGCACCGCGCGCATTCGTCTTTGTAAGAGTCTCACGGGTTGAGGGCGAATCGATTTCAAAATGTGGCTCTCGCCTCAGCGCCGCGCACTGGTCTTAACAATTTGCAAGAGCTTCACTGATTGAGGGCGAGTGATTTTCAAAATGTGTCTCTCGCCTTAGTGCCGCGCACATTCGTTTCAACAAGTTGCAAGAGCTTTCACGGATTGAGGACGAGTCGATTTCAACATGTGAAACTCGCCTAAGTACCGCGCACCTTCGTCTTAAAACAATTGCAAGAGTTTCACGGATTGAGGGCGGGTCGGTTTCAAAGTGTGGCTATCGCCTCAGCGCCGCGCACCTTCGTCTTAACAACTTGCAAGAGCTTCACGGATTGAGAGCGGGTCCTTTTCAAAATGTGGCTCTCGCCTCGGGGCCGCGTACATTCGCTTTTTTAAGTTGCAAGAGTCTCACGAACCCCATGATCAACGTACCAGAAATGGTGTTCTGAACGGATTCAGGTTTATGGGGGTGCAAAAGTTATGTTCATTCGCGGTGTTTAAGTCCCAGGAATGGCGTTCTGGCACGAGTCAGGATCGTCAAGACACCGCAGTCCGGTTGATCCGTGGCTTTGGAATCCCGTTGGCATGCCTCAGGGTCTTTAAATAATCGTCTTCCAACGAAGCAGCTCCCTCAGTAAAGATGAACCGTTGTAGGGGCCTATGGGAGGGTTTATTCCAGCATCGTTGATGCCTCTTGGGTGTACACTGGTCCTCCTCCTCCTCCTCCTCCGCCTCCTCCTCCTCCTCTTTCTCCTCGGCGCCTTCTTCCCGTCCCCCCCCCTTCTCGTACTGGACACTGCCAGAAACCAAGAATACGACGAGGGATCCCTTTATACATATATATATATATATATATATATACATACATATGTATATGGGTGTGACCGAGTCTGAGCGTGAGGAAGACGAAGCGCGAGCGCTGCTTCCTGCTGCTGTCTGCTGCTCTCAGCTGCTCCCTGCTGCGTTCTGCTGCGCTCTGCCGCTCTCCACCGCTGTGTTCGATTCTCAGCTGATCTCCTGCCAGTTTCCATCCTCCACCTCCTCCTCCTCCTCCACCACCACATCCACCTCCTCCTCAGCGGCCTCCTCCTCCTCCTCTTCCTCCTCCTCCTCCTCCTCCTCCTCTCCTCCTCTGCCTCCTCCTCATCAACCTCTCTCCTCCTCCTCCTCCTCCTCCTCCTCTCTCCTCCCGCCTCCTCCTCCTCCTCCTCCTCCTCCTCCTCCTCCTCCTCCTCCTCCTCCTCCTCCTCCTCCTCATCTCCCTCCCCTTCCCCCCACCTCCCCTGCCTTCTCCTCCCTCTCCTCCTCCTCCTCCTTTGCTCGCTCGCGGTGTTCACTTGACTCTTAAGAGAGACGCGTCTGGCCCCGTCTGGCCCCCAAAACAAAAGCGGCAACTCTGCATGAGAAGTCCCGATGTTTCGAGCGTGAACGGGCCCGTGGAACACCCCTGGTCGACACCACATTGGGGAGGGAGGGTGGGCGGCCAAAATACCATGCCTGCCACATCGCGCTGGTCGCGGGGCTCTGGAGAGAGACGCACGTACACGCAGTCGACCTGAGGGGCCCTGAGATTCCGGGCGCGAATGCGCCCGCGGAACACCCCTGGCCGACACCCCTTTGAGAGGCCCAAGCGCCATGCCTACTACATAGCGATGGCTGTGTCTGAAGCGAGACACGGGTATCCCACCAAAACGGCCATCTTCCCCGAGAGGTCCCCACAAGCTGGGCACAAACGGGCCCGTGGAGCACTCCTGGTCGACCACACCTTGCGGAGGCCCAGGTACCATGCGTGCCACATCGCGAAGGAAAGAAACACTCCTGAACCCTCCGACGCGGCCATTCTGCCAGAGGCCCGGGCACTCTGGCCTGGGGGGTGGAGATCGGCCGGGGCCCCGCCGAGGAGGCCCGAGCGTCCATGCGGCGGACCCCGGACACCCGGAACCCCGAAATGCGCACATCTCTGGGGGACTTGAGCAGGGACCGACCGTCCAGGCATTTCTATAGGCCTACCACGACATGTTCTTAGAACCCGGAAATGTTCCAAGAACAAAAGCAATGCCCTCAGACCACAAACCCGACGCGTTAAAACAGGACGGCCCCAGCCAGAAATGGTAAATGGTCCAAAAGAACGCTTCGTGGAAGCCACAAAACAAAAAGCTCTTGGAACACTGCACGGTAGGGCTATAGGCGAGCCGGGACGCGCCGCCACGGCCTGAGGGACGCCTGTTGTTTTTACTTCCGCCGGCTCCCCCCTGCCTTGCTACACTCGGCTACACGCAAAAGTGGCCCTGGGTAAGAGTGACCTTTGGTTGCGCGGCTGTTCGGGGGCCGCGAGGATGCCAAACACAAGGGCGCAAGACGCTAGATATCGCAACGAACGCGGGGATCGGGGGACCCCAGTGAGCGCGCACCAAAGGTCACTCCGGCGAAGGGTCACTCTTACGTCTCGTCGCTACACGCCGGCCGCTCCGCCGGCGGGGCCGCCCCGGCCCTCCACCTCCGCCGCCCTCCGCCGCGCTGCCGCGCCGCCCTCCGCCGAGGACGCGGCGCGTCAGCCTCCCTATCCCCCATCCTGAAGTCGGGCCTGGCTCCCTACAGAGGGATTCTGGACGAAAAATTACCCCGGCGACGTACAGTCGGGGCGTTGACCTAAGGAACCCTAAATGAGGAACGGGGCCCCTTTTCTCCACAAGTTAAACCTCGATTCCCCATCGAAAACACGAGGAAAACATGAGGCAAGCTGCGAGACAACTAAGGAACGCGGAGCCCCTCCCCAACCAAAAGGGTTCCTTCTTCAGGGCCCCGACTGTACCCAACCCTTGCGCAGTGCGGGGTATCAGTACATCAGGATTGCTACAACGGGGGCGATGACGCGACATGGACGCATGTGATTTGGCGAGCAGCGATGGGAAGGCTCGCAGGCTCCCGATCAAGATAGAAGGGCTACGTAATAACAAATCACCCCCGTTGGCTGTGCCATGCGCCCGTTGCGCCTAACGTATCCCACAGCAGCTCTCCAGAGCCCCCCAGGGACGGCGAAGACTCGCTCAGGTCCCCGCGGTGCCTCACTCCGCTGGGCCCACCAGCAGCCCTCGAAAGTGGCGACGGTGTCGCAGATCGCAGCCCCCCCAGGGACGGCGAGGTCTCGCTCAGGTCCCCGCGGTGCCTCACTCCGCTGGACCCAACAGCAGCCCTCGAAAGTGGCGACAGTGTCGCAGATCGCAGCCCCCCCTAGGGACGGCGAGGTCTCGGTCAGGTCCCCGCGGTGCCTCACTCCGCTGGACCCAGCAGCAACCCTCGAAAGTGGCGACAGCGTCGCAGATCGCAGCCCCCCCCCAGGGACGGCGAGGTCTCGCTCGGTGCCTCACTCCGCTGGCCCCACCAGCAGCCATCGAAAGTGGCGACGGTGTCGCAGATCGCAGCCCCCCAGGCACGGCGAGGTCTTGCTCAGATCCGCGCGGTGCCTCACTCCGCAGGACCCACCAGCAGCCCTCGAAAGTGGCGACAGTTTCGCAGATCGCAGCCCCCCAGGCACGGCGAGGTTTCGCGCTCAGGTCCCCAAGGGTGCTCACTTTACGCTCAGGGCCCACCAGCAGACCCTCGAAAGTGGCGGCGGCTGTCGCGATCGACACAGCCCCCCCCAGGGACGGTCGGAGCGGATTTGTCTTTCAGGTTCCCCGCGGTCCCATTGCCCTAACCTCGCTGGGCCCACACAGACTGCTCGAAAGTGGGACCCAGCTTGGCGACCGCGTCGCAGATAGCAGCCCCCCCCCACCCCCCCCCCCAGGGACCGGCGAAGTACATCGCATCCCCCCAGTTCCCCGCCCCTCCCCGGTGCCTCACTTGACGGTCCCACCAGCAGCCCCCCACCCTTCTGTCTACCCCCCACCCGTGCAAGTGGCGGACAAGCGGTCGAAGGGGAAGCTCTGCCTCGCCCCCCAGCGCCCCCCGACCGGGCGAGGTCTCGCTCTGGTCCCCGCGGTGCCTCACTCCGCAGGACCCACCAGCAGCCCTCGAAAGTGGCGACGGTGTCGCAGATCGCAGCCCCCCCAGGGACGGCGAGGTCTCGCTCAAGTCCCCGCGGTGCCTCACTCCGCTGGACCCAACAGCAGCCCTCGAAAGTGGCGACAGTGTCGCAGATCGCAGCCCCCCAGGGACGGCGAAGACTCGCTCAGGTCACCGCGGTGCCTCACTCCGCAGGACCCACCAGCAGCCCTCGAAAGTCGCAGCCCCCCCAGGGACGGCGAGGTCTCGCTCAGGTCCCCGCGGTGCCTCACTCCGCAGGACCCAGCAGCAGCCCTCGAAAGTGGCGACAGTGTCGCAGATCGCAGCCCCCCAGGGACGGCGAGGTCTCGTTCAGGTCCCCACGGTGCCTCACTCCGCTGGGCCCACCAGCAGCCCTCGAAAGTGGCGACAGCGTCGCAGATCGCAGCCCCCCAGGGGCGGCGAAGTCTCGCTCAGGTCCCCGCGGTGCCTCACTCTGCAGGTCCCACCAGCAGCCCTCGAAAGTGGCGACAGCGTCACAGATCGCAGCCCCTTGGCAAGATGCACACACATGAGGTACCGCAGCCAGGAAGCACACCCACACACACACACACACACACACACACACACACGAGGTACGCGCAAAGCAAGAGGAGACAAGACAGAAACGGGAGACAGGAGGCGGGAGGAGGAGGAGGAGGAGGACTGGAGACCGCAGTGCTCTATTCAAAACGAATACCCGACCAAGGAGGGTTGGGAATTAAAAAATACCCCCAAAATGCCCCACAAATATTCGACAATGGTAGAACAAATCGTCCCCAGACTGTTCTGTTGACTATTTTGGGATACTCCTCCTGCAGAGGGACAGGCCCGACTTCACCCTGTCCCCCGAAGACGAGGCGTTTCCTGGAGCGCCCCTCGTGGAGGCCAGGGGGGGGGGGGGCGCAGGGAGGGGGGAGGAAGGGCGGTAGGGCCTGGCCAAGGGGGGGCGGCCAGCAGCGTCGGCGGGGGGGAGGACGGAGGGGGGGAAGCGGGGGGCCCAGAGCCCGTCGCCGCACCGATGGGCCCGGAGGGGGGCGCCGGCAGCCTGGTCTGTGCAGGCACGCGTGGCTCAGCGCACCAGCGGCGCCTCCTCCTCCTCCTCCTCCTCCTCCTCCTCCTCCTCCTCCTCCTCCTCCTCCTCCTCCTCCTCCTCCTCCTCCTCCTCCTCCTCCTCCTCCGCTCTCCTCCTCCTCCTCCTCCTCCTCCTCCTCCTCCTCCTCCTCCTCCTCCGGCTGGGGTCCAGGGGGCGTTTTTTTTTGACGGCGTAATGCGTGCGGAGAGGCGTCACTCTCATCGGCGCCTGCGGGGGGATCTGGCACGTCAGAGACAAGGGAGTTTGTGCGCCTGCCAGGAATGCCCCGCAGAAACAGGGCACTTCGCGAGAACGAGGAAGGAGAATGGAGGAGGGTCCTCCGCACTCGGCCCATCCCCGCACCCCTGAGGATGAGGTTGAGGATCGAGAGGAGGAGAAGGAGGGAAGGAAGCAAAGAAGGGAGAGGGAGAGAGCCACCGCGCACTAGCAGGACGATGACAAAGACGCTGGCGACAACGACGAGGAGACCGACGAGGACGACGAGGGGCCCTCATTCTAGAAGATGTTGGATGTATCCGTCGAGGCCGCCATGGCCCCTGGAGCCCCAGAAGGCGCCACAGACATCTGAAAAAAGCCCGATCCTCGAATGCCCCTTATCGATGGTCGATCGAAAAGCATGGATCGTAGAACCCCCCCCCTCCTCCTCCTCCTCCTCCTCCTCCTCCTCTCCGATCGTCGATCATCGGGCCTCCCTTCGTCCGCCCCCCAATCGCCCCGCGTCGGGGGGCAGGGCTCCTCCAGGCGCGCTGCCCGCGCGAGCTGGTCCTGGGGGAGCCAAGAGATGCCGATGCCACCACTCCACGGACCTCTCCCGAGGCGCGCTCCTTCCAGGGACAGCGAGCGACCACAACCACATCGAGGACACACACTGAATCACTTTCTCCGCGTGCCAGCAGGTCGTCAGAACACCTGGGACAAGCTCAGTGCTGGTGGTGGTCGATGAGGGCGATAGGGGCGTGCCAGGACGGCCCCATCGACCACAACCACGACCACAAGCGGCGTCCCAGGACGACCCGATCGAGGACGGCGGGCTCTTGCATGAGAGGGCCCTCCAGGAAAAGCAGCTCGGCTGCGGCTGCGGTCCTTCTCTGCTGTGCCTGGGCGCTCAGGCGAGGCTCCCGAAGCCAGAGCCAGGCCGTGGCGGACGAGCCCCCCCCCGCCCTCCGCTGGCCAGTCCTTGCCAGTGAGGACCATCAATAGGCCTCACACCCCACGCTACTTCCATCATAGGGGTTGCGTGGGTCCCCACTCCCATTATTTACATGAGGGCGTCAATCGCCACTGGAGGGGGCCGAGGACTCCTCTAGGGACCCTCGGCCAACGAAGACGTCCCTAGAGGAGGGTCCAACGTACCTCCACACCTTTACAACTTCCCATGATGGCGTCAACTGCCACCCCCGCGGTTTTCCTCCCCCCCCCTGGCCCGCCGCCCCGCGCGGGCGCTCGCCAGGATGTCTCGAGGCAGCGGGAGACGGGCCGCGGCGCAGACGCCCCCGCCCCCGCCCACAGACGAGGCCAGGGCGGGGAGGAGATCGGACCCAGGGCACACATCGGGGGATCCTCCGAGGGAAAGAGGAGCAGGAGGAGGAGGAGGAGGAGGAGGAGGAGAAGGAGGAGGAGCGCACCGTGCCTTTGCGCAGCAGGTCGGAGCTGTTCGCCTAGGCTGCAGTGGCGGCGGCGGCGGCCGCCGCGGGCCCGCGGGCGGGGAGGAGAGAGGAGGAGAGAGGAGGAGGAGGGAGGAGGAGTGAGCAAGAAAAAAGGAGGAAGAGGAGGAGGAGGAGCAGCAGGAGGAAAAAGGGAGGAGGAGGAAGAGGAGGAGGAGGAGGAGGAGGAGGAGGAAGAGGAGGAGGAGGAGGAGGAGGAGGAGGAGAAGGATGCAGCGCGGTCTGGAGCGACATCTCCCTGTCCACGCACCGCCAGGTCGAGGGGCGAGGCCGGCCGCCGCGGAGACGCCTCCCCACCACCCCGGCTCGCCATCGCTCGAGCGTCCATTCCCCCGGCATTTTTCGGTGTCGTACGTTTATTTTTGTTTGCTCGATGTTCCAGGATGCTCCTCGATGGTCCTCGCCGAGAAAAGATGCACTGGTCCGAGCTGCGAGGCCAGAACTGACACGCACAGCCACCGCCGGGGGAAGCGATCTCCGAGGACCCCACGGGGCGTTGGACGTGGACATGTGCGGGCCCCAGGGGGCCCCAGTCTACACGTCGTTCATTTCTAATCGCGCTCGTTTCTAATTGTGCTCGTTTCTAATTGTTCGACGCCCCCCAGCGACCAGGAAGAGGCCCAGGATAGAAGAATTAGGAATGAAAGGATCTTGGCCCCCAAGAAATCAAAGAACTATCGAATACTTAGAAAGGAACAATGTCTACGTGCCCATATTTCCACCGCCTCCCGAGGTCCACGGAGATCGTCTCGCCAGGCGGTGGACACGCACACGGGCGGGAGCTCTTGCTCGGCGTATCGCGGCGGCGGCCCTGGCGACGCGCTGGGCCTTGCAAGCTGGTTGATGGGCTTGTTTTCCACCACCACCACCATAAGTTGGAGGGGGAGGGGATCCTCCTCCTCCTCCTCCTCCTCCTCCTCCTCCTCCTCCTCCACCTCCTTCCCCCCTCAAACTTATGGTGGTGGTGGTGGTGGGAAAAAGGCCCATCACTGATGGCGCGCCGCTCCGCCCCGCAGGGCTGGAGGCCAGGAAGCTCTCGGACCGCTGACGCTCGGGGACCGCGACATGGTCAGCGTGCCATGCCGAAACTTGAGGAGCCAGAACTTTTTTTACAACACCACGACGCAGCATCACAGCGAAGCAGTCATGACAGGATACTGCGAAGTACGGGGACAACGAGACAGGAGGCCAGAGGAGAGGACGAGCAGAGACGAGGAGAAACAGAGGGAAAAACTGAGGCGGCGGCTGTGGATTTCCCTACGGCGTCCACGCCGAGCACGAGAGCGCTCAAATGGCAAAACGGCGACTGTCACGGTTTCCGCCGGTGGGGCGTGCGACCCAGGCGGGAAAATAGCCAATGACACCAGCTGCTACCTGTGACAATTATTGCCCAGGCGCTTTCCATGCAAGCGCCTGGGCAATGATTGTCACAGAACTGGCGGCGCGACACGCTGACCAAGAGTTCCCGACCGTAAATCCCAGCCTCGGAGCAGAGGCGAGGACTTACCCGCAGACTCTCGACGCTGGTCTTTTGCTTGTTGCC
This sequence comes from Prorocentrum cordatum, assembly GCA_963575745.1. Classification (NCBI taxonomy): domain Eukaryota; class Dinophyceae; order Prorocentrales; family Prorocentraceae; genus Prorocentrum; species Prorocentrum cordatum. Next base: position 21,916 of record CAUYUJ010018944.1, read on the forward strand.
CAGAAAAAGCCTCGACACCTTCCCAGGAGCCAGTGCTTCATCCTGGGGGCACATAAAGAGCCCCCGGGCCTCGACACCTTCCCAGGAACCAGCGCTTCAACCTGAGACGCTCTCTTGAACGACCCGGCAAAGGGCACCTTCGGTGGAGCTCCCTGTGGGGCCACGAAACGTGTGAGGGGTGTGCCGAAATGGGAGCGGCGGGCGCATGCGAACGCAGCCACTGGGGCCTTCGGTGGAGCTCCCTGTGGGGCCACGAAATGTGTTAGGGGTGTGCCGAAATGGGTGCGGCGGGCGCATGCGAACGCAGCCACTGGGGCCTTCGGTGGAGCTCCCTGCGGGGCCACGAAACGTGTGAGGGGTGTGCCTGAATGGGTGCGGCGGGCGCATGCGAACGCAGCCACGGGGGCCTTCGGTGGAGCTCCCTGTGGGGCCACGAAACGTGTGAGGGGTGTGCCGAAATTGGTGCGGCGGGCGCATGCGAACGCAGCCACTGGGGCCTTCGGTGGAGCTCCCTGTGGGGCCACGAAACACTGTACTGGATGTGCCGACACAGTAAGATGCGGAGGGCAGAGGCCAGGAGGGGGAGGAGGGAGGAGGGGGAGGAGGAGGGAGGAGGAGTGGGAACGCGGGGCGCTGTCTCTTCAAAACTAGGACCCAACACCACAGGATGCTTGGGAAAGAATGCAACTCCAGGATTTCACGTTCGTCCTCATCCTCCTTCTCCTCCATCCTCCTCCTCCTCCTCCTTCTTCTCCTTCTCCTCCTCCTCCTCCTTCTCCTCCTCCTCCTCCTTGTCTTCCTCGTTTTCCCCCTACTTCAATGACCGCCAGGGCTGCGAAGGGGATAGGGCGGATTCACGTAGATGCGAACGTAAGTTGTATCTGGCCTATCCTAGCTTATGAGTGGGTGGCAAGTACCCTGAGCGGCTTAAAAGGGCGAAGTAACTCCTGCAAATGGGCTCCGCACACTTAGCCTAGACCTGTGCCCCCGTGAGCCACTCAGGACACTCGCAGCCCACTCACGAGCTAGATTTGGTCAAATCGAACGTCCCTCGGCATCCAGTTTAAACCCACTATCCCCCTAGCCGGGGAAACCAAAAGGTACCAATACCGCTACTGCCCGGACATCTCCCCTGATGCGTTCTGACCTGCACTTCGAGGCGAATCCAGCGGTGGCGACGAGGTCCTCCCAGGAGGCCCAAAAAGGCGTAAACGAGGGAAGTGTAGCAGTATAAGAGGACTGCAATCGGACCTAAGACAGAAGAACACCCTTCAAGAAAATGAGACCCTCCGCCGGCTAAAATGAAGAAGTAGAGGGTACCCTCCCCCAGGACGCACAAGAACATCCAACAAGCACGGAGAACGTTAGGGCACCCTCCCCGAACCGACGTCGATGTTATACCTCGGTCCGACTGTAGCGATACCACTTATCCCCGGACCTCTGCCTGGGCGCGCTCTGACCACAGAAATTCGAGGAAAACCCAGCGCCGCGGCGAGTAGGGCCCTCCAGGACCAGCAGCGGCATCGGTACCTCCTCCTCCTCCAACTCCTCCTCCTCCTCCTCCTCCTCCTCCTCCTCCTCCTCCTCCCCCTCTTCCTCCTCCCCCTCTTCCTCTCCTCCTCCTCCTCCGGCCTCCTCCTCCTCCTCCTCCTCCCTCCTCCTCCCCTCCTCCTCCGCCTCCGCCACCTCCTCACCTTCCTCCCCCTCCTCTTCCTCCTCCTGCCCCTCCCCTCCTCCTCTCTCCTCCTCCTCCTCCTCTCCTCCTTCCTCCTCCTCCCTGTCCTCCTCCTCCTCCTCCGCCCCCGCTTCCTCCTCCCCCTCCTCCTCCCCTCCTCTTCCTCCTCCTCCGCCTCCTCCTCCTCCTCCCTCCTCCTCCTCCTCCTCCCACTCCTCCTCCTCCTCCTCCTCCTCCGCCTCCTCCTCCTCCTCCTCCTCCTCCTCCTCCTCCTCCTCCTCCTCTCCGCCCCCTCTTCCTCCCCCTCCTCCTCGTCCTCCGCCTCCTCCTCCTCCTCCTCCTCCTCCCCACCTCCTCCTCCTCCTCCTCCTCCTTCATCCTCCTACTCCCCTCCTCCTTCCTCCTCCCCCTCTCCTCCCCCTCCTCCTCCTCCTCTTCTCTCCTCCTCCTCCTCCTCCTCCTCCTCCTCCTCCTCCTCCCCCTCCTCGTCCTCCTCCTCCTCCTCCTTCTTCGTCTTCGTTGCCTTCTTCTTCTCATTATTATTCGTAGTCTTATGCTTAGTATTATTTTTCTTATTAGTATGATTAGTATTAATAATACTATTATTATTACTAGTAGTATTATTATAATTATTATTATTAGTATTATTATTACTATTATTATTATTATTGTTAATATTAGTATTACTATTATTAGTATTAGTAATATTATTAGTATTATTATCATTATTAGTATTATTATAATTATTAGTAGCATCATCATTATCATTATTCAAATTATTGGTATCAGCATTATTCGTGTTAGTATTATTGGTACTATTAGTAGTAGTATTTTTACTAGTATGAGAATTAATATTAGTATGAGTATTCTTATTTTTGTAACAGTAGTATGATTATTATTATTATCATAAATATCATTAATAGTATTATTCTTCTTATTATTATTAATAGCATTAGTATTGTTATTATTCGTCTTCTTATTATTATTATTATTATTGTTCTCCTCCTCCTCCTCCTCCTCCTCCTCCTTCTCCTCGTCCTCCTCCTCCTCCGCCTCCTCCTCCTCCGCCTCCTCCGCCTCCTCCGTCTCCTCCTCCTCCTCCTCTGCTCCCAGCCACCTCCTCCTCCCCTCCCCTCCTCTCTCCTCCTCCTCCTCCTCGTCTTCCACCTCGTCCTCCTCCTCCTCCTCACTCCTCCTCCTCCCCTCCTCCTCCTCCTACTCCTTACTTCCTCCTCCCTCCTCCCCCCCCTCTCTCCCCCTCCTCCTCCTCCTCCTCCGCCTACCTCAACCTCCACCTGTCCTCGACTCCATGCATATAACCTCCGCCTCCTCCTCCTCTCCCTCCTGCTTCCTAAACTCCCGGTCCACTCCTCCGCCTCCTCCTCCTCCTCCCTTCTCGGGCTTCTTCCCCCTCCGCCTCCTCCTCCTCCTCCTCCTGCTTTTCCCCTCCTCCTCCTCCTCATATCCTCCTCCTCTCCTCCTCCTCCCGCCTCCTCCTCCTCCTCCTCCTCCTCCTCCTCCTCCTCCTCCTCCTCCTCCTCCTCCTCCTCCTCCTCCTCCTCCTCCCCCGTCCTCGGGCGTCCAATCCACCTCGAAGCAGCGGCCGAAGGCACGGCAGAGGGCGCGGCGGGTCCCGGCTGCAGTGCGGCGTGGGCGACCGCCGCCCGGCGCGGGCGCTCCGCGGCCGGCGCGAGGGCGCGGAGCCGCGGCGGCTCCGCGAGCCTCCAGGGGCCCAGGGAGGGAAGAGGGAGGAGGAGGAGAAAGAGGAGGAGGAGAAGGAGGAGGAGGAGGAGGAGGAGGCGAGGGAGGGCGAGGGGGGCGAGGCGGCGAGGGTAGGCTCCGCGGCTCCGCGACGTCGTCGTCGTCGTCGTCGTCGTCGTCGTCGTCGTCGTCGTCGTCGTCGTCGTCGTCGTCGTCGTCGTCGTCGTCGTCGTCGTCTTCGTCGTCAAATTTGGCACAGGTTCCAGGATGTTCCCCATGCTGCCATGGTTTCTGAATTCTCCCCTCTCCCACATCTTCACCCACATCTTCCTGGACATCAGTGTATGTACCCCTCCCGAGAACGAGGGACCAAGGGGGGCGCAGAAAAGATCAGAACACATTTCAGGGTGTCCACGATGCTTCCGCATCTTTTGGATGATCCTCTTCTCATCCCTTTTCCAAGAGTTTCCAGATGGCAGGTCCCCGAAACCTTGAACCCAAAAGGGTTGCCATCTCTTGGGGACGCATTTGCTTACTTTCGCCGAGCTTCTGCCTCTGGAGCCGCTCTCGTCTTACTTCCGCCGCCTTCCACCGATCCCATACTCCGAGGTTTTTTTTCCTGGAACGCCTCATATCGTCTTTTCATGAACAGCAGCGTTTATTTGTGCTTGTGCCCCGATGGGTCGTCCCCTCCTGGGCGCCACATATCCTGGATGATCCTCTTCTCCTTGCGTTTTCTCCATACTTCCTGGATGTCCCCAATGTTTCTGCATCTCCTGGATGTCCCCACACGTCCCTCTTGGAAGCCAAATGTCCTGGATTCCCGGAATTTCACATTGTTTCTCCATCTTTCCTGGGTTCTCCTCCTCCCCCCCCCCCACTTCCCACATGTTCCCACCCGTGCGTGTTGGCGGCGCGCACGGGGGGTAGTGGGAGCGGGGAAGGCGCTTTAGAAGGAGGCCGCTCCTTAGAAAACGCCCGCCGGACATCTACAGACAAGGCCCGCGCCTTCCCAGAAGCACGGGTGCTTCGAAGAAACCTTCCCCCCTCCCTCCCCTACCCCCCTTCTGCGCGTGGCGGGACATCCTCCCGCCCGTGCCTGGGGGAAAGACGAGGGAGGCTGGGCCAGGAGGGAGAGGAGGAGGAGGAGGAGCAGGTGGAAGAGAGGAGGGCGAGAAAGCGGCGAGGAGGGCGGCGAGGAGCAAGAAGGAGGCGGAGGCGGAGGCGGAGGAGGCTGACGAAGGAGCACCAGCGCGGCCGAACCGTGACCACAAGAACGAAGGTCAAGAGCACGAGTGCCCTGGCCGCGGCCCCGAGGCCTCGAAGATGGACCCCGAACGATGAGCTGCTCCAGGGTGGAGTTCGCCCGAGCGCGAAGGGCAGCAGGGGGTCCTTCTGGAGCCCGGGCTGTTCTTAAGGATCGTGCCAGCTGCAGCGGCTCAGGCTCCGTGGCTTGTGCCAGCCTGCCCATGCAGAGACGAAAGACGAAAGAGGCCGGGCCCGGAGGGGGGAGGAGGAACGGGTGGAAGAGAGAACGCTACAACATAGTTGCGAAAGTCCGCATCACGTTCAAACATAGCCAGAGTTCAATATCCCCCAAAACCGCTGCTTGAGCCAAGGTGGCTCCGAAGAGAGTTGGCGCGATCTCCTGCTTCTGATCCGCCTGCGTTTCGGCGTCGACTTCTAGCGTTCCGTGATGGTCGTCCTCCTCCTCCTCCTCCCCCGCATCCACGTCATTCTCCTTCTCGCCCTCGCCCTCGCCCTCCCCCTTCCCCTCCTCCTCCTCCTCCTCCTCCTCCTCCTCCTCCTCCTCCTCCTCCTCCTCCTCCTCCTCCCTCCTCCTCCTCCTCCCCCTCCTCCTCCTCCTCCGCCTCCGCCCCCCTCCTCCTCATCATCATCATCTTCCTCCTCCTCCTCCGCCTCCTCCTCATCATCATCCGCCTCTTCCTCTTCCTCCTCCTCCCGAGGAAAAGGAGTAGGAGGAGGAGAGGAGGAGGAGGAGGAGGAGGAGGAGGAGGGGGAAGGGGAGGAGAGGAGGAAGGGGGAGGAGGAGGAGGAGGAGGAGGAGGAGGAGGAGGAGTAGGAGGGGGGTAGGAGGAGGAGGAGGAGGAGGAGGAGGAGGAGGACCAATGTAAACCCAAGAGTCATCAGCGATGTTGGAGTACACCCCCCCTCCAAGCTTCCTCTTCATTGGCTCCTGCAAAGATTCGCTTCCACTGAGGGAACTGCCTCGTTGGATGACAACCGTTTGAAGATCCTGAAGCACGCTACAACATAATTATCGGGACTTCAACACCACGGATCAACCTGACTGTCGCAGATTGGCGATCCCGAGTCGCTCCAGAACGCCACCCCTGGGACTTCAACGCCGCGAATCGACGTAACTGTTGCACCCTCATAATCCTGAAACGTTCCACCAAACCCCCATTCACCAAAACACCTGTTTCTGCTACGTTGACCATGGGAATCCGTGAAAATCTTGCAACTGTGAGAAAAGAGTACGTGCGGCGCTAAGGCGAGAGCCGCAGCTTGAAAAGGAACCACCCTCAATCCGTCAAGCTCTTGCGAAGTTTGAAAACGCATGCGCGCGACGCTAAGGCGAGGGCCACTTGTTTTAGTTAAGAAACGCCATCAAAATGTGAACATCTTGCCTTGCAAATGTTCATAACGAATGTGCGCGGCGCGAGTGCGAGAGCTACATTTTGAAAATGGCACGACCTCCATCTGTGAAACGGTTACCAATGTTTAAGCTTCAGGGTCAAACACGGTGAGGAAGTCTCAAGCGAAACGCCCGGCCCGCCCTTTCGACTGGCCCCGGGGTGCGACAGGCGGGAAATTGTGCATAAGGAAAAGGAATGGAGAAGGAGGAGGAGGACGAGGGAGAGGAGGAGGAGGAGGAGAAGGAGGAGGAGGACAAAGCAGGGAAGAGGACGGCGAGGCGGAGGCGGAGGCCGAGGCGAGAAGGAGAAAGAGAAGGTAGCAGGGAGGGAGCAGGGGGGGGAGGCGAGGCGAAGGAGGAGGAGAGCAGGGGAGGGAGGCGGAGGGGAGGAGGAGGAGGAGGAGAGGAGGAGGAGGAGGAGGACGAGGAGGAGGAGGAGGAGCAAAGGAGAGAGGGAGGAGGAGGAGGAGGAAGAGGGGAGGAGGTGCAGCCTAGGCGCTCATGTATGACCACCTGGTAAAAGGACGAGGAGGAGGAGGAGGAGGAGGAGGAGGAGGCGGAGGAGGCCGACGAAGGAGCATCCCTGGCCGCTCTGGCTCCAAGAGGCTCGTGCCCGCCTGCCCCCTCCCGAGAGCCGCGGCGGCTCCGCGCCGAGCGGCGCGGCCCGCGGGCGCCGCTGGGCGAGCGGCGTGTGGCGGCCGCGGGCCGCACCGCCGAGCGCGAGCGCGGCGGGGCGGGGCCTTTCGCGCCAGAGGGGGTCGGGAAGCGAGGAGGAGCGAGGAGGAGCGAGGAGCAGCTAGGAGGAACGAGGAGGAACGAGGAGGAGGAGGAGGAGGCGGTAAACGAGGAGGAGGGAAAGGAGGAGGAGGAGGAGGAGGAGGACGAGGAGGAGAGAAGGAGTAGGAGGGGACGTGAGGACGAGGGATGGCGGAGGAGGGCACAGGAGGAGCAGAGGAGCCCACGCCACTAGTGGAGGAGGAGGAGGAGGAGGGAAGAGAAAGGCGAGGGAGAGAGAGGAAGGAGGAGGAGAAGAAGGTGTAGAAGGAGAGGGGCCTTGTCCTTTCCCTATCCTCCTCCTCCTCCTCCTCCCCTCCTCCTCCTCCCCTCATCCTCCTCCTCCACATCGGCGTGGGCCCTCCTCCCTGCTCCTCCTGCTGCTCCTCCTCCTCCTCCTCCTCCCTCCCTCGTCCTCACTCCCCCTCCTCCTTATCCTCACTCCTCCTCCTCGTCCTCCTCCTCCTCCTTTCCCTCCTCCTCGTTTACCGCCTCCTCCTCCTCCTCGTTCCTCCTCGTCCTCCTCCTCCTCCTCCTCCTCCTCCTCCTCCTAGTTTCGGCTCGAGAGCTTTGGGTGCGACAGCCAGCCTGTCGCGAGCTCTCCTCGGGCTGGGACCATCGCGCCTTCGGAGGAGGCGTGGCACAGGCGGGCGCGCCGCCAGCGCTCCAGCGCGCGCTCCCTTGTCCGCGCCTGGAAGGGGGCGCGGTCGCCGCTGCTGCAGGCGCGCCTCGTGGAGGCGGCCCGCCTGCTGAACGCTCACCACGGGTCCTCGGCTGGCAGCATGGCTGTGGGCGCTGGGCGTCGCGGTGGCGGTGGCGCAGGGCGGCAGCCTGGGTGGCAGTGCCCGTGCCAGGGATGTGGCTACTACAACTTCGGGGAGCGGGACACGTGCCGTGTGCTGGGGTGCAAAGGCAAGCGACCCCCCACGAGGCGGCCCGCGGAGCTGGGGGACTTCGTGGTGCGGCCGCGCCCACGCGCTCCTCGTGGACCTGGGGCAGGCGAGGGTGGGCAGCGCGCGGGCGGTGGTGGAGCGCCCAAGCGAGCCCCCTGGTGGCCTGACGACCGTGCTGGTGCTGGTGGGGGTGGCACCGCAGCAGCTGGTGGTGGTGCAGGTGCAGGAGGTGAGGGCACTGGCATCAACGAGGAGCTGTGGCACAAGCTGGTGCAGTTGCCTGAAGACGCCTTCAAGGTCAGCGCCCAGCTGCTGGACGCCAAGACCAAGCGCGGGATTCTCCAAGCCAGGAGGTTGGCACAGGAGGGGCTGGGCGACCTCTCCAAGGTCAAGGAGGTCAAGGCGGCGCAGCTGCGGGCCGACGAGAAGTCCGTGCAGGTCACGAAGGCGGAGGGCCAGCTGGAGCAGGCCAAGGCGCGGGCTCATCGCGCTGTCGCTGAGATGGCGGAGCTGGGGGAAAAGCTGGTGCAGCTGCGGCGCGAGCTGGAGGAGGCCACGGTGCAGGCCAAGGCGGCCGTGGCAGCCCAAGCCGCGAAGCAGTCCGAGGCGGAGACGGCGAAGCCGAAGGCACCAGCTGCGGCGGCCCCCACGGCCGTGTCGGCTGGGCTGCGGGCAGCGATTGCCGCGGAGCTCGCCAGCCACGCGGCAGAGGCGCCTGAGCTGGTGGTCAAGCTTGGCGGGGCGCTGGGCGAGATTCTGGACAGCCACGCCAGCCAGGCGGCACCTGAGGCGGCTGCTGCTGGGCTTCCGCGGCAGCAGGAGGACGTGGGTGCTGGTGGTGCGGCTCATGCCCCTGCAGCTGCGGCCGCTAGCGTGGCGCCCGCTCCTGCAGCCGCGGCGGGCGAGCCAGCGGCAGGAGGAGCCAATGGGGCGACTGGGGTGGACCAGGCCTGGCGCGAGCTCGCCATGGAGATGGAGGACCCCGAGAAGCGGAAGTTCGCCGAGGTGCTCAGGGAGGAGCAGGCGGGGTCGGAGGCCAAGCGGCTCCGCACAGCGGCTGAGGCTGGTGCGCAAGACTCCTAGCAGGCAGGGTGCCTGCTGGCGGTTCTGCACGGTCAACGTGAACGCGTTCTGCAACCTGGATGCGTGCCTGGCGGTGCAGGAGGTCAAGGAGTGCGACGCGGTCCTCGTCCAGGAGACCAGGCTGCTGGAGGGAAGGACCAGCGATGTGGAGGCTCAGCTTCGAGCCCAGGGATGGCGGGCGCGCGGCACGCCAGCCGTCCCGTCGTCGGCAGGAGGGCTCAGCTCTGGAGGACTGATCTCCATGGTTCGGACCGCCTATGGGATGGCGGAGGTGGACGACCCGATGGGTGCCGTGGTCGTCCCAGGCAGAGTTCACGTCTGCTGGGTCGCAGGGGTGAGGAGAGGCGGTGTGCTTCTCGGCAACGTCTACCTCGAGGCGGGGGTCGGCCTGAACGCGAGTAACGTGCAGGCGCTCACGCTGCTGGCGAGGAGGCTCAAGCAGTACCAGAAGGAGTACCTGGTTGGTGGTGATTTTAACCTCACGGAGGAGGAGCTGAGGGACGGAGGTATGCTCGCCATGTTTGATGCGGTGGTGGTTCGTCCTTCGACTCCTACGTGCGCATCGTCGGGGAGGGTCATCGACTTCTTCCTGGTGTCCAAGGGCTTGAGGGCGTGCGAGGTCAGCGTGGTGCCTGCGTCGCCCGTCTACCCGCACTCCCCTGTCCTTGTCAAGGTCGGCGCGACGGGGCCCCGTGCGCCCTTCCGCGTGGCGCAGGCGCCGAAGCCCTTCCCTGTCCTGAGGCCCTTGGGGTGCTGCGAGTACGACCACGTGGGCAGATGGAAGCGGAGTCGGCAGGAGATGAGGAGGCTCCTCAGGCCGATGGTGGACTTCGTGGACGAGGAGGTTGAGGCAGGCGCGGGCTGCAGCCTGGGGGGCCCAGTCCCGTTGGGAGCGGGCCCCCAAGGCACATGCACTGGGTCTGCCAGTTGGCCGCAGCCTGGGATAAATTGCGGCAGCCATCCTGGAGTGGAAGAGGTGGACGCGCGGGATGCGCAGTCCCACCCGGGGCCCCAGCCACAGGTCCGACCGGCGGGGCTTGCTGGAGGGAGCGCGGCAGGCTGCTGCGAGGAGGCTGGTGCTGGTGAGGTGGCTGCTGGTGCTGATGCCGCCTTGGGGCTGGGCCGCCTCGCAGGCTGCCGCAGTGTGCTCGCGCCGCCCCCTGCGCTGGCCACCGCGGCTTCGGCGGTCAGCCTTGGCCAGCTTTGCGGGCAGCTGGACGAGCAGTGGCAGGAGGCAGTGCGAGGATGCGGCTTGCTGCGGGAGCCTGAGGAAGAGCCAGAGCACCGGGAGGCGAGGAGCACGCCTGAGGACCAGACCAGAGGCGCGGCGGAGCCCGTGGAGAGGGCTTGGCTCAAGTTGCCACTTCCGAGGGTTAAAACTGAGGCCTCAGTTTTAACCCTCAAGCGGACCAGGTCACCGAAGGCCCCCGACCAGGAGCCAGCCGACCGCCTCCTTGGCGGGAAGTGCGTGCCAGCAGGAGGAGGATGCGACGAGGAGAAGGTCAAGGAGGGCCTCAGCATGGCCCTGGGCGCCTTCCTCCAGTGCGCGGAGGAGGAGTGGATCGACGTGTACCAGCTGGGGGAGGAGCGCGACAGGTATTCTGGTAGAGCTGAAGGCTTCTCCACCAAGGTCGTCGTCAAGAGCGGGGTGCAGCAGGCGAGGTCGCCGAGGCTTACCCCTGAGGCGGCGTGGGTGGCCAGGGTGGCCAACGCGCTGCGCGCCGCCTCCAAGGTGGGCGCGCCACGCGCCAGGCAGGAGGCGCTCGGGCACTTGCCTGCGCTCGCGGCTCGCGTGCCGCAGCGGGTTCGGACGCTGCAGGAGGAGGATGAGGTTGAGGAGGCTGAGGGCAGGGTGGCCAGCTGCGGTGCAGTGGCAGGCAGATGGCACGGTTTCCTGCTGTACGGCGCGGTGGCGCTGTGGGACCCGTTCGCGCTGGCACACATGGCTGACCTCGCCAAGCGGCATGCCAGCGAGCTAGCCCAACGAGATCTTGCCGAGCGAGGCGAGCGCTTTGACGAGTGGGTGGGTAAGCAGCTCAAGGGAGGAGCAGCAGGGCTGCACGCCGTCACTCGGGTGCCAGTAGGATGGCAGAGCAGCACTTGCAGTGGCAGCTCGGGCCCCGCAGGCCTCGGCAAGGAGATCGAACTCCTCGAGGCCGAGTGGGGCAAGCACTGGAGGATCGAGTGCGACCACGCCGAGCTGCAGTGGCCCTCAGATCTGGGCGAACGGCCTCCGCGGCCGTCCGTGGAGGACCTGCGCCGCTGCCTCCGCTCCTTCAAGAAGGACACGGCCTCGGGCTTCGAGGCCATCAAGCCCAGGCAGCTCCTCGAGCTCAGCAGCGAGGGGCTAGAGGCTCTGATCGACCTGCTGATGGCCGTGGAGCGGATGGCGGAGTGGCCGCAGCTGCACACCAAGATCGTGTTCTTGGCTAAGCGGCTCGGGGGCGTTCGCCCTGTGGCCATCATCCACGTGGTGGCCAGGGTCCAGGCGAGGCTGCGCAAGCCGCTGGCGGACGCCTGGGAGCGCAGGAACGACCGCCCCTACTTCTGGGCGTCCAGAGGCAAGGGCTGCGAGAGGGCGGTGTGGCAGCAGGCGGTAGAGTGCGAGTGGGCCTCGGCGAAGGGGCGCGAGGCTGGTGACGCCTCTAGCTGGGTGTCAGCGCTGGTGCTGCTCGACCTGCTCAAGGCGTACGAGCAGGTGCAGCACGGGCGCCTCATCCAGGCGGCGGTGCGAACGGGCTTCCCGCTGTGGCAGCTCAAGCTGCAGGTCAGCCTCTACAGATCTCCGAGGTGGCTTGCGCTGGGAGAGGCCTTGAGCAACCCCATCGCCACCAAGCAGGCGGTGCTGCCAGGCGACGGCTTCGCCACGCTCATGCTCAAGATGATGCTGATCGAGCCCCTCGACAAGCTGCAAGCGCTGGTGCCCACCGTCTCCCTGTCGGTGGTGGTGGACGATCTCATCCTGAAGCGTGTCGGAGGCCTGCGGCGCACGGTGGATGAGGTGGCGACGGCGACAAGGCGCCTCAAGGAGCTCCTGGGGAAGGCCGACCTTCGCATCGCCACCAAGAAGTCCAGGGCCCTCTCCAACTACCCTGAGGCGAGGCACGAGCTGGAGCGGAGGCTGCAGAAGACGGCAGGCGTCACTGCGGCGAGGCAGGAGCGCAACCTGGGCGTCGACTTCAGTGGAGGCAAGCGGCTCGGACGTGAAGTACGAGCAGGAAGGATGCAGCAGGCCCAGCAGCGCCTTCGGAGGGTGAAGATCGTCAAGATGACGAAAGGCAGGAAGTCCGCGACGAGGAGGCTCGCGAAGACCGCCCTGCACCCCAGCATCGGGTACGGCACGGCCATCACAGGCTGCACCACGACCGAGCTCGATCGCGCCAGGTCCCTGACGTTCGTGGCGGTGTCGAACACCACGGCGGAGAAGTCAAGGACCCTCACGATGATGCTCCAGCCAGGGCTCGACCCGATAGTCGACGCCACGTGCAAGCCCGTGCAGATGCTACTGCGCGCGGTGTGGGAGGGCTGGGTGCCACGCCACATGGTGGTCTTATGCCTGCAGGACGCGCGCGCGGTCACGTGGGCCCACGTCCAGGGCCCTTGCGCGGCGACGCTTCTCTCGCTGCGGAGGATTGACTGGGAGGTCGTCACGGCCAATTGCTGGAGGATGGACGATGGTGGCCTCCTTGCGCCGTTTGACATCTCCCCGTGGATCGTGATCAAGCTGGCGCAGCGGGCCATCGTGAAGTGGCAGTGGAGACAAGCCAGCCTGGCGCCTGGGTGCGCTCACCTGGCGGAGGGCGGGACGCTGGAGCCGCTCATCAGGCTCACCTCCACTGGCTGTGTCACGAGCGTGGCGGACAGGAGGGACGGTATCGCCGCGGGCACCAAGGTGCGGCTCACCCTCAAGGAGCGGGCGTACCTCCACTCCCTGGTGGTCAATGGGCAGTGGCCCCAGGCGCGCAAGGAGGAGAAGGGCCTTGCCGAGTGTGCTGAGTGCCTGCGGTGCGGGGGCAGAGGGACGCTCCTGCATCGCCACTGCGATTGCGAATGCTGGAGAGAGGTGCTGACGCTTCCGAAGGAGATCGCGGACCTCAGGAAGCGGAGCCACCTGCCCGAGGTCACCCTGCTGTTGGAACGGTGCTTGTGGCCGACGCCGCCTGGGCTACGCAAGCCACGGGCCAGTGACCTGGTGTGCTGGCGCGGCGACCACGACGGCGGGGTCCTCCCTGGTGGCGAGTTCTTCCTCGACGGCTCCGCGTTCGAGGCCGACTTCGACGAGTTCGCATCGGTCGGCTGGAGCGTGGTCGCCTTGCAGCCCGATGCCGATTGCTACCTGGCCTCCGTTGCTGGGCAGTTGTGCGGCGCCTACGTCGACATCAACGGGGGCGAGCTCATGGCGGTGATCATGGCGCTGCGGTTCAGCATGGGCGTGGTCACGCTGGTGGTCGACTCGAAGTACGTGTACGACGGCTTCTACAAGGCGGGTCGCACGAACACCGCCGCCTACGCGTACTCCTGGGCGCACCTGTGGCGGCTGGCGTGGGCCCTGGTGGACGACAGAGGAGGGCTTGGTCGTGCAGTGCACCTCCGATGGGTCCCTGCCCACCGCACCAGGAGGCAGGTCGTGGACGGCGCCATCAGCTACCGCGACTGGAAGGGCAACTCGTACGCCGACGCAGCCGCGAAGGCGGCGGCTGCCCAGGGCCGTGCCTCGGCCGCCGATCGCCGCAAGCTGCACCTGGCTCGGCAGCAGGTGGACTTGGTGGCCATGTGGTGCACTGCGGTCGGCACATGGGTGGATGGCAGCGACACCACCCATCGCAAGGAGCGGCCGAAGAGGGCGGTTCGGCGGCGCCGTGAAGCCTCCGCGTGGCTGAGCTGCAGCTGGCGCGGGAAGGGCAAGGACAGATGGTGTGAGGTCTGCAGGTGGACCAACCGCGCTGGCGAGTGCCCTGGCAGCATCCTGGAGGGCGCGGTGAAGGCCAACGAGCTGCTGGTGCAGAAGGGGCTCGCGGCGCACGACCTGGTCGCCATCGCTCCTGTGCTGGACAGCGAGCTGGAGCGGAGGCTGCCGTTGGTCGCATGCACCAGGTGCGGGTTCACTGGAGCCGCTCGCGCCTGCAGCTTCGGGCTGGAGTGCAAGACGCCGCCCTCGGCCGCGGGCAGCGCGGCTATCGCGCGCCTGCGTGCTGGGCTCGCGCCCAGGATCGCGAGCGAGGTTGCCGTCGCGCTGCGGCGCCTTGGCGGTGGCGAGCCGACGGCAGCAGCAGAGGAGGTGGGCGCTGGCCCCGCCCCTCCTCCCGCCGAGCCCATCAGTGGGAGCCCCGTCGCTCGTGGCGAGGACGGTGGCCAGAGCGTGCCACCTATGAGAGGTGAGGACTGGGGCTCTGAGGCGGCGGAGGGCGTCAGAGGCGGCGACGGCGCTGGAGGTGAGGACTGGTGCGCCGCTGGAGCAGCTGCAGAGGCCGCGGCGACCCCCACGACCCCTGGGGAGGGCGAGGCCGATGGGGAAGGCCGAAGGGACGCCAGCGGCCCAAGAGGGGTGGAAGGGCCGCCAGCGCGGCGCCACCAGGGGCCTCCGCCGCGGGCTCACCGCCCTGCGGGCGGGGGCGAGGACGAGGGCGCGGACTCTGCTGAGGCGGCAGAGAGCGGCCCAAGAGGGGTGGAAGAGCCGCCAGTGCGGCGCCACCAGGGGCCCCTGCCGCGGGCTCACCGCCCTGCTGGCGGGGGCGAGGAGGGAGAGGGAGCGGCCGCGGGCTCTGCGGAGGCGGCGGAGGCAGCGCGGCGGAGCTCCGTGGTCGCCTCGCTCCTGGCCGCCTACCGCCGCGGCTGTGACGCGGCGGGGCTGAGCGACGGCGCTGCTGCGCGTACGCCCCGCACTGGAGGCCCCCAGGGGGCCAAGCCAGGCGGGGCTGCTGGACTCGCCTCGGACCCTGGCGGCGGGGGGCCCCGTGTGGCCTCCGTGGCTCCCGTGCCTGTGGGTGCCGCCAGGCCCGAGGGCCTGGGGTGAGTGCGGCCGTCTAGGACCCCGCTTGCGGGGTGCTAGGGGCGGTCGCACTCACGCGGCGGGGGGGCCTCGTCGCCACTGCGGCCTCGCGTGGGGCGCGAGGTCGCGCTCGGGGCGGTCCTGGCTCGACTGGACCGCTCTATGCCGCGCCGATCCTCCTCCTCCTCCTCCTCCTCCTCCTCCTCCTCCTCCTCCTCCTCCTCGTTTACCGCCTCCACCTCCTCTCCTCCTCCTCCTCCTCCTCCTCCTCCTCCTCCTCCTCCTCCTCCTCCTCCTCCACCTCCTCCTCCTCCTCCTCCCCCTCATCCTCCTCCTCTCCTCCTCCCCCGCCCCTCCTCCTCCCCCCCCTCCTCTCCTCCTTCTCCTCTAGTCTCATCCTTCTCCTCTCCACCCCCTCCCCCTCCCCCTCCCCCTCTTCTCCCTCTCTCCTCCCCTTCCTTCTCCTCCTCCTCCTCCTCCTCTCCTCCTCTTCCTCTCCTCCTCCTCCTCCTCCTCCTCCTCCTCCTCCTCCCTCCTCCTCCCCCTCCTCCTCCTCCTCCTCCTCCTCCTCCTGCTCCCTTTTCATCATTTCCCGCTGCCTCCGCGCCAGGGGTCGGTTTGGTCAGGCTTTCGAGGTTTTCATGTGCCATCTTCGGCGTTCCTCGTGTGTCCCGTCGCGCCGCATTCCACGTCGACTCCGTGTCGATTCTATGTCGGACTCGTCGAATCCGCGTCAAATCCACGAAGAATGAGCGTCAAATCGGCGTCGATGAGTTCGAATTTCCGAGGTGTTGCGAAATCGACGAGCCAATTGTTTATCAATTATTCGCGATAACACCCAAGACTGGCCCCAGCCCAATCCGGTGGCACGAGGCGGATTCCGCCTCGGCGACAAGAAGCTCCCAGGACTCCCGAAAAAGGGGCAACAAACATGTACTTAGAACCTTTCTGCAGGTGAAGGAATTCACCCAGTAAACATGACCGTTCGAAGGTCCTCGAGGTTTCTCTGGATCGGCGTTTCACCCCCCTCCTTTGCGCGCGGAGCGCGTCAGGAGCGGCCACGGATGCGCCAATCCAATTCGCACTCAGAAATGCATGCTTATGCAGCTACGTATGCTTCGACATGACCCTCGCCCTCGACCGGCGACGACGACAACGACGGCCGGGTCTGGCACTGCCCCTCCGCCAACGACCACGACAACGACCCACAGCGACGTCAACGCCGACGGTCGACAAAAGCAATGTTTTCAGTATTCTCGATAGCGCCGGTGGCCAGCCCTGTCCCAAGCCCCCTGCCTGGTCACGGCACGACTCGCGCCGGCGCCGTGTGGGCGCCGCGTGGGCATCGGGCATCCCCCAGCATCCCCAGGCGGCGCCAGCGCGAATCGTGACGTGGCTGGCCCCCTGCCCCCCCCCCCCCCCTCCCTCCCCCCTCTTGGGAAAACCAAGAGGCACCGGCACCGCTCCTCCAGGGACCGCTCCCAGGGTGCGCCCTGACCAGAGCTTTCCGAAGCGAGTCCAGCGGTGACGGCGAGGTCCTCCCGCGAGGCCCCCAAAAAGGAAAAGTTTCTCTTTTGGGGGCCATCGCACATCAGAACCATGCGCACATCAAGAGATGCGCACATCAAACCTAAGAATCAAGACTTCGCTGAAAACTCAAGTCAAGAGGCCGTCGCACAAAAATCAAGACAGCAAGATGTCTGGGAACGGGCGAAGGGTCGCGGGATGGGTACGTCTTCTCCCTCGGACCCCCCCAGTCTTGAGACACCCCAAACTGGGTGGTGAGATACCAGGTGGCGACCTGGAATCCCCAAAAAGGTCGCCGCTGGGTTTGGGGACGCGGGGTCACCACCGGGTTTTGTGACTCCTGGACCCACCAGTGTCCGGGACATCCTCGGAAAACCGCACGAGTCCCCAAACCGGGCGGTGACACCAAATCGCCCGAGACTCACCGCCAGGTGTTGTCACCACCACGTTTGGGGAATACCAACAGTCACGCCCGCCATCGCCAGGGGACGGAGAAACGGCCTCGGGTTCGACCTTTTCAGGCTTTTCGGGAGTCCCCGGCGGTCTGCCCGCGGCGCAGCGCTCCCCGGCAGCTGCGCCCCGCCGCCTGCGATCCGTGGGTGCCTGGATCGTCCTGAGGGGCCGCAACGGCGCCGAGTTTGGGGCCCAAACCCCAAATCTCCCCTGAGGTCCTGGCGTCGCACTTTTTCGCAACGAGCGAGATTGAATGGGCCATCGAGAGAATCTGAAACGGCCGGACGTCTGGGTTCGAAAGCCCGTGTTGGACTCCTCAAGAAAAGAGGCAAGAGGCTCTCGAATACTTCGGGCCACTGAGCCTCGTGCTCTCGTGCTCCTCCCCGAGATCCTCGCCCTTTTGCTCCCCCCCTCTCCCCCCCTTTCCCCGCTCGGCCCCGCCCAGATGGCAACTTTTCGTGTCGGGTCCCATGGCCCATGGCCCTTACAGATCGACCCGGTGCGAAAACTCATGCAGAAGGGTGGGGCCGGGGCTTCGGCCGAGTCTGTTCCTTACGATGTCGCAGGGTCTCGCGACGTCGGATCTCAGGGCAGGGTCGGCGCATGCGTCCACCTGGCTCGACCAGAGGAGCATACGTACGCACCAATCCAAGGCAGAGGATCGGCCCAGCCAGGATCGGCACAAGTGCACAGCATCATCGGACACATCATCATCATCATCATCATCATCATCATCATCATCATCATCATCATCATCATCATCATCATCATCGTCATCATCATCATCATCATCATCATCATCATCATCATCATCGGACACAGCATCAGCATCATTATCATCATCAACATCATCAGCATCATCAGCATCATCATCCTCATCCTCATCATTATCATCATCAGCATCATCAGCATCACCATCATCATCATCATCACCATCATCATGGTCGTCCTCCCAGAATCCTCCTCGTCATCACCATAACCAGCATCACCATCAGCAGCACCGCCATCGTCGTCGTCACCATCAGCATCAGCTCGTCATCATCACCGCCATCGTCAACATCATGATCATCAACCTTCTATTTCACCTGCTCCTCATCATCAACAGATTCATCATAACTGGCAGCATCATCACCCTAAGCAGCAGCATCATCGCCATCATCATCAACCAGCATGACCACCATCATCATCCACATAATCATCATCAACATCATCCTCATCATCGTCATCATCCTTACTAGCATCAGCATCACCAGGGTCATCCTCGTCAGAATCAGCATCACAGTCATCAGCATCAGCATCCTCGACAACATCCCCCTCCCAATCCACATCATCCGAATGCTGACCAGCACCAGCGTCATCAGCATTGTCATCATCATCCTGCTTCTCCTCCCCCTCGTCCTCCACCTCCTGCTCCGCCTCATGATCATGAGCACCATCACCATCACCATCACCATCACCATCACCAACGGCATCAACATCGCCAACGTCATCATCGTCATCATCATCAGCATCAGCAGCATCAGCATCATACCACTCATAGTTACAGCATCACCATCACCAACATTACCAGTCTCGACATCAGCATCATCCTCATTATTTCCAGCAACGTCATCACCAACATCAGATGCAGCATCACCGCCAACGGCATCACCATCACCAGCACAATCATCATCATCCAAAGCACCATCCGTCTGCTCCTTCTCCTCATCATCAGCATCAGCCCCATAATCCCCATCGTCACCATCAGCATGACCATCAATCACTTGCATCAGAATGAGCATCATCATCGTCATCCTGCCCCTCCTCCTCTGCAGCCTGCTCCTCAACATCCTCCTCCTCATCTTCTCCCTCATCCTCCTCCCCCTCCTCCTCCTCCTCCTTCTCCTCCTCCTCATCCTCCCATCACCATCATCACCGTCGTCATCGTGGCCCTGCTCGTCCTCAACCGCCATATTTTTCCAATCGCGACCATCGTTACGGGGATCGCCTGGTCCTCGTGTTATTACTCCCCCGTTATTCCTTCTCCTCCGCCTATTCCTTATCCGTCCTCATCGTCATGAGCATCGACACCATCATCTACATCATCGTGCGCCTCGTCCTCCTCGGCCTCCCTATCCGCATCATTATCGTGATCTCGTTCCTCCTCGTAGTCCTCATTAGTTACCAACCCCCACCACAGCATCATCAGCACCGACATATGCTGCTCAATCTCGTTTTCACCCTTCTCCTCTTCCGCGTCCTCCTCCCCACCGCTAGTTTTACCAAACTCATTATCATCATCATCATCATCATCATCATCATCATCATCATCATCATCATCATCATCATCATCATCATCGCCAGCACCACCATCGCCACCATCGCCACCATCGCCGTCAGAATTCCCATCATGATGCTCTCCATCCTCATCATCATCGTGATCGTCGTCATCATGCGCCTCACCTTCATCATCAGAGCCATGTTCACCGTCGTGTTAAACCGCATCAGCATCCGGTTCCTCCCCAACCTCCCTCTCACCCACGTCATCACCATCCGCAGTAGCACCATCTTCACCATCACCATCATCTCCAGCATCCTGGGTTTCCTCCGCCGCGCCCTCGGTATCAGCATCGTGGGCATACTCGATTTTCCCCGCCAGCACTACTATCGTCATCGCCGTCATGTTCAACCTGCTCCACCTGTTCCGTCCCCTCCTACTCCTCCATTCCCTCCCCACACAACGCCCTATTCGTTTCATGGCCACCACTGTCGTCGTACGCATCGTCCTCCTCATCAACGCCCTCCCCCTCAGCAGCATCATCATCATCATCATCATCATCATCATCATCATCATCATCATCATCATCATCATCATCATCTTAACCATCATCATCATCATCATCATCAGCAGCATCAGCACCATCATCAGCATCGCCACCATCACCAGCATCACCATCATTATCAACAGCATCACCATTACTAGCGTCATCACCACCAATACCAACATCATCGGTACCATGACCACCATCAGCACCATCATCACCAGCCGCATCACCGTCATCGTCAACAACATCTTCATCATTTTCATCATATCCATCATTATCCTGTACCTCGTCGCCGTCATCCGCTTCTCCCTCCTCCCCCGCCTCACCCTCATCCTCAACATTATCATCAACACCTGACTCGTCATCATACATATCCCACCACCACCATCATTATCAGCATGCCCCTCCTCTCCATCCCCCCCCCTCGCCACCACTATAACCCACATCATCGTCCTATTCATCCGACTCATCATCATCATGAAATTGCCCCGTGTTTTGTCCCATGAACCCCTCCCTTCCCCGTCACCATCGCCATCATCACCACCATCGTCGCCAACGGCAACATCATCAATACTACCGTCACCACATTCGTCACCACCATCACCCGCATCACCATGAAATGCAAGGTTATCCTGCTCTGCATCCTCCTGATTACCATCGTAAGCCGCATCGCCATCAGCATCACCACCATCGTCGTCGCCATTATCCCCATCATCAACATCGTTTTGCGCCTCTTCTTCCTCCTCCTCCTCCTCCTCCTCCTCCGCTCCTCGCTCATCCCCCTCATCTCTCTTACCTCCTCCTCTCCTCCTCCTCACCCTCCTCCTCCTCCTCCTCCTCAGCCTCCTCCTCCTCCTCCTCGTCCTCCTCAACCTCCACCCACTCCTTCCTGCTCCTCCTCCTCCTCCTCCTCCTCCCCTCTCCTCCTCCTCGTCCACCTCCTCCTCCTTCTTCTCTCATTTCCTCATACTGCGCTCCTCATCAATCGTCAGTCATCATCATCATCATCCATCATCTTATCATCATCATCATCATCATCATCATCATCAATCATCATCATCAATCATCATCATCATCACCGCAAGCAACAATCATGGCCTCTCGGATCGACCCTCTCCTCTCCTCCCTCCTCCTCCTCCTTCCTCCTCGTCCGTCGTCCGCCTCCTCCTCCTCCTCCTCCTCCTCCTCCTCCACCTCATCTTCCTCCTCTTCCTCCTCATGACGCTCCTCATCATCATCAGCATCATCGTCGTCATCGCCGTCGCCACCATTATCACATTGCTCCTCCTCATCTTCATCATCAGCATCACCCTCATCATCACCAACATCATCATCATCATCATCATCATCATCATCATCATCATCATCATCATCATCATCATCATCATCATCATCATCATCATCATCATCATCATCATCATCATCGTCACCATCGCGGCCACCATCGTCGTCATCAGAATCATGGTCGTGCTCCTCCGCCTCCTCCTCCTCCTCCTCCTCCTTCTCGCCCACGCCACTTCATCATCGTCAACGGCTTCATCGTAATTCTCCCGCTCGCGCGCAAGCGACCTGTCTCCGAGCGGCGGTGCTGTGGCGCGAGCGGGCGGAGAGGCCATGGGCAGGCCCGCAGGCGGCGAGCTCCACCTTGCCGCCGAAGAGGCGAAGCAGCTCCGGCTCCGCCGTGGCAGAAGAGAGTGGAGAGGGAGAGGGGCCGAGAAGCTGCAGGGACAGCTGAGAGCCCGTGTCGCGGAGAACATAATATGGCATTCTCCCGCTCGACTGCAGGCGAGCTGTCTCCGGGCGGTGCTGCGGTGCGGGCGCGCGGAGATGCGGGCCCGCCCCGCGCGCCCAAGCCAGCGGCGCCGCACTCAGGTGGCGAGCTCCACCTGGTCGCCGAAGAGGCGAAGCAGCCATGCCCACGCCCAAACCCCTTGCGAAAAGCCAAAGCTTTGGCGGGCGGCCGCGAGACAAACGGACCACGCGGCAGGTCCGACCTCCAGGAAAGAAGCCACCAGGCTGTCGCTAGCAGCAGCAAAGTATGCGACTTGAGCTCTAGAAGGCTCGGGAAGCGAAGCGAGGACTGTGGATGCGGCGGCTGATTGGAGGTAGCGCTCGGCACTGGACGCCAGCGACCAAGCCAGAAGACGCGAGGGACATCTTCAGTGGCGATGTAGAAATCAGTCGCGCCAGAGCCTCGCAGACAGGCGGACGTCAAGTTCAGACCCGAAGACGCCTTGACAAGTGGGACGCCAAGCGCCGAAAGCAGATGGCCCCAACGAGTACGGGAGCCGCTCTGACCGAAGAGCGCGAGCGGATCGGTGGGGCCAAGACTTTGAGCACCACCTTCAGAGCTCTGACGGTAGACCGATCTGGACACCGAGCGTGAATGGGTCGGGTCAGACTACCGAGTCGTGGACGCAAGGATCGACAAAAAAGCATCGCCTGACGATTCGAGGCGATCTGTGGGGGGGGGGCGACAGCAGCTCGCCAGGGCGCAGGAGCACCGTGAAGCCCATCGGCAGCAGCGCTGTCATCAAGGGCCAGTCCTGAGGAGGAGGAGGAGGAGGAGGAGGAGAAGGAGGAGGAGGAGCCATGGCCACATCGCGCAAGGGGACGAGCGCGCGAGCGGGAAGTGCTAGCTGGGGTCCGGCATCTCCAGACTGCTCGCAGGATTCCTGCTCTTGATCGGCACAAATCCCCGTCGTCGTCGTTGCCACCATCATCGTCGTTGTATTCGCCGTCATTGGCGTCGTCGTCCTCCTCCTCCTCCTCCTCGTCCTCTTCCTCCTCCCCCTCCTCCTCCTCGTCATCCCCTGTTGGAAGCATCCTCAAGGCACAGAGGCGCAACCAACACACTCGGGCGCAAGACGGCAGAGAGCTCGAGCACCAGGAGAGAACCCAGCAGCTCAAGCTCCTGATCGAGATGATTCAGAAGCCCCAAAACAGAAATTGCATCGGTGCTAGGCCTCATGAGTCGGGGGTTGCAAAAGGCGCCCCTGGCCCAAGGTGCCCCCAGCTTTTCGCTCGAGTCGGGAGCCCCTGGGGCCCTCTGGGCCTCGTGAGGGGTGCTCTGGAGGCCGTGGGGGCCTCCTTGGCAGCTCAAGCTCCAGATTGAGATCGTTCAGATGCCCCAGGACATAACTGGCATCTGTGCTAGGCCTCTTGAGCCCAGGGGGAGAGGAGATCACAGGATGGCAACTCCCGAGGGATCAAAGGGCACAGCCAACCTGTATAAGAAGGGCGCACGGTAAGGATGCAAGGGCCGTGGAAGGCCATGTCGACACTTTGCGAGCGGGGCGCGGCCAGTGAAAGCGGCCCAGGATGGGCCGAAGGGGCAAGGATGCAAGGGTAGCCTTGGAAAGTCGCTCATCCTCACTTTGCGGGTTGACCGTAGAGCAGCGCCCGCCGCGGCCGCAAGCGGCCGATGATACGAGCGGATAAAGTACAAGAATGAGGCGAAAACAATGTCATGATATGATGGGCCGATGTTTCCACCACCACTACCAAGGGTAGGAGAGGGAGGAGGAGGACGAGGAGGAGGAGGAGGAGGACGAGGAGGAGGAGAAGCGGGTTGGCGGGGGAGGACCTCCCCTCCTCCCTTCTCCACCGTCCGACCTATGGTACAGGTGTGGAGCTTTGGCCCGTCATGACAAGATTGGCTCCCGACACGTTCCGGGTTCTCCTGAGCACCTGGCGGCGCAGCCGGCGCGGGAACAAGTTAGCAACTACGGGGCCCCCTGGAAGCCTCGGAGGTCCTTGAATAAGGAAACGAACTCTATACACCGACGCTTTTCCCGACCCTGTGCTGAAATTCGCACAGGAACGCGGATTCTGGTGTTTACAGGATCCTGGTGTATACATCTTTCGTTGTTTTCCCGGGACATCGGGGAAAAAAGTATACACCACACCATCCCAGCGTCGTCCCCGACCCTCAAAAAGTCCTGGGATTCAAGGAACAGCCCGCCACTGGTAATGTATACGCTCCAGTTTCCGATTGAACGCGTCCTCGTCGTGACCTTCTGCCCCATGCGGGCGGGCAGATATCCATATCCACCACTCCTCGAGATCCCAGGGCACGACTCCGAAGCGGTGGATCTGGACATGTTCTGGCGGTGGGTTGGAGGTCCTTGAGCGCATCCTCGTGGTGACCTCCTGCCCCGCTGAGAGGAGACCAGCCTCGCTCGCCCGCCCCGCACCCCCACCCCGACGGCCCCCGCCGCCTGCGCCCCTCGCCCCGCGGCGCGGGCCACGAGGCCGGACCGCCGACGGACCTGTGACACCAGAGAAACCAGCCGACCCACTGCTCTTAAAGTCGGGCATGTCCACCTACAGGGGGATGTTGCACGAACAACAAAAAAACAAAGACCCAAAACATGCTCCAAAGATGCCCAGAAATATTTAAAAAATAGTCCCCATACAATTTTGCACTACGTTTGAATATTCCCCCTGTAGAGGGACAGGCCCGACTTAACAATACTCAGCGGGACACATGGAGAGGAGGGTACAAAGGAGAGAGATAGAGAGAGACGAGAGAGAGAGAGAGGAATACAACAGTATGTAGAGACTAAGGGGGCACAAGGCTGCCCACGCGGACGTGGGTGCCGCACACGACTGGCCTGGCGCGGCCTTGTGCACCTCGCCGGCGTCCTCCGCACACGGGATGGTGACGGGCACCTCGGGCGGTGCTCGCGCTGGGAGGGCGGTGTGCCAATCGCTGCCTTGGCCATTGGACCAACGTACACATACACATACACATACACATACACATACACATACACATACACATACGCATAAACATAAGCATGCACATACACATACACATACACATACACATACACATACACATACACATACACAAACACAAACACATACACATACACATACACATACACATACACATACACATACACATACACATACACATACACATACACATACACATACATGCACGCGTGCATGCATGCATACATACATACACTACACAAGCACACACATTCCACTGCGCCAGGCATTGCGGTGGCCACCCATGTCCCCTGGAACGCCTCCAACGCCACGAGGAGGACTCGTGAATGCTAAGACTCCTATACTTGACTGAAGCTAAAGCAATAAGAGGTTTTATGTAAAGCAACTGTCAGTCAATGCGTGTGTCAAGCAACCATCCTGGTGAAATTGTTCACTACTGCTACACACGCGACACCGCCAGTCCAAAGTTGTTGTTTCTGTCACGGCTTTTGGGGGAAGAAAAAAGGAGTACGAGGAGGAGGAGGTCCGACCACAGAGATAAACGAAAGTGGGCATCAACCACAGCGCGAATACAAGAGTCGCCAGGCAGGCATCTGAGCTACACAATCCGAGCTGCAATGGGCAACTCATCTTCCGAAGTGATTGACCGAGGAGGAGGAGGACGATTATCAGGAAGAAGAGGACGAGGAGGAGGAGAAGCCCGACCGCGGATCCGCCTCCGTGCCCCCTGGCACGTTGAGGCGCGGTAGACTGCCAAGTGCTGTCTGGTAGGGTTTTCGCAATCTTCTGAAGGACCTCACCTCTCCCCGTCGCACCTCGCCGCGGGCACCGGCCATAATGTCTAAAAACAAGTACCGCAAAAAAAACAAGATGGGGGGACAGTTGAACAAAAATGCTGGCGGGGTAAACCGGACCGCCGGGGACGTCCCCGCGACCGCCCTTTGCGCTCCGCGTTCAGGGGCAGATTCCTGCGCACCCCCTCTTGGCGACAGGCCACGCCCGCCACGCCCGGCGAACCTCGCGTGGATAGAGACTGCGCTCAGGGACCACCCCTTGCGCACGATCTCTGGGTCGCGAAAATGCTACACCTGACACGCCCTGCGACCTGGAGTGGATCGAGACCGCGCCCAGGGACCACTCCATGCATACCAGTGCTGGCGCCGAGAAGACACGGCGCCAGCCTTGCCCTGCGGTCCTGGCGTGTACAGAGACCGCACACTCTCACTGGTGTGCGTGTGTGTATGTATATATATACAGATTACTGAAAAACCATTGCGCGCGCTTCGCGCGCGCTCAGTTGGTAGCCCAAGCCGGGGGGGGGGGGCGCTGGAAGATCTTGCACAGCAGAATGAATCAAGCACAGGCGCGTAACATAGTCGTACCCATTTTCACCCACCTCCTGATTTCAGACCTACTCCTCATACTCCTCATAATCGTAAGTTTCGTTATCATAGAACCCATCAGGATCATACTCGCGATCAACGTCACCAACAACACCATCGAAAACTTCATTGCCCCAGCGCTCGCGTATCATCATGATCGCCATCATCATCCTCATCCTCGTCCGTCTCATCATCATCATCATCATCATCATCATCATCATCATCAGCATCATCATCATCAGCATCAGCATCAGCATCATCATCAGCATCAGCATCATCATCAGCATCAGCATCAGCATCAGCATCAGCATCATCAGCATCATCATCATCATCATCATCATCATCATCATCATCATCATCATCATCATCATCACTGGTCCCCGAGATTGTCTGCGGCAGAGACTGTTGCTTGGTGTGCCGCGGCGGCGACCTCTGCGACACGCCATGCCCTGCGAGCGGATAGAGAATGTCACTCCGACTCGCTGGACTGGAGGACTGGAAAAATGCTCGGGACGCGGAGAAGAGCACTATCCGGACGATGCGCCCCTGAAGTTCGTAACGAATGCGTGGCTCCATGGCGGTCTCTGGGGAGTTCTTAGAGCATGCAGGGGGCGCCTCGGGGGCCTCTTCGAACCTCTATGGGGGGCCTCGTGGGGGAATCTTGGGACCTCGTGGAACTTCTTGGGACCTAGTGGAGTTCTTAGAGCATGCAGGGGGCGCCTTGGGGGTCTCTTCGAACCTAGGGGGGCCTCGTGGGGGAATCTTGGGGCCCAGTGGAGCCTCTTGGGGCCTAGTGGAGCCTCTTGGGGCCTTGGGGGTCTCTTCCAACCTCTGGGGGGGCCTCGTGGGGGAATCTTGGGGCCCAGTGGAGCCTCTTGGGGGCCTCTCCGGAACGTCTCCAGGACTCCAGGAGCCTCTTCGCGGGGCCCCCGGAGCCTGCCGGGCCAGATGTGCGGTGGCGGACCATCCCCTGCGGCAGAAAGAGGAAAAGGAGGAGAAGCGGCAGGGGAGGAGGAGGGCGAGGAGGAGGAGGAGGAGGAGAAGGAGGAGGAGGACGAGGAGAAGGCGCAAAAGGAGGAGACATGGGGAGTCCATCTTCGATCTGCTTTTGGCGGTCCCTGGAGAACCTCCGGGCCCGCTGCCCTATCCCTCTTCCTATTTGGGGGTGGGGTGGGCGAAGCAAGAATGCAAAGGTGCAGCATTCATGTGTTCTTCCGTTGGCACACCCATCAACTGGAGCTCGGCGCTGCGAGGCCAAAGTGCGAACTAAACATTATTGATTTGCCTGTCCTTCGGCCCACGAGTCTCCCCCCTCCTCTACGAGAATCGGAAGGGGAGACCAGAATGCAAGCATATTGTTGTGCTCGTTGTTCGTCGCGCTATCCTATCCCTCCGCCACGGGAGTTGGAGGCAAGGCAAACAATTAACCCTGCATTATTCATGTGTCGGTTATTCGACCTACTACCCTATCCCTCCTCCTTGTGGTTCGGGTCGTGGGGGTCGCGGCAAGAATGCAACCTTGCACTCTTGATGCGCCCCAGATTCGATCAACTACCGTCAATCAACTACCGTATCCATCCTCCAACCAGTGTGAGGGTCGACGTAAATTGGCGAACCTGTGTTCGCAACTTGTCCGTCCTTCGACCCGCTACCCCATCACTCCTCCGCATGGTTTGACGGGCTGAGGCAAGAATGTAAGTTCGCATGCGTAAGTTGCGCGCTGCTCGAACCACTACCCAACCCCTCCTCCACGGGGCTTGGGCGCCGAAACAATAGTGTAAACGTGCAATCGTAGTTTGTCCGCCCGACGAACCGCTACCCTGTCCCTCCCCAGCGGGGGTTAGGGAGTGAAACATGAATGCAGAATGCAAGCCTACATCCTTACATGTTCGCTGGTCGATCTGGTACCTCACCCCTCCATGGAGTCTTGGGGGCAGTGGGGAGAACGTGAAAAAGCATGCTCGACTTGTCCGCTCTTCGACTGCCTTGTCCCTCTGGCACGGGGTGCGGAGGACGAGGCAAGACCTAGAACTTGCACTACTGATGTGTCAGCGTTTCCAGCGGCCCGACAGCGGGCCCAATTCGCCATTGGGGAAGAAGAGTTTGTCCTGCATTGGTGTGCAGATTTCTCTGCAGAGTGGGCCGCGTGTCAGGCCTGCCCCATCGGTGGCCGATACCGACCTCACCCATTTTGTTGATCGCCTCACCTCCCTCGGCGGGGGATAAACCTCCCTTTAGTAAACCACCCTTCAGTGAAAACGGCCTGGGACCGAAACCGATGGACCTGGACCCGCAAAAATGACGGCCACGACGCCCTCTCGCGAACCAAAAACGGCCAATGCGCTAATCGACGCGTCAGGGTACGAGGTTCTGTCCACCCCCGAGTCCCACACCCTTGACCGCCTGACCGCGGTCCACAGGACCACCTGACGGCGGTCCACAGGGAGATGGTGCACAAGAGAGTCCACGTCGTGCTGCCGACAGGCTCGGCCGCCCCCCGCCTCGCCCCGCCCCTCCTCCTTCCAAGCCAGGTTTGGAGGCAAGGAGGCAGAGGAGCGCGGGCCATGAACCTGTTGGCCGGCGCTCCGTGTGTCCGGTGTCAGTTGTGTCGGCGCCGCTTCAGCTTGAAGGGCCAAAGTCCAGGACTTCTGCCCAGGTCCCTGTCTTGGCCCTCCGCTTCTCTTGGCGGATCCCCTCCGCCGCCCCTCGTACCCAGGATGTGCCAGCAGCCATCGCTCGAAAGTCCTGGGGGGAGCTTTGCATTGTGAGCACTGCGGTGCCCACGCCAGTGTGAATGTTCAGAGTCTTGCGATGCCTTGCAAGACTGGCCGCCCTCCCTCCAAAGCAGTCAAGGAGGTGCTCTCCAGGATCGCGAGGGGGCCGTCCCCCCAAGAGCGGAGGTAAGTTCCCGCGGGCCTGAGTCTGCAGCGTGCCCAGGCTTGACCTGGTCCCGACGCGCGTTCTCATCCCATCCCCCCCAGACACCCAACGACAGGGGCGCCTCGACGCGCGGCGCCAGACATCCCGAGCCCCTCCCCGGGGCCAGCCTCTCACCCCGCGCCCACTCTTGTGAGCAGCCCGGGGGGCCCGAAGCGGGCCCCGGAGGCCGACGCCGAGGAGCAGAACTGCCACACTGGAAGAGTGGCATCGTCCGAGATCTGGGCCTGTGAGGAGAGGGTTTAGGTGGCGACACCTGAGATCAACTCGAAACCACCCATGGGTTCTCCTGAATCGATGCGAGGCAGGGGTAGGGTTCGGACTTTGCCACGTGCTCGACGAATTCCGAACCCTACCCATGCCGCCCATCCAGTCGTCCGAATCGTTGGTCGGCAAAGGTGGGGTCCGGACTTCGCCGCCGAAAGGAGGAGCTGGCGCTCTCACGGGCCCCGTGGCACCCAAAAACATTCCCCCCCGTGTCCTTGGCGGCGACGGCTACGGCGGCAGCGGCGGCGGCGGCGACGGCGACGGCGGCGGCGACGGCAAAGGCGACGGCAACGGCAAAGGCGACGCCCACGCCGACGCCCACGCCGACGCCGACGCCGACGCCGACGCCGCCGCCGGCGACGGCGACGGCGACGACGACGGCGACGCCGACGACGACGACGACGACAACGACGACGGCGACGCCGACGACGGCGACGCCGACGACGACGACCCCCGCGGGCGGGCACAGCGACCGCACGGCCCTCGGCCACGAGGGGCACCACGGAGGCGAAGGAGGCGGCGCCGGCCGCTGCGGGAGCGACCCCTGCGGGGCCCACGGGCGGCGGGGACGTCCAGAGCTGGCGAGGCTTCAAGGAGGAGGAAGAGGAGGAGGAGGAGGAGGA